>JAWHQI010000683.1:0-333162 GCA_033032865.1 Dactylorhiza incarnata | reverse complement strand
TTTTTTTTTTTTTAGGAAAAGTGTTCAACATCAAAGTTGTAGATCTCGACGAGATCTACAACTTTGATGTTGAACACTTTTCCTAAAAATGCGATATAGGAGGTCTATTTTCAAAAGGCGCGACAACACGCAGAACAATTGCGAGTCGCATAGTTTAGGTAATATACGCAGAACACGCGCCCTTGAAAATAGACGCCCTATATGACATTTTTAGGAAAAGTGTTCAACATCAAAGTTGTAGATCTCGACGAGATCTACAACTTTGATGTTGAACACTTTTCCTAAAAATGCGATATAGGAGGTCTATTTTCAAAAGGCGCGACACCGCGAAGAATTGCGAGTCGCATAGTTTAGGTAATATACGCAGAACACGCGCCTTTGAAAATAGACGCCCTATATGACATTTTTAGGAAAAGTGTTCAACATCAAAGTTGTAGATCTCGACGAGATCTACAACTTTGATGTTGAACACTTTTCCAAAAATGCGATATAGGAGGTCTATTTTCAAAATGGGCACACCGCGCAGAACAATTGCGAGTCGCATAGTTTAGGTAATATACGCAGAACACGCGCCCTTTGAAAAATAGACGCCCTATATGACATTTTAGGAAAAGTGTTCAACATCAAAGTTGTAGATCTCGACGAGATCTACAACTTTGATGTTGAACACTTTTCCTAAAAATGCGATATAGGAGGTCTATTTCAAAAGGCGCGACACGCGGCAGAACAATTGCGAGTCGCATAGTTTAGGTAATATACGCAGAACACGCGCCCTTTGAAAATAGACGCCCTATATGACATTTTAGGAAAAGTGTTCAACATCAAAGTTGTAGATCTCGACGAGATCTACAACTTTGATGTTGAACACTTTCCTAAAAATGCGATATAGGAGGTCTATTTTCAAAAGGCGCGACACGGCGCAGAACAATTGCGAGTCGCATAGTTTAGGTAATATACGCAGAACACGCGCCTTTGAAAATAGACGCCCTATATGACATTTTTAGGAAAAGTGTTCAACATCAAAGTTGTAGATCTCGACGAGATCTACAACTTTGATGTTGAACACTTTTCCTAAAAATGCGATATAGGAGGTCTATTTTCAAAAGGCGCGACACCGCGCAGAACAATTGCGAGTCGCATAGTTTAGGTAATTTACGCAGAACACGCGCCCTTTGAAAATAGACGCCCTATATGACATTTTTAGGAAAAGTGTTCAACATCAAAGTTGTAGATCTCGACGAGATCTACAACTTTGATGTTGAACACTTTTCTAAAAATGCGATATAGGAGGTCTATTTTCAAAAGGCGCGACACCGCGCAGAACAATTGCGAGTCGCATAGTTTAGGTAATATACGCAGAACACGCGCCTTTGAAAATAGACGCCCTATATGACATTTTTAGGAAAGTGTTCAACATCAAAGTTGTAGATCTCGACGAGATCTACAACTTTGATGTTGAACACTTTCCTAAAAATGCGATATAGGAGGTCTATTTCAAAAGGCGCGACACCGCGCAGAACAATTGCGAGTCGCATAGTTTAGGTAATATACGCAGAACACGCGCCCTTTGAAAATAGACGCCCTATATGACACATTTTAGGAAAAGTGTTCAACATCAAAGTTGTAGATCTCGACGAGATCTACAACTTTGATGTTGAACACTTTTCCTAAAATGCGATATAGGAGGTCTATTTTCAAAAGGCGCGACACCGCGCAGAACAATTGCGAGTCGCATAGTTTAGGTAATATACGCAGAACACGCGCCCTTTGAAAATAGACGCCCTATATGACATTTTTAGGAAAAGTGTTCAACATCAAAGTTGTAGATCTCGACGAGATCTACAACTTTGATGTTGAACACTTTTCCTAAAAATGCGATATAGGAGGTCTATTTCAAAAGGCGCGACACCGCGCAGAACAATTGCGAGTCGCATAGTTTAGGTAATATACGCAGAACACGCGCCTTTGAAAATAGACGCCCTATATGACATTTTTAGGAAAAGTGTTCAACATCAAAGTTGTAGATCTCGACGAGATCTACAACTTTGATGTTGAACACTTTCCTAAAAATGCGATATAGGAGGTCTATTTTCAAAAGGCGCGACACCGCGCAGAACAATTGCGAGTCGCATAGTTTAGGTAATATACGCAGAACACGCGCCCTTTGAAAATAGACGCCCTATATGACATTTTTAGGAAAAGTGTTCAACATCAAAGTTGTAGATCTCGACGAGATCTACAACTTTGATGTTGAACACTTTTCCTAAAAATGCGATATAGGAGGTCTATTTTCAAAGGCGCGACACCGCGCAGAACAATTGCGAGTCGCATAGTTTAGGTAATTACGCAGAACACGCGCCTTTGAAAATAGACGCCCTATATGACATTTTTAGGAAAAGTGTTCAACATCAAAGTTGTAGATCTCGACGAGATCTACAACTTTGATGTTGAACACTTTTCCTAAAAATGCGATATAGGAGGTCTATTTTCAAAAGGCGCGACACCGCGCAGAACAATTGCGAGTCGCATAGTTTAGGTAATATACGCAGAACACGCGCCTTTGAAAATAGACGCCCTATATGACATTTTTAGGAAAAGTGTTCAACATCAAAGTTGTAGATCTCGACGAGATCTACAACTTTGATGTTGAACACTTTTCCTAAAAATGCGATATAGGAGGTCTATTTTCAAAAGGCGCGACACCGCGCAGAACAATTGCGAGTCGCATAGTTTAGGTAATATACGCAGAACACGCGCCCTTTGAAAATAGACGCCCTATATGACATTTTTAGGAAAAGTGTTCAACATCAAAGTTGTAGATCTCGACGAGATCTACAACTTTGATGTTGAACACTTTTCCTAAAAATGCGATATAGGAGGTCTATTTTCAAAAGGCGCGGACACCGGCAGAACAATTGCGAGTCGCATAGTTTAGGTAATATACGCAGAACACGCGCCCTTTGAAAATAGACGCCCTATATGACATTTTTAGGAAAAGTGTTCAACATCAAAGTTGTAGATCTCGACGAGATCTACAACTTTGATGTTGAACACTTTTCCTAAAAATGCGATATAGGAGGTCTATTTTCAAAAGGCGCGACACCGCGCAGAACAATTGCGAGTCGCATAGTTTAGGTAATATACGCAGAACACGCGCCCTTTGAAAATAGACGCCCTATATGACATTTTTAGGAAAAGTGTTCAACATCAAAGTTGTAGATCTCGACGAGATCTACAACTTTGATGTTGAACACTTTCCTAAAAATGCGATATAGGAGGTCTATTTTCAAAAGGCGCGACACCGCGCAGAACAATTGCGAGTCGCATAGTTTAGGTAATATACGCAGAACACGCGCCCTTTGAAAATAGACGCCCTATATGACATTTTTAGGAAAAGTGTTCAACATCAAAGTTGTAGATCTCGACGAGATCTACAACTTTGATGTTGAACACTTTTCCTAAAAATGCGATATAGGAGGTCTATTTTCAAAAGGCGCGACACCGCGCAGAACAATTGCGAGTCGCATAGTTTAGGTAATATACGCAGAACACGCGCCTTTGAAAATAGACGCCCTATATGACATTTTTAGGAAAAGTGTTCAACATCAAAGTTGTAGATCTCGACGAGATCTACAACTTTGATGTTGAACACTTTCCTAAAAATGCGATATAGGAGGTCTATTTTCAAAAGGCGCGACACCGCGCAGAACAATTGCGAGTCGCATAGTTTAGGTAATATACGCAGAACACGCGCCCTTTGAAAATAGACGCCCTATATGACATTTTTAGGAAAAGTGTTCAACATCAAAGTTGTAGATCTCGACGAGATCTACAACTTTGATGTTGAACACTTTTCCTAAAAATGCGATATAGGAGGTCTATTTTCAAAAGGCGCGACACGCGCAGAACAATTGCGAGTCGCATAGTTTAGGTAATATACGCAGAACACGCGCCCTTTGAAAATAGACGCCCTATATGACATTTTTAGGAAAAGTGTTCAACATCAAAGTTGTAGATCTCGACGAGATCTACAACTTTGATGTTGAACACTTTCCTAAAAATGCGATATAGGAGGTCTATTTTCAAAAGGCGCGACACCGCGCAGAACAATTGCGAGTCGCATAGTTTAGGTAATATACGCAGAACACGCGCCCTTTGAAAATAGACGCCCTATATGACATTTTTAGGAAAAGTGTTCAACATCAAAGTTGTAGATCTCGACGAGATCTACAACTTTGATGTTGAACACTTTCCTAAAAATGCGATATAGGAGGTCTATTTTCAAAAGGCGCGACACCGCGCAGAACAATTGCGAGTCGCATAGTTTAGGTAATATACGCAGAACACGCGCCCTTGAAAATAGACGCCCTATATGACATTTTTAGGAAAAGTGTTCAACATCAAAGTTGTAGATCTCGACGAGATCTACAACTTTGATGTTGAACACTTTCCTAAAAATGCGATATAGGAGGTCTATTTTCAAAAGGCGCGACACCGCGCAGAACAATTGCGAGTCGCATAGTTTAGGTAATATACGCAGAACACGCGCCTTTGAAAATAGACGCCCTATATGACATTTTTAGGAAAAGTGTTCAACATCAAAGTTGTAGATCTCGACGAGATCTACAACTTTGATGTTGAACACTTTTCCTAAAAATGCGATATAGGAGGTCTATTTTCAAAAGGCGCGACACCGCGCGAAGAACAATTGCGAGTCGCATAGTTTAGGTAATATACGCAGAACACGCGCCTTTGAAAATAGACGCCCTATATGACATTTTTAGGAAAAGTGTTCAACATCAAAGTTGTAGATCTCGACGAGATCTACAACTTTGATGTTGAACACTTTTCCTAAAAATGCGATATAGGAGGTCTATTTTCAAAAGGCGCGACACCGCGCAGAACAATTGCGAGTCGCATAGTTTAGGTAATATACGCAGAACACGCGCCCTTTGAAAATAGACGCCCTATATGACATTTTAGGAAAAGTGTTCAACATCAAAGTTGTAGATCTCGACGAGATCTACAACTTTGATGTTGAACACTTTTCCTAAAAATGCGATATAGGAGGTCTATTTTCAAAAGGCGCGACACCGCGCAGAACAATTGCGAGTCGCATAGTTTAGGTAATATTACGCAGAACACGCGCCTTTGAAAATAGACGCCTATATGACATTTTTAGGAAAAGTGTTCAACATCAAAGTTGTAGATCTCGACGAGATCTACAACTTTGATGTTGAACACTTTTCCTAAAAATGCGATATAGGAGGTCTATTTTCAAAAGGCGCGACACCGCGCAGAACAATTGCGAGTCGCATAGTTTAGGTAATATACGCAGAACACGCGCCCTTTGAAAATAGACGCCCTATATGACATTTTTAGGAAAAAGTGTTCAACATCAAAGTTGTAGATCTCGACGAGATCTACAACTTTGATGTTGAACACTTTTCCTAAAAATGCGATATAGGAGGTCTATTTTCAAAAGGCGCGACACCGCGCAGAACAATTGCGAGTCGCATAGTTTAGGTAATATACGCAGAACACGCGCCTTTGAAAATAGACGCCCTATATGACATTTTTAGGAAAAGTGTTCAACATCAAAGTTGTAGATCTCGACGAGATCTACAACTTTGATGTTGAACACTTTTCCTAAAAATGCGATATAGGAGGTCTATTTTCAAAAGGCGCGACACGCGCAGAACAATTGCGAGTCGCATAGTTTAGGTAATATACGCAGAACACGCGCCCTTTGAAAATAGACGCCCTATATGACATTTTTAGGAAAAGTGTTCAACATCAAAGTTGTAGATCTCGACGAGATCTACAACTTTGATGTTGAACACTTTCCTAAAAATGCGATATAGGAGGTCTATTTTCAAAAGGCGCGACACCGCGCAGACAATTGCGAGTCGCATAGTTTAGGTAATATACGCAGAACACGCGCCCTTTGAAAATAGACGCCCTATATGACATTTTTAGGAAAAGTGTTCAACATCAAAGTTGTAGATCTCGACGAGATCTACAACTTTGATGTTGAACACTTTTCCTAAAAATGCGATATAGGAGGTCTATTTTCAAAAGGCGCGACACCGCGCAGAACAATTGCGAGTCGCATAGTTTAGGTAATTTACGCAGAACACGCGCCCTTTGAAAATAGACGCCCTATATGACATTTTTAGGAAAAGTGTTCAACATCAAAGTTGTAGATCTCGACGAGATCTACAACTTTGATGTTGAACACTTTTCCTAAAAATGCGATATAGGAGGTCTATTTTCAAAAGGCGCGACACCGCGCAGAACAATTGCGAGTCGCATAGTTTAGGTAATATACGCAGAACACGCGCCCTTTGAAAATAGACGCCCTATATGACATTTTTAGGAAAAGTGTTCAACATCAAAGTTGTAGATCTCGACGAGATCTACAACTTTGATGTTGAACACTTTCCTAAAAATGCGATATAGGAGGTCTATTTTCAAAAGGCGACACCACCGCAGAACAATTGCGAGTCGCATAGTTTAGGTAATTACGCAGAACACGCGCCCTTTGAAAATAGACGCCCTATATGACATTTTTAGGAAAAGTGTTCAACATCAAAGTTGTAGATCTCGACGAGATCTACAACTTTGATGTTGAACACTTTTCCTAAAAATGCGATATAGGAGGTCTATTTTCAAAAGGCGCGACACCGCGCAGAACAATTGCGAGTCGCATAGTTTAGGTAATTACGCAGAACACGCGCCCTTTGAAAATAGACGCCCTATATGACATTTTTAGGAAAAGTGTTCAACATCAAAGTTGTAGATCTCGACGAGATCTACAACTTTGATGTTGAACACTTTTCCTAAAATGCGATATAGGAGGTCTATTTTCAAAAGGCGCGACACCGCGCAGAACAATTGCGAGTCGCATAGTTTAGGTAATATACGCAGAACACGCGCCCTTTGAAAATAGACGCCCTATATGACATTTTTAGGAAAAGTGTTCAACATCAAAGTTGTAGATCTCGACGAGATCTACAACTTTGATGTTGAACACTTTTCCTAAAAATGCGATATAGGAGGTCTATTTTCAAAAGGCGCGACACCGCGCAGAACAATTGCGAGTCGCATAGTTTAGGTAATATACGCAGAACACGCGCCCTTTGAAAATAGACGCCCTATATGACATTTTTAGGAAAAGTGTTCAACATCAAAGTTGTAGATCTCGACGAGATCTACAACTTTGATGTTGAACACTTTTCCTAAAAATGCGATATAGGAGGTCTATTTTCAAAAGGCGCGACACCGCGCAGAACAATTGCGAGTCGCATAGTTTAGGTAATTTACGCAGAACACGCGCCCTTGAAAATAGACGCCCTATATGACATTTTTAGGAAAAGTGTTCAACATCAAAGTTGTAGATCTCGACGAGATCTACAACTTTGATGTTGAACACTTTTCCTAAAAATGCGATATAGGAGGTCTATTTTCAAAAGGCGCGACACCGCGCAGAACAATTGCGAGTCGCATAGTTTAGGTAATATACGCAGAACACGCGCCCTTGAAAATAGACGCCCTATATGACATTTTTAGGAAAAGTGTTCAACATCAAAGTTGTAGATCTCGACGAGATCTACAACTTTGATGTTGAACACTTTTCCTAAAAATGCGATATAGGAGGTCTATTTTCAAAAGGCGCGACACCGCGCAGAACAATTGCGAGTCGCATAGTTTAGGTAATATACGCAGAACACGCGCCCTTTGAAAATAGACGCCCTATA
The DNA here is from genome assembly GCA_033032865.1 of Dactylorhiza incarnata. NCBI lineage: Eukaryota > Viridiplantae > Streptophyta > Magnoliopsida > Asparagales > Orchidaceae > Dactylorhiza > Dactylorhiza incarnata. The sequence goes on along the minus strand of JAWHQI010000683.1, from coordinate 325,402 downwards.
TGACATTTTTAGGAAAAGTGTTCAACATCAAAGTTGTAGATCTCGACGAGATCTACAACTTTGATGTTGAACACTTTTCCTAAAAATGCGATATAGGAGGTCTATTTTCAAAAGGCGCGACACCGCGCAGAACAATTGCGAGTCGCATAGTTTAGGTAATATACGCAGAACACGCGCCCTTGAAAATAGACGCCCTATATGACATTTTTAGGAAAAGTGTTCAAAAGATCGACGAGATCTACAACTTTGATGTTGAACACTTTTCCTAAAAATGCGATATAGGAGGTCTATTTTCAAAAGGCGCGACACCGCGCAGAACAATTGCGAGTCGCATAGTTTAGGTAATATACGCAGAACACGCGCCCTTTGAAAATAGACGCCCTATATGACATTTTTAGGAAAAGTGTTCAACATCAAAGTTGTAGATCTCGACGAGATCTACAACTTTGATGTTGAACACTTTTCCTAAAAATGCGATATAGGAGGTCTATTTTCAAAAGGCGCGACACCGCGCAGAACAATTGCGAGTCGCATAGTTTAGGTAATATACGCAGAACACGCGCCTTTGAAAATAGACGCCCTATATGACATTTTTAGGAAAAGTGTTCAACATCAAAGTTGTAGATCTCGACGAGATCTACAACTTTGATGTTGAACACTTTTCCTAAAAATGCGATATAGGAGGTCTATTTTCAAAAGGCGCGACACCGCGCAGAACAATTGCGAGTCGCATAGTTTAGGTAATATACGCAGAACACGCGCCTTTGAAAATAGACGCCCTATATGACATTTTTAGGAAAAGTGTTCAACATCAAAGTTGTAGATCTCGACGAGATCTACAACTTTGATGTTGAACACTTTTCCTAAAAATGCGATATAGGAGGTCTATTTTCAAAAGGCGCGACACGCGCAGAACAATTGCGAGTCGCATAGTTTAGGTAATTACGCAGAACACGCGCCCTTTGAAAATAGACGCCCTATATGACATTTTTAGGAAAAGTGTTCAACATCAAAGTTGTAGATCTACAACGATGAACACTTTCCTAAAAATGCGATATAGGAGGTCTATTTTCAAAAGGCGCGACACCGCGCAGAACAATTGCGAGTCGCATAGTTTAGGTAATATACGCAGAACACGCGCCTTTGAAAATAGACGCCCTATATGACATTTTTAGGAAAAGTGTTCAACATCAAAGTTGTAGATCTCGACGAGATCTACAACTTTGATGTTGAACACTTTTCCTAAAAATGCGATATAGGAGGTCTATTTTCAAAAGGCGCGACACCGCGCAGAACAATTGCGAGTCGCATAGTTTAGGTAATATACGCAGAACACGCGCCCTTTGAAAATAGACGCCCTATATGACATTTTTAGGAAAAGTGTTCAACATCAAAGTTGTAGATCTCGACGAGATCTACAACTTTGATGTTGAACACTTTTCCTAAAAATGCGATATAGGAGGTCTATTTTCAAAAGGCGCGACACCGCGCAGAACAATTGCGAGTCGCATAGTTTAGGTAATTTACGCAGAACACGCGCCCTTTGAAAATAGACGCCCTATATGACATTTTTAGGAAAAGTGTTCAACATCAAAGTTGTAGATCTCGACGAGATCTACAACTTTGATGTTGAACACTTTTCCTAAAAATGCGATATAGGAGGTCTATTTTCAAAAGGCGCGACACCGCGCAGAACAATTGCGAGTCGCATAGTTTAGGTAATATACGCAGAACACGCGCCCTTGAAAATAGACGCCCTATATGACATTTTTAGGAAAAGTGTTCAACATCAAAGTTGTAGATCTCGACGAGATCTACAACTTTGATGTTGAACACTTTTCCTAAAAATGCGATATAGGAGGTCTATTTTCAAAAGGCGCGACACCGCGCAGAACAATTGCGAGTCGCATAGTTTAGGTAATATACGCAGAACACGCGCCCTTTGAAAATAGACGCCCTATATGACATTTTTAGGAAAAGTGTTCAACATCAAAGTTGTAGATCTCGACGAGATCTACAACTTTGATGTTGAACACTTTTCCTAAAAATGCGATATAGGAGGTCTATTTTCAAAAGGCGCGACACGCGCAGAACAATTGCGAGTCGCATAGTTTAGGTAATATACGCAGAACACGCGCCCTTTGAAAATAGACGCCTATATGACATTTTTAGGAAAAGTGTTCAACATCAAAGTTGTAGAGCTACAACTTGATGAAACACTTTCCTAAAAATGCGATATAGGAGGTCTATTTTCAAAAGGCGCGACACCGCGCAGAACAATTGCGAGTCGCATAGTTTAGGTAATATACGCAGAACACGCGCCCTTTGAAAATAGACGCCCTATATGACATTTTTAGGAAAAGTGTTCAACATCAAAGTTGTAGATCTCGACGAGATCTACAACTTTGATGTGAACACTTTTCCTAAAAATGCGATATAGGAGGTCTATTTTCAAAAGGCGCGACACCGCGCAGAACAATTGCGAGTCGCATAGTTTAGGTAATATACGCAGAACACGCGCCTTTTGAAAATAGACGCCCTATATGACATTTTTAGGAAAAGTGTTCAACATCAAAGTTGTAGATCTCGACGAGATCTACAACTTTGATGTTGAACACTTTTCCTAAAAATGCGATATAGGAGGTCTATTTTCAAAAGGCGCGACACCGCGCAGAACAATTGCGAGTCGCATAGTTTAGGTAATATACGCAGAACACGCGCCCTTGAAAATAGACGCCCTATATGACATTTTTAGGAAAAGTGTTCAACATCAAAGTTGTAGATCTCGACGAGATCTACAACTTTGATGTTGAACACTTTTCCTAAAAATGCGATATAGGAGGTCTATTTTCAAAAGGCGCGACACGCGCAGAACAATTGCGAGTCGCATAGTTTAGGTAATATACGCAGAACACGCGCCCTTTGAAAATAGACGCCCTATATGACATTTTTAGGAAAAGTGTTCAACATCAAAGTTGTAGATCTCGACGAGATCTACAACTTTGATGTTGAACACTTTTCCTAAAAATGCGATATAGGAGGTCTATTTTCAAAAGGCGCGACACCGCGCAGAACAATTGCGAGTCGCATAGTTTAGGTAATATACGCAGAACACGCGCCCTTTGAAAATAGACGCCCTATATGACATTTTTAGGAAAAGTGTTCAACATCAAAGTTGTAGATCTCGACGAGATCTACAACTTTGATGTTGAACACTTTTCCTAAAAATGCGATATAGGAGGTCTATTTTCAAAAGGCGCGACACCGCGCAGAACAATTGCGAGTCGCATAGTTTAGGTAATATACGCAGAACACGCGCCCTTTGAAAATAGACGCCTATATGACATTTTTAGGAAAAGTGTTCAACATCAAAGTTGTAGATCTCGACGAGATCTACAACTTTGATGTTGAACACTTTTCCTAAAAATGCGATATAGGAGGTCTATTTTCAAAAGGCGCGACACCGCGCAGAACAATTGCGAGTCGCATAGTTTAGGTAATATACGCAGAACACGCGCCTTTGAAAATAGACGCCCTATATGACATTTTTAGGAAAAGTGTTCAACATCAAAGTTGTAGATCTCGACGAGATCTACAACTTTGATGTTGAACACTTTTCCTAAAAATGCGATATAGGAGGTCTATTTTCAAAAGGCGCGACACCGCGCAGAACAATTGCGAGTCGCATAGTTTAGGTAATATACGCAGAACACGCGCCCTTTGAAAATAGACGCCCTATATGACATTTTTAGGAAAAGTGTTCAACATCAAAGTTGTAGATCTCGACGAGATCTACAACTTTGATGTTGAACACTTTTCCTAAAAATGCGATATAGGAGGTCTATTTTCAAAAGGCGCGACACCGCGCAGAACAATTGCGAGTCGCATAGTTTAGGTAATATACGCAGAACACGCGCCTTTTGAAAATAGACGCCCTATATGACATTTTTAGGAAAAGTGTTCAACATCAAAGTTGTAGATCTCGACGAGATCTACAACTTTGATGTTGAACACTTTTCCTAAAAATGCGATATAGGAGGTCTATTTTCAAAAGGCGCGACACCGCGCAGAACAATTGCGAGTCGCATAGTTTAGGTAATATACGCAGAACACGCGCCCTTTGAAAATAGACGCCCTATATGACATTTTTAGGAAAAGTGTTCAACATCAAAGTTGTAGATCTCGACGAGATCTACAACTTTGATGTTGAACACTTTTCCTAAAAATGCGATATAGGAGGTCTATTTTCAAAAGGCGCGACACCGCGCAGAACAATTGCGAGTCGCATAGTTTAGGTAATATACGCAGAACACGCGCCTTTGAAAATAGACGCCCTATATGACATTTTTAGGAAAAGTGTTCAACATCAAAGTTGTAGATCTCGACGAGATCTACAACTTTGATGTTGAACACTTTTCCTAAAAATGCGATATAGGAGGTCTATTTTCAAAAGGCGCGACACCGCGCAGAACAATTGCGAGTCGCATAGTTTAGGTAATTACGCAGAACACGCGCCCTTTGAAAATAGACGCCCTATATGACATTTTTAGGAAAAGTGTTCAACATCAAAGTTGTAGATCTCGACGAGATCTACAACTTTGATGTTGAACACTTTTCCTAAAAATGCGATATAGGAGGTCTATTTTCAAAAGGCGCGACACCGCGCAGAACAATTGCGAGTCGCATAGTTTAGGTAATATACGCAGAACACGCGCCCTTTGAAAATAGACGCCCTATATGACATTTTTAGGAAAAGTGTTCAACATCAAAGTTGTAGATCTCGACGAGATCTACAACTTTGATGTTGAACACTTTTCCTAAAAATGCGATATAGGAGGTCTATTTCAAAAGGCGGACACCGCGCAGAACAATTGCGAGTCGCATAGTTTAGGTAATTACGCAGAACACGCGCCTTTGAAAATAGACGCCCTATATGACATTTTTAGGAAAAGTGTTCAACATCAAAGTTGTAGATCTCGACGAGATCTACAACTTTGATGTTGAACACTTTTCCTAAAAATGCGATATAGGAGGTTCAAAAGGCGCGACACCGCGCAGAACAATTGCGAGTCGCATAGTTTAGGTAATATACGCAGAACACGCGCCCTTTGAAAATAGACGCCATATATGACATTTTTAGGAAAAGTGTTCAACATCGACGAGATCTACAACTTTGATGTTGAACACTTTTCCTAAAAATGCGATATAGGAGGTCTATTTTCAAAAGGCGCGACACCGCGCAGAACAATTGCGAGTCGCATAGTTTAGGTAATATACGCAGAACACGCGCCCTTTGAAAATAGACGCCTATATGACATTTTTAGGAAAAGTGTTCAACATCAAAGTTGTAGATCTCGACGAGATCTACAACTTTGATGTTGAACACTTTTCCTAAAAATGCGATATAGGAGGTCTATTTTCAAAAGGCGCGACACCGCGCAGAACAATTGCGAGTCGCATAGTTTAGGTAATATACGCAGAACACGCGCCTTTGAAAATAGACGCCCTATATGACATTTTTAGGAAAAGTGTTCAACATCAAAGTTGTAGATCTCGACGAGATCTACAACTTTGATGTTGAACACTTTTCCTAAAAATGCGATATAGGAGGTCTATTTTCAAAAGGCGCGACACCGCCAGAACAATTGCGAGTCGCATAGTTTAGGTAATATACGCAGAACACGCGCCCTTTGAAAATAGACGCCCTATATGACATTTTTAGGAAAAGTGTTCAACATCAAAGTTGTAGATCTCGACGAGATCTACAACTTTGATGTTGAACACTTTTCCTAAAAATGCGATATAGGAGGTCTATTTTCAAAAGGCGCGACACCGCGCAGAACAATTGCGAGTCGCATAGTTTAGGTAATATACGCAGAACACGCGCCCTTGAAAATAGACGCCCTATATGACATTTTTAGGAAAAGTGTTCAACATCAAAGTTGTAGATCTCCGAGTATGAAACACTTTTCCTAAAAATGCGATATAGGAGGTCTATTTTCAAAAGGCGCGACACCGCGCAGAACAATTGCGAGTCGCATAGTTTAGGTAATATACGCAGAACACGCGCCCTTTGAAAATAGACGCCCTATATGACATTTTTAGGAAAAGTGTTCAACATCAAAGTTGTAGATCTCGACGAGATCTACAACTTTGATGTTGAACACTTTTCCTAAAAATGCGATATAGGAGGTCTATTTTCAAAAGGCGCGACACCGCGCAGAACAATTGCGAGTCGCATAGTTTAGGTAATATACGCAGAACACGCGCCTTTGAAAATAGACGCCCTATATGACATTTTTAGGAAAAGTGTTCAACATCAAAGTTGTAGATCTCGACGAGATCTACAACTTTGATGTTGAACACTTTTCCTAAAAATGCGATATAGGAGGTCTATTTTCAAAAGGCGCGACACCGCGCAGAACAATTGCGAGTCGCATAGTTTAGGTAATATACGCAGAACACGCGCCTTTGAAAATAGACGCCCTATATGACATTTTTAGGAAAAGTGTTCAACATCAAAGTTGTAGATCTCGACGAGATCTACAACTTTGATGTTGAACACTTTTCCTAAAAATGCGATATAGGAGGTCTATTTTCAAAAGGCGCGACACCGCGCAGAACAATTGCGAGTCGCATAGTTTAGGTAATTACGCAGAACACGCGCCCTTTGAAAATAGACGCCCATATGACATTTTAGGAAAAGTGTTCAACATCAAAGTTGTAGATCTCGACGAGATCTACAACTTTGATGTTGAACACTTTTCCTAAAAATGCGATATAGGAGGTCTATTTTCAAAAGGCGCGACACCGCGCAGAACAATTGCGAGTCGCATAGTTTAGGTAATTTACGCAGAACACGCGCCCTTTGAAAATAGACGCCCTATATGACATTTTTAGGAAAAGTGTTCAACATCAAAGTTGTAGATCTCGACGAGATCTACAACTTTTGATGTGAACACTTTTCCTAAAAATGCGATATAGGAGGTCTATTTTCAAAAGGCGCGACACCGCGCAGAACAATTGCGAGTCGCATAGTTTAGGTAATATACGCAGAACACGCGCCTTTGAAAATAGACGCCCTATATGACATTTTTAGGAAAAGTGTTCAACATCAAAGTTGTAGATCTCGACGAGATCTACAACTTTGATGTTGAACACTTTTCTAAAAATGCGATATAGGAGGTCTATTTTCAAAAGGCGCGACACCGCGCAGAACAATTGCGAGTCGCATAGTTTAGGTAATATACGCAGAACACGCGCCTTTGAAAATAGACGCCCTATATGACATTTTTAGGAAAAGTGTTCAACATCAAAGTTGTAGATCTCGACGAGATCTACAACTTTGATGTTGAACACTTTTCCTAAAAATGCGATATAGGAGGTCTATTTTCAAAAGGCGCGACACCGCGCAGAACAATTGCGAGTCGCATAGTTTAGGTAATATACGCAGAACACGCGCCCTTTGAAAATAGACGCCCTATATGACATTTTTAGGAAAAGTGTTCAACATCAAAGTTGTAGATCTCGATGAACACTTTTCCTAAAAATGCGATATAGGAGGTCTATTTTCAAAAGGCGCGACACCGCGCAGAACAATTGCGAGTCGCATAGTTTAGGTAATATACGCAGAACACGCGCCTTTGAAAATAGACGCCCTATATGACATTTTTAGGAAAAGTGTTCAACATCAAAGTTGTAGATCTCGACGAGATCTACAACTTTGATGTTGAACACTTTTCCTAAAAATGCGATATAGGAGGTCTATTTTAAAAGGCGCGACACCGCGCAGAACAATTGCGAGTCGCATAGTTTAGGTAATATACGCAGAACACGCGCCCTTTGAAAATAGACGCCTATATGACATTTTTAGGAAAAGTGTTCAACATCAAAGTTGTAGATCTCGACGAGATCTACAACTTTGATGTTGAACACTTTTCCTAAAAATGCGATATAGGAGGTCTATTTTCAAAAGGCGCGACACCGCGCAGAACAATTGCGAGTCGCATAGTTTAGGTAATATACGCAGAACACGCGCCCTTTGAAAATAGACGCCCTATATGACATTTTTAGGAAAAGTGTTCAACATCAAAGTTGTAGATCTCGACGAGATCTACAACTTTGATGTTGAACACTTTTCCTAAAAATGCGATATAGGAGGTCTATTTTCAAAAGGCGCGACACCGCGCAGAACAATTGCGAGTCGCATAGTTTAGGTAATATACGCAGAACACGCGCCTTTGAAAATAGACGCCTATATGACATTTTTAGGAAAAGTGTTCAACATCAAAGTTGTAGATCTCGACGAGATCTACAACTTTGATGTTGAACACTTTTCCTAAAAATGCGATATAGGAGGTCTATTTTCAAAAGGCGCGACACCGCGCAGAACAATTGCGAGTCGCATAGTTTAGGTAATATACGCAGAACACGCGCCCTTTGAAAATAGACGCCCTATATGACATTTTTAGGAAAAGTGTTCAACATCAAAGTTGTAGATCTCGACGAGATCTACAACTTTGATGTTGAACACTTTTCCTAAAAATGCGATATAGGAGGTCTATTTTCAAAAGGCGCGACACCGCGCAGAACAATTGCGAGTCGCATAGTTTAGGTAATATACGCAGAACACGCGCCCTTTGAAAATAGACGCCCTATATGACATTTTTAGGAAAAGTGTTCAACATCAAAGTTGTAGATCTCGACGAGATCTACAACTTTGATGTTGAACACTTTCCTAAAAATGCGATATAGGAGGTCTATTTTCAAAAGGCGCGACACCGCGCAGAACAATTGCGAGTCGCATAGTTTAGGTAATATACGCAGAACACGCGCCCTTTGAAAATAGACGCCCTATATGACATTTTTAGGAAAAGTGTTCAACATCAAAGTTGTAGATCTCGACGAGATCTACAACTTTGATGTTGAACACTTTTCCTAAAAATGCGATATAGGAGGTCTATTTTCAAAAGGCGCGACACCGCGCAGAACAATTGCGAGTCGCATAGTTTAGGTAATATACGCAGAACACGCGCCCTTTGAAAATAGACGCCCTATATGACATTTTTAGGAAAAGTGTTCAACATCAAAGTTGTAGATCTCGACGAGATCTACAACTTTGATGTTGAACACTTTTCCTAAAAATGCATATAGGAGGTCTATTTTCAAAAGGCGCGACACCGCGGCAGAACAATTGCGAGTCGCATAGTTTAGGTAATATACGCAGAACACGCGCCTTTGAAAATAGACGCCTATATGACATTTTTAGGAAAAGTGTTCAACATCAAAGTTGTAGATCTCGACGAGATCTACAACTTTGATGTTGAACACTTTTCCTAAAAATGCATATAGGAGGTCTATTTTCAAAAGGCGCGACACCGCGCAGAACAATTGCGAGTCGCATAGTTTAGGTAATATACGCAGAACACGCGCCTTTGAAAATAGACGCCTATATGACATTTTTAGGAAAAGTGTTCAACATCAAAGTTGTAGATCTCGACGAGATCTACAACTTTGATGTTGAACACTTTTCCTAAAAATGCGATATAGGAGGTCTATTTTCAAAAGGCGCGACACCGCGGCAGAACAATTGCGAGTCGCATAGTTTAGGTAATATACGCAGAACACGCGCCTTTGAAAATAGACGTCCTATATGACATTTTTAGGAAAAGTGTTCAACATCAAAGTTGTAGATCTCGACGAGATCTACAACTTTCATGTTGAACACTTTTCCTAAAAATGTCATATAGGATGTCTATTTTCTGAAGGCGCGGCACCGGGCAGAACAATTGCGAATCGCATAGTTTAGGTAATATACGCAGAACACGCGCCTTTTGAAAATAGACGTGACGAGATCTACAACTTTCATGTTGAACACTTTTCCTAAAAATGTCATATAGGATGTCTATTTTCTGAAGGCGCGGCACCGGGCAGAACAATTGCGAATCGCATAGTTTAGGTAATATACGCAGAACACGCGCCTTTTGAAAATAGACGTCCTATATGACATTTTTAGGAAAAGTGTTCAACATCAAAGTTGTAGATCTCGACGAGATCTACAACTTTCATGTTGAACACTTTTCCTAAAAATGTCATATAGGATGTCTATTTTCTGAAGGCGCGGCACCGGGCAGAACAATTGCGAATCGCATAGTTTAGGTAATATACGCAGAACACGCGCCTTTTGAAAATAGACGTCCTATATGACATTTTTAGGAAAAGTGTTCAACATCAAAGTTGTAGATCTCGACGAGATCTACAACTTTCATGTTGAACACTTTTCCTAAAAATGTCATATAGGATGTCTATTTTCTGAAGGCGCGGCACCGGGCAGAACAATTGCGAATCGCATAGTTTAGGTAATATACGCAGAACACGCGCTTTTGAAAATAGACGTCCTATATGACATTTTTAGGAAAAGTGTTCAACATCAAAGTTGTAGATCTCGACGAGATCTACAACTTTCATGTTGAACACTTTTCCTAAAAATGTCATATAGGATGTCTATTTTCTGAAGGCGCGGCACCGGGCAGAACAATTGCGAATCGCATAGTTTAGGTAATATACGCAGAACACGCGCCTTTTGAAAATAGACGTCCTATATGACATTTTTAGGAAAAGTGTTCAACATCAAAGTTGTAGATCTCGACGAGATCTACAACTTTCATGTTGAACACTTTTCCTAAAAATGTCATATAGGATGTCTATTTTCTGAAGGCGCGGCACCGGGCAGAACAATTGCGAATCGCATAGTTTAGGTAATATACGCAGAACACGCGCCTTTTGAAAATAGACGTCCTATATGACATTTTTAGGAAAAGTGTTCAACATCAAAGTTGTAGATCTCGACGAGATCTACAACTTTCATGTTGAACACTTTTCCTAAAAATGTCATATAGGATGTCTATTTTCTGAAGGCGCGGCACCGGCACCAGGCAGAACAATTGCGAATCGCATAGTTTAGGTAATATACGCAGAACACGCGCCTTGAAAATAGACGTCCTATATGACATTTTTAGGAAAAGTGTTCAACATCAAAGTTGTAGATCTCGACGAGATCTACAACTTTCATGTTGAACACTTTTCCTAAAAATGTCATATAGGATGTCTATTTTCTGAAGGCGCGGCACCGGGCAGAACAATTGCGAATCGCATAGTTTAGGTAATATACGCAGAACACGCGCCTTTTGAAAATAGACGTCCTATATGACATTTTTAGGAAAAGTGTTCAACATCAAAGTTGTAGATCTCGACGAGATCTACAACTTTGATGTTGAACACTTTTCCTAAAAATGTCATATAGGATGTCTATTTTCTGAAGGCGCGGCACCGGGCAGAACAATTGCGAATCGCATAGTTTAGGTAATATACGCAGAACACGCGCCTTTTGAAAATAGACGTCCTATATGACATTTTTAGGAAAAGTGTTCAACATCAAAGTTGTAGATCTCGACGAGATCTACAACTTTCATGTTCACTTTTCCTAAAAATGTCATATAGGATGTCTATTTTCTGAAGGCGCGGCACCGGGCAGAACAATTGCGAATCGCATAGTTTAGGTAATATACGCAGAACACGCGCCTTTTGAAAATAGACGTCCTATATGACATTTTTAGGAAAAGTGTTCAACATCAAAGTTGTAGATCTCGACGAGATCTACAACTTTCATGTTGAACACTTTTCCTAAAAATGTCATATAGGATGTCTATTTCTGAAGGCGCGGCACCGGGCAGAACAATTGCGAATCGCATAGTTTAGGTAATATACGCAGAACACGCGCCTTTTGAAAATAGACGTCCTATATGACATTTTTAGGAAAAGTGTTCAACATCAAAGTTGTAGATCTCGACGAGATCTACAACTTTCATGTTGAACACTTTTCCTAAAAATGTCATATAGGATGTCTATTTTCTGAAGGCGCGGCACCGGGCAGAACAATTGCGAATCGCATAGTTTAGGTAATATACGCAGAACACGCGCCTTTTGAAAATAGACGTCCTATATGACATTTTTAGGAAAAGTGTTCAGCATGAAAGTTGTAGATCTCGTCGAGATCTACAACTTTCATGGTGAACACTTTTCCTAAAAATGTCATATAGGATGTCTATTTTCTGAAGGCGCGGCACCGGACAGAACAATTGCGAATCGCATAGTTTAGGTAATATACGCAGAACACGCGCCTTTTCAAAATAGACGTCCTATATAACATTTTAAAGAAAAGTGTTCAACATCAAAGTTGTAGATCTCGACGAGATCTACAACTTTCATGTTGAACACGTTTCCTAAAAATGTCATATAAGATGTCTATTTTCTGAAGGCGCGGCACCGGGCAGAACAATTGCGAATCGCATAGTTTAGGTAATATACGCAGAACACGCGCCTTTTGAAAATAGACGTCCTATATTACATTTTTAAGAAAACTGTTCAACATCAAAGTTGTAGATCTCGACGAGATCTACAACTTTCATGTTGAACACTTTTCCTAAAAATGTCATATAGGATGTCTATTTTCTGAAGGCGCGGCACCGGGGAGAACAATTGCGAATCGCATAATTTAGGTAATATACGCAGAACACGCGCCTTTTGAAAATAGACGTCCTATATGACATTTTTAGAAAAAGTGTTCGACATCAAAGTTGTAGATCTCGATGAGATCTACAACTTTCATGCTGAACACTTTTCTTAAAAATGTCATAAAGGATGTCTATTTTCTGAAGGCGCGGCACCGGGCAGAACAATTGCGAATCGCATAGTTTAGGTAATATACGCAGAACACGCGCCTTTTGAAAATAGACGTCCTATATGACATTTTTAGGAAATGTGTTCGACATGAAAGTTGTAGATCTCGTTGAGATCTACATGTGGAACACTTTTCCTAAAAATGTCATATAGAATGTCTATTTTCTGAAGGAGCGGCACCGGGCAGAACAATTGCGAATCGCATAGTTTAGGTAATATACGCAGAACACGCGCCTTTTGAAAATAGACGTCCTATATGAAATTTTTAGGAAAAGTGTTCAACATCAAAGTTGTAGATCTCGACGAGATCTACAACTTTCATGTTGAACACTTTTCCTAAAAATGTCATATATGATGTCTATTTTCTGAAGGCGCGGCACCAAGCAGAAAAATTGCGAATCGCATAGTTTAGGTAATATACGCAGAACACTCGCCTTTTGAAAATAAACGTCCTATATTACATTTTTAGGAAAAGTGTTCAACATCAAAGTTGTAGATCTCGACGAGATCTACAACTTTCATGTTGAACACTTTTCCTAAAAATGTCATATAGGAAGTCTATTTTCTGAAGGCGCGGCACCGGGCAGAACAATTGCGAATCGCATAATTTAGGTAATATACGCAGAACACGCGCCTTTTGAAAATAGACGTCCTATATTACATTTTTAGGAAAAGTGTTCAACATCAAAGTTGTAGATCTCGACGAGATCTACAACTTTCATGTTGAACACTTTTCCTAAAAATGTCATATAGGATGTCTATTTTCTGAAGGCGCGGCACCGGGCAGAACAATTGCGAATCGCATAGTTTAGGTAATATACGCAGAACACGCGCCTTTTAAAAATAGACGTCCTATATGACATTTTTAGGAAAAGTGTTCAACATTAAAGTTGTAGATCTCGACGAGATCTACAACTTTCATGTTGAACACTTTTCCTAAAAATGTCATATAGGATGTCTATTTTCTAAAGGCGCGGCACCGGGCAGAACAATTGCGAATCACATAGTTTTAGGTAATATACGCAGATCACGCGCCTTTTGAAAATAGACGTCATATATGACATTTTTAGGAATAGTGCTTCGACGAGATCTGCAACTTTCATGTTGATCATTTTTCCTAAAAATGTCATATAAGATATCTATTTTCTGAAGGCGCGGCACCGGGCAGAACAATTGCGAATCGCATAGTTTAGGTAATATACGCAGAACACGCGCCTTTTGAAAATAGACGTCCTATATGACATTTTTAGGAAAAATGTTCACCATGAAAGTTGTAGATCTCGTCGAGATCTACAACTTTCATGCTGAACACTTTTCCTAAAAATGTCATACGAGATGTCTATTTTCTGAAGGCGCGGCACCGGGCAGAACAATTGCGAATCGCATAGTTTAGGTAATATACGCAAAACACACGTCTTTTGAAAATAGACGTCCTATATGACATTTTTAGGAAAAGTGTTCAACATCAAAGTTGTAGATCTCGACGAGATCTACAAATTTCATGTTGAACACTTTTCCTAAAAATATCATATAGGATGTCTATTTTCTGAAGGCGCGGCACCGGGCAGAACAATTGCGAATCGCATAGTTTAGGTAATATACGCAGAACACGCGCCTTTTGAAAATAGACGTCCTATATGACATTTTTAGGAAAAGTGTTCAACATGAAAGTTGTAGATCGCGACGAGATCTACAACTTTTATGTTGAACACTTTTCCTAAAAATGTCATATAGGATGTCTATTTTCTGAAGGCGCGGCACCGGACAGAACAATTGCGAATCGCATAGTTTAGGTAATATACGCAGAACACGCGCCTTTTGAAAATAAACGTCCTATATTACATTTTTAGGAAAAGTGTTCAACATCAAAGTTGTAGATCTCGACGAGATCTACAACTTTCATGCTGAACACTTTTCCTAAAAATGTCATATAGGATGTCTATTTTCTGAAGGCGCGGCACCGGGCAGAACAATTGCGAATCGCATAGTTTAGGTAATATACGCAGAACACGCGCCAATTGAAAATAGACGTCCTATATGACATTTTTAGGAAAAGTGTTCAACATCAAAGTTTTAGATCTCGACGAGATCTACAACTTTCATGTTGAACACTTTTCCTAAAAATGTCATATAGGATGTCTATTTTCTGAAGGCGCGGCACCAGGCAGAACAATTGCGAATCGCATAGTTTAGGTAATATACGCAGAACACGCGCCTTTTGAAAATAGACGTCCTATATGACATTTTTAGGAAAAGTGTTCAACATCAAAGTTGTAGATCTCGACGAGATCTACAACTTTCATGTTGAACACTTTTCCTAAAAATGTCATATAAGATGTCTATTTTCTGAAGGCGCGGCACCGGGCAGAACAATTGCGAATCGCATAGTTTAGGTAATATACGCAGAACCCGCGCCTTCAGAAAATAGACGTCCTATATGACATTTTTAGGAAAATTGTTCAACATGAAAGTTGTAGATCTCGTCGAGATCTACAACTTTCATTTTGAACACTTTTCCTCAAAATGTCATATAGGACGTCTATTTTCTGAAGGCGCGGCACCGGACAGAACAATTGCGAATCGCATAGTTTAGGTAATATACGCAGAACACGGGCCTTTTGAAAATAAACGTCCTATATGACATTTTTAGGAAGTGTTCAACATCAAAGTTGTAGATCTCGACGAGATCTACAACTTTCATGTTGAACACTTTTCCTAAAAATGTCATATAGGATTTCTATTTTCTGAAGGCGCGGCACCGGGCAGAACAATTGCGAATCGCATAGTTTAGGTAATATACGCAAAACACGCGCCTTTTGAAAATAGACGCCCTATATGACATTTTTAGGAAAAGTGTTCAACATCAAAGTTGTAGATCTCGACGAGATCTACAACTTTCATGTTGAACACTTTTCCTAAAAATGTCATATAGGATGTCTATTTTCTGAAGGCGCGGGGCCGGGCAGAATAATTGCGAATCGCATAGTTTAGGTAATATACGCAGAACCCGCGCCTTCAGAAAATACACGTCCTATATGACATTTTTAGGAAAAGTGTTCAACATGAAAGTTGTAGATCTCGTCGAGATCTACAACTTTCATGTTGAACACTTTTCCTCAAAATGTTATATAGGACGTCTATTTTCTGAAGGCGCGGCACCGGGCAGAACAATTGCGAATCGCATAGTTTAGGTAATATACGCAGAACACGCGCCTTTTGAAAATAAACGTCCTATATGACATTTTTAGGAAAAGTGTTCAACATCAAAGTTGTAGATCTCGACGAGATCTACAACTTTCATGTTGAACACTTTTCCTAAAAATGTCATATAAGATGTCTATTTTCTGAAGGCGCGGCACCGGGCAGAACAATTGCGAATCGCATAGTTTAGGTAATATACGCAAAACACACGTCTTTTGAAAATAGACGTCCTATATGACATTTTTAGGAAAATTGTTCAACATGAAAGTTGTAGATCTTGTCGAGATCTACAACTTTCATGTTGAACACTTTTCCTCAAAATGTCATATAGGACGTCTATTTTCTGAAGGCGCGGCACCGGGCAGAACAATTGCGAATCGCATAGTTTAGGTAATATACGCAGAACATGCGCCTTTTGAAAATAAACGTCCTATATGACATTTTTAGGAAAAGTGTTCAACATCAAAGTTGTAGATCTCGACGAGATCTACAACTTTCATGTTGAACACTTTTCCTAAAAATGTCATATAGGATTTCTATTTTCTGAAGGCGCGGCACCGGGCAGAACAATTGCGAATCGCATAGTTTAGGTAATATACGCAGAACACGCGCCTTTTGAAAATAGACGCCCTATATGACATTTTTAGGAAAAGTGTTCAACATCAAAGTTGTAGATCTCGACGAGATCTACAACTTTCATGTTGAACACTTTTCCTAAAAATGTCATATAGGATGTCTATTTTCTGAAGGCGCGGCACCGGGCAGAACAATTGCGAATCGCATAGTTTAGGTAATATACGCAGAACACACGCCTTTTGAAAATAGACGTCCTATATGACATTTTTAGGAAATGTGTTCAACATAAAAGTTGTAGATCTCGTCGAGATCTACAACTTTCATGTTGAACACTTTTCCTAAAAATGTCATATAGGATGTCTATTTTCTGAAGGCGCGGCACTGGGCAGAACAATTGCGAATCGCATAGTTTAGGTAATATACATAGAACACGCGCCTTTTGAAAATAGACGTGCTATATGACATTTTTATGAAAAGTGTTCAACATGAAAGTTGTAGATCTCGAGATCTACAACTTTCATGTTGAACACTTTTCCTAAAAATGTCATATAGGATGCATATTTTCTGAAGGCGCGACACCGGGCAGAACAATTGCGAATCGCATAGTTTAGGTAATATACGCAGAACACGCGCCTTTTAAAAATAGACGTCCTATATGACATTTATAGGAAAAGTGTTCAACATCAAAGTTGTAGATCTCGACGAGATCTACAACTTTTATGTTGAACACTTTTCCTAAAAATGTCATATAGGATGTCTATTTTCTGAAGGCGCGGCACCGGACAGAACAATTGCGAATCGCATAGTTTAGGTAATATACGCAGAACACGCGCCTTTTGAAAATAAACGTCCTATATTACATTTTTAGGAAAAGTGTTCAACATCAAAGTTGTAGATCTCGACGAGATCTACAACTTTCATGCTGAACACTTTTCCTAAAAATGTCATATAGGATGTCTATTTTCTGAAGGCGCGGCACCGGGCAGAACAATTGCGAATCGCATAGTTTAGGTAATATACGCAGAACACGCGCCAATTGAAAATAGACGTCCTATATGACATTTTTAGGAAAAGTGTTCAACATCAAAGTTTTAGATCTCGACGAGATCTACAACTTTCATGTTGAACACTTTTCCTAAAAATGTCATATAGGATGTCTATTTTCTGAAGGCGCGGCACCAGGCAGAACAATTGCGAATCGCATAGTTTAGGTAATATACGCAGAACACGCGCCTTTTGAAAATAGACGTCCTATATGACATTTTTAGGAAAAGTGTTCAACATCAAAGTTGTAGATCTCGACGAGATCTACAACTTTCATGTTGAACACTTTTCCTAAAAATGTCATATAAGATGTCTATTTTCTGAAGGCGCGGCACCGGGCAGAACAATTGCGAATCGCATAGTTTAGGTAATATACGCAGAACCCGCGCCTTCAGAAAATAGACGTCCTATATGACATTTTTAGGAAAATTGTTCAACATGAAAGTTGTAGATCTCGTCGAGATCTACAACTTTCATTTTGAACACTTTTCCTCAAAATGTCATATAGGACGTCTATTTTCTGAAGGCGCGGCACCGGACAGAACAATTGCGAATCGCATAGTTTAGGTAATATACGCAGAACACGGGCCTTTTGAAAATAAACGTCCTATATGACATTTTTAGGAAGTGTTCAACATCAAAGTTGTAGATCTCGACGAGATCTACAACTTTCATGTTGAACACTTTTCCTAAAAATGTCATATAGGATTTCTATTTTCTGAAGGCGCGGCACCGGGCAGAACAATTGCGAATCGCATAGTTTAGGTAATATACGCAAAACACGCGCCTTTTGAAAATAGACGCCCTATATGACATTTTTAGGAAAAGTGTTCAACATCAAAGTTGTAGATCTCGACGAGATCTACAACTTTCATGTTGAACACTTTTCCTAAAAATGTCATATAGGATGTCTATTTTCTGAAGGCGCGGGGCCGGGCAGAATAATTGCGAATCGCATAGTTTAGGTAATATACGCAGAACCCGCGCCTTCAGAAAATACACGTCCTATATGACATTTTTAGGAAAAGTGTTCAACATGAAAGTTGTAGATCTCGTCGAGATCTACAACTTTCATGTTGAACACTTTTCCTCAAAATGTTATATAGGACGTCTATTTTCTGAAGGCGCGGCACCGGGCAGAACAATTGCGAATCGCATAGTTTAGGTAATATACGCAGAACACGCGCCTTTTGAAAATAAACGTCCTATATGACATTTTTAGGAAAAGTGTTCAACATCAAAGTTGTAGATCTCGACGAGATCTACAACTTTCATGTTGAACACTTTTCCTAAAAATGTCATATAGGATGTCTATTTTCTGAAGGCGCGGCACCGGGCAGAACAATTGCGAATCGCATAGTTTAGGTAATATACGCAAAACACACGTCTTTTGAAAATAGACGTCCTATATGACATTTTTAGGAAAATTGTTCAACATGAAAGTTGTAGATCTTGTCGAGATCTACAACTTTCATGTTGAACACTTTTCCTCAAAATGTCATATAGGACGTCTATTTTCTGAAGGCGCGGCACCGGGCAGAACAATTGCGAATCGCATAGTTTAGGTAATATACGCAGAACATGCGCCTTTTGAAAATAAACGTCCTATATGACATTTTTAGGAAAAGTGTTCAACATCAAAGTTGTAGATCTCGACGAGATCTACAACTTTCATGTTGAACACTTTTCCTAAAAATGTCATATAGGATTTCTATTTTCTGAAGGCGCGGCACCGGGCAGAACAATTGCGAATCGCATAGTTTAGGTAATATACGCAGAACACGCGCCTTTTGAAAATAGACGCCCTATATGACATTTTTAGGAAAAGTGTTCAACATCAAAGTTGTAGATCTCGACGAGATCTACAACTTTCATGTTGAACACTTTTCCTAAAAATGTCATATAGGATGTCTATTTTCTGAAGGCGCGGCACCGGGCAGAACAATTGCGAATCGCATAGTTTAGGTAATATACGCAGAACACACGCCTTTTGAAAATAGACGTCCTATATGACATTTTTAGGAAATGTGTTCAACATAAAAGTTGTAGATCTCGTCGAGATCTACAACTTTCATGTTGAACACTTTTCCTAAAAATGTCATATAGGATGTCTATTTTCTGAAGGCGCGGCACTGGGCAGAACAATTGCGAATCGCATAGTTTAGGTAATATACATAGAACACGCGCCTTTTGAAAATAGACGTGCTATATGACATTTTTATGAAAAGTGTTCAACATGAAAGTTGTAGATCTCGAGATCTACAACTTTCATGTTGAACACTTTTCCTAAAAATGTCATATAGGATGCATATTTTCTGAAGGCGCGACACCGGGCAGAACAATTGCGAATCGCATAGTTTAGGTAATATACGCAGAACACGCGCCTTTTGAAAATAGACGTCCTATATGACATTTTTAGGAGAGATCTACAACTTTCATGTTGAACACTTTTCCTAAAAATGTCATATAGGATGTCTATTTTCTGAAGGCGCGGCACCGGGCAGAACAATTGCGAATCGCATAGTTTAGGTAATATACGCAGAACACGCGCCTTTTGAAAATAGACGTCATATATGACATTTTTAGGAAAATTGTTCAACATGAAAGTTGTAGATCTCGTCGAGATCTACAACTTTCATGTTGAACACTTTTCCTAAAAATGTTATATGAGATGTCTATTTTCTGAAGGCGCGGCACCGGGCAGAACAATTGTGAATCGCATAGTTTAGGTAATATACGCAAAACACACGTCTTTTGAAAATAGACGTCCTATATGACATTTTTAGGAAAAGTGTTCAACATCAAAGTTGTAGATCTCGACGAGATCTACAAATTTCATGTTGAACACTTTTCCTAAAAATGTCATATAGGATGTCTATTTTCTGAAGGCGCGGCACCGGGCAGAACAATTGCGAATCGCATAGTTTAGGTAATATACGCAAAACACACGTCTTTTGAAAATAGACGTCCTATATGACATTTTTAGGAAAATTGTTCAACATGAAAGTTGTAGATCTTGTCGAGATCTACAACTTTCATGTTGAACACTTTTCCTCAAAATGTCATATAGGACGTCTATTTTCTGAAGGCGCGGCACCGGGCAGAACAATTGCGAATCGCATAGTTTAGGTAATATACGCAGAACATGCGCCTTTTGAAAATAAACGTCCTATATGACATTTTTAGGAAAAGTGTTCAACATCAAAGTTGTAGATCTCGACGAGATCTACAACTTTCATGTTGAACACTTTTCCTAAAAATGTCATATAGGATTTCTATTTTCTGAAGGCGCGGCACCGGGCAGAACAATTGCGAATCGCATAGTTTAGGTAATATACGCAGAACACGCGCCTTTTGAAAATAGACGCCCTATATGACATTTTTAGGAAAAGTGTTCAACATCAAAGTTGTAGATCTCGACGAGATCTACAACTTTCATGTTGAACACTTTTCCTAAAAATGTCATATAGGATGTCTATTTTCTGAAGGCGCGGCACCGGGCAGAACAATTGCGAATCGCATAGTTTAGGTAATATACGCAGAACACACGCCTTTTGAAAATAGGCGTCCTATATGACATTTTTAGGAAATGTGTTCAACATAAAAGTTGTAGATCTCGTCGAGATCTACAACTTTCATGTTGAACACTTTTCCTAAAAATGTCATATAGGATGTCTATTATCTGAAGGCGCGGCACTGGGCAGAACAATTGCGAATCGCATAGTTTAGGTAATATACGCAGAACACGCGCCTTTTGAAAATAGACGTGCTATATGACATTTTTATGAAAAGTGTTCAACATGAAAGTTGTAGATCTCGAGATCTACAACTTTCATGTTGAACACTTTTCCTAAAAATGTCATATAGGATGTATATTTTCTGAAGGCGCGGCACCGGGCAGAACAATTGCGAATCGCATAGTTTAGGTAATATACGCAGAACACGCGCCTTTTGAAAATAGACGTCCTATATGACATTTTTAGGAAAAGTGTTCAACATGAAAGTTGTAGATCTCGTCGAGATCTACAACTTTCATGTTGAACACTTTTCCTAAAAATGTCATATAGGATGTCTATTTTCTGAAGGCGCGGCACCGGGCAGAACAATTGCGAATCGCATAGTTTAGGTAATATACGCAGAACACGCGCCTTTTGAAAATAGACGTCATATATGACATTTTTAGGAAAATTGTTCAACATGAAAGTTGTAGATCTCGTCGAGATCTACAACTTTCATGTTGAACACTTTTCCTAAAAATGTTATATGAGATGTCTATTTTCTGAAGGCGCGGCACCGGGCAGAACAATTGTGAATCGCATAGTTTAGGTAATATACGCAAAACACACGTCTTTTGAAAATAGACGTCCTATATGACATTTTTAGGAAAAGTGTTCAACATCAAAGTTGTAGATCTCGACGAGATCTACAAATTTCATGTTGAACACTTTTCCTAAAAATGTCATATAGGATGTCTATTTTCTGAAGGCGCGGCACCGGGCAGAACAATTGCGAATCGCATAGTTTAGGTAATATACGCAAAACACACGTCTTTTGAAAATAGACGTCCTATATGACATTTTTAGGAAAAGTGTTCAACATCAAAGTTGTAGATCTCGACGAGATCTACAAATTTCATGTTGAACACTTTTCCTAAAAATGTCATATAGGATGTCTATTTTCTGAAGGCGCGGCACCGGGCAGAACAATTGCGAATCGCATAGTTTAGGTAATATACGCAGAACACGCGCCTTTTGAAAATAGACGTCCTATATGACATTTTTAGGAAAAGTGTTCAACATGAAAGTTGTAGATCGCGACGAGATCTACAACTTTTATGTTGAACACTTTTCCTAAAAATGTCATATAGGATGTCTATTTTCTGAAGGCGCGGCACCGGGCAGAACAATTGCGAATCGCATAGTTTAGGTAATATACGCAGAACACGCGCCTTTTGAAAATAAACGTCCTATATTACATTTTTAGGAAAAGTGTTCAACATCAAAGTTGTAGATCTCGACGAGATCTACAACTTTCATGCTGAACACTTTTCCTAAAAATGTCATATAGGATGTCTATTTTCTGAAGGCGCGGCACCGGGCAGAACAATTGCGAATTGCATAGTTGTTGGGTATTGTATCCACAATAACCTTGATTTGTAGAAAGTCAACTATGAACCAAGATTGAATTGCTTATGTATTTGATATGTTTCTCTAGTTTTGTCTTGCAGGTTCACATTGCAAAGTGTAAACCAATGTCAGGTCACAGTGGGTCAATGAGCACAGTCTCTTACAATGTAATTCTTCATTGTATGAGGTATGGTGTTGACTCATATGTGATCTCTCTATTGGGATGCACTTCATGATCAAGACAAAGGAAGCTAAGGTCTTGGAGGTGTAGCTGTTCTCAGAGATAATTTAAAGAGTTTGTTCCTTGTGTATTTCTCGAAAAGCTAAGTGTTTGTCTCGAGAAATATGAAGAGCTCTCGAAAAATCCCTTTGATTTTCTCGAGAAGTTCTTTTCAGCTTATGTCTTCGAAGGAAATCCAAATTTCTCGAGAAGCCATCTTTATTTCTCGAGAAATCTGTAGTGCTCTCGGAAAATCCTTTGATTTTCTCGAGAAGTCTTCTTTGCTGATATTTTCTGAGAAAATCTTTCCTCTCGAGAAGTTGATTCGATTTCTCGAGAAGTTCTTGTTTCTTCCGAAAAGTTTATTTTATCTTATTTCTCGAGAAGTTCCATGTTCTCGAGAAATCCTCTTTTCTTTCTCGCGAAGCTCTGTCAATTTATTTGAAAGCCTTTTTCCGAGATCCAGCCGTGATTTCTCGAGAAGTCTCCTTTCTCTCGAGAAATCTGTTTCTCGTTCCTTCAATCTATTTTTGCCGACTTCTGTCTTCCGTCTGTTTGACGTGACTCCTTTTCTAGCTTAAGGCCTAAATATTCTAATTAGACCTTCTCCTATAAAAGGCTCTCTCTCTTAAGATTTAAATAATAATTATTCTTTTGAGAATTGTTCATGACCTAAATTCTCTCCCGAATCGAAAAGAACGTGAAAAGCGCCGCTCGCCGTCGCCTACGATTGGAGATCGTTCTTCTCTTTGGAGTTGTCGATTTCTTTCAAGAAGGGTTCGATTGATCCATACTCAGGTTCTACAATCTCTATTGGATCGTTTCGGATTGCCAAAGACAGTTTTGAAGGATTGTTGTTCTTCCTCATCGTTCTCAAAAGCCATTCAAGAAGAAGGAAGAAAACCCCTCTGTTATTCAGATTTGGTTTAGTATTGTTCAAACCCCTTTTCAATCTTTTGTAGGAGTTGTTTTCTCCGAGTTGTAGGAGTTGTCATCTCCGAGTTGTAGGAGAGGTTGTTCTCCGAGTTGTAGGAGAAGTTTTCTCCGAGTTGTAAGAGAGGTTCTCTCTGAGTTTGTAGGAGTTTGACTCCGAGACTGTAGGATCGTTCTTGATCTGAGATTTAGTGAAGTAGTCATTTCTAGCGGTGGTGCTAGATTGGCGAGGCCGGCAAGTGGAGTACCCAAGTACGGGGAACCACTATAAATTCCTGGTGTTATCTGTGGCTGTGATTGAATTTATGTGCTGTGCTTTACGTTTATTTTTAATTCCGCAAAAGACGTAGAGATCACCTATTCACCCCCCCCCCCCTTAGGTGATTTAGGTAGGCAACTAGATACTTCAATTGGTATCAGAGGGACGCTGTTCGTTGCTAGGTTAACACCTTGAACAGGATCCATCCTTCTAGTTGCTAGCAAGCCATGGATAGAGTCAAGGAATCCTCTCTGAAATTGCCCATCTGCACCAAGGCCAACTTTCCTATGTGGAAGGAAAGAGTCCGTTTTTATATGGAAGCTGCAGATCCCAGAATCTTCCAAGTCGTGGAAGAAGGTCCTCATGTGCCAATGACTGCTTCGTCAACAAATCCTACTGTTCAGATACCTAAGAAAATGATGGATTTGACTAAGGATGAGATAGCTCTTGTTGCTCTTGACAAGAAGGCTAAAAACATAATTGCAAGTGCAGTGGACGATTCCATGTTGCAAAACTTAATCCACTGCAAATCAGCCAAAGAAATGTGGACATCCTTAATCGTTCTAATGGAAGGTACTGACGAGGTAAGAGAAGATAGAATGTCTCTACTTAATCAAGAGTACGAGGCGTTCAAGCAGAATAAGAAGGAGTGCATTGCTGATGCGTACAAAAGATTCTTCAAGATAGTCAATGGTTTGAGGAACTACGACAGGGAGTTCACAAACGGTGAACTAAATGACAAATTCTTGCGTTCCCTAACGAAAGACTGGGATAGCAAAATTGTTGCTATTAGAGAGTTTGGAAAGCTGCCAAGTCTAGAACCTCAAAATCTGTTCGGGAAGCTGCTGTCTCATGAATTACAAATGAACATCCGAAAGTCTGAAGAGGATGTAAATCGAGCTTCAAGCAAAGAAAGAACCTTAGCTTTGAAGGCAGAGAATTCAAAGAAGAGCAAAGCAGTGATACCGATCAGAGAAAAGGAATCTGATATTGAAGAAGAATCGGAAGCCAGCTCCTCCTGTTCCGAACTGTCTGATGGGGAGTTCTCTTTAATCTCCCGTCAGTTTAAGAAACTGCTGAACAAGCGGAGGCACATGAACAACAAACCGTCTTCCTCGGATCATAAATATTCTCGTCGTGATGGCGAATATCACAGGAAGGGCTCAAGCAATAATGACAGGTATAAATCCAAACAGAACAAACATATTTCTTCTGACATTATTTGCTAATGTTGTAATAAGCCAGGGCACATGATTGCTGAGTGTCCCTATAAGAAGAAAGAAGGTGGAAGAAAAGAAGACAAGAAATCCACTCATGGAAAGAAGAAATCAGATAGAAGCTTCGTCGCTAAGAAAGCCAAAACTCTGAGCGACAGTGACTCCGATGAGTCAAGTGATGAAGAAGAAGCTTACTTCGGTCTGATGGCTATGTCTGATGATGAAGAAGCACCCCCGTACACCGGAAAGGTAAATGATCACACTATCCTATCTGATTCTGATTATGCTTCGGCTGAACAAAAGGATAACCTCTCAGACGATGAATCTGAGTTCATGTCTCAATATACCAAAATGCTCCAAAGCTTTGACAAGTGCCGAAAGGTTGTCAAAACTCAGGGTAAGGAGATCATGGCTCTCAAGGAGGTGGAATCTAACTTGAGAAAAGAAGTTGAAGAACTTTCTTCTCTCAAAGAGGAAGTCCAAGCCTTGAAAGACAAGATCAAAAGCTCGGAAGAGACTCTTGCCTTGAGAGACAATTCGATAAAAGTCCTGGAAGAACAGCTTGCGGCTGAGAAGAAGTTGGTTGAAACATTCTCTCAACCTAAAACTGTTCTGCCGATTATTGGTACTTTTACCACTAACGCTAAAGGAAGCGGTATAGGACATGAAGCTAGCACTAGCAATTCTTCAAAAAATACAATTGCTAAGAAGAATGGCTTGGTTGCTAAGAAAGCTACCGCCAAAGAAAAAGGGAAAGCTCATCAAGAGCATGTAGCATTCAAGAGAGTTATATTTCCTACGAATGCTTATGATTTGGAGAGTTCCTATGGTCATTTCACACGACCAATTCCTTTTTCATCTGTGAATGATCATAAGGAATGGGCTCCTCCCCGAAACTTTGGTGATAGTGCTTTCCAAGCACCTTATCAAGAGATTAATCGGAAAGGGTACGGTCCATTTGTTCATGGTCCGAGTGCTAAGAAAGCACCAAAAGTGAATGTTGTTGCACCAAAGCCGAAAAAGGCAATACCACCTTGTGTGTGTTGCCCCCATGAGGCATCCTCATCAAAAAGGGCTGCTCCTGCAAGAGCTAACGTTCAAAAAGTTAAGCAGGAAAGTGTAAAAAGAAGGTACAACAGATTCAACTGTTGGTGCTGCGGTAAAATTGGTCACTTTGCCGTGGATTGTTGGTTCAATGTTTCTTATGCTTATAGACCACAAGTTAACATTGCAAGGAAGACCACTCGCAATGTTAACATTCAATGTGGATCTCAACTAACAAGGGACCAAGGACCCAAATCTGTTTGGGTTCCTAAGGCGAAATGATTTGTTTTTGCAGGTATGTCCAAAGGCCAACAAAAATCCTATCTGGTACTTGGACAGTGGATGCTCTCGGCATATGACCGGGACAAGAAGCCTTTTGCAAAACTTCACTCCAGTTGCAAACGGTCCAAAAGTTATTTTTGGCGGTTCAGACAGAGGAATAACTAAAGGCTATGGTATGATTTCTAATGGAAATGTATCTTTTTCCGATGTGGCTTATGTGGAAGGATTAGAACACAATCTGATAAGTATAAGTCAACTCTGCGATAAAGGATACATAGTCGATTTTCGTAAAGATAAGTGTCTGATAAAGTCGGCAGAGAATTCTGAAACGATTTTATCAGGGACTCGCTGTAAGAATATCTTTTGCTTAAACTTTCTTTGTTTATCTTCTTCTACACCAGTGTGTCTATTAGCCAAAGATAGTGCATCTCTTGTTGACCAATGGCACAAGAGATTAGCACATATAAATCTCAAAACTATTAATAAATTGTTTTCTCAAAACTTAGTGCGAGATGCACCAGATGTTAAGTGCATTAAAGATAGACCTTGTCATGCATGTGTAAAAGGCAAGCAAACAAGAGCTACCTTTAAGAGCATTATTGGCAAAGATTCAAACAGGTGTTTATACCTGCTTCATATGGACTTGTTTGGTCCGTTGCAAATTAGAAGCTTAGGAGGAAAGTCTTTTACATTGGTTGTTGTGGATGATTACTCACGTTTTGCATGGGTATTCTTTCTAAAACACAAGTCAGATACTTTCGACACTTTCACTAATTTTGTCAGGCAAGTCCAGAATGAATTTAACTGTTCAGTGGTCAAAATCAGAAGTGACCATGGTACAGAATTTGAATCTGGAGCCATGACAGAATTCTGTGAAAGCCTTGGTATCTTTCATGAGTTTTCCTCTCCTCGAACTCCACAGCAAAATGGAGTAGCTGAGAGAAAGAATAGAACAATTATTGAGGCTTGCAGAACCATGTTGAGTGACTCTTCACTACCTGAATATTTCTGGGCTGAAGCTGTCAATACTGCATGTCATGTTCAAAACCGAGCGCTCATAAATAAAAACCATGAAAAGACTCCTTATGAACTTTTAAAGGGCAAGAAACCAACCATTTCTTATTTTCGAATCTTTGGCAGTAAATGCTTTGTGCTAAACAATGGAAAGCATTACAAAACTAAGTTTAGTGAAAAAAGTTTTGAAGGTATTTTCGTAGGCTATAGCAGTCATAGTAAAGCTTATCGTATTTTTACTAAGAAAACTCTGGTTGTAGAAGAGTCTGTTAATGTTGTATTTGATGAGACGAGCATGCTTCAAAGCAGCTCTTCTAGTTCTTCTATTGAAGTTGCAGGTTCAAAGTTGCAAGATACACACTTGCATAAGCCAGTTAAAGACGACACTCAAACCTTCATCAAAATCTCTCCTCTAACCTTAGCTGAAGAGGAAATTCACCTTGATGAAGAGCCAACTCCAGTGGAAGAATTTGTTCCAGTTGAAGAAGAAGTAGTTCCCGTTGTTCCAAGCGATGCGAGGAATCTTGAATTCAGACACATGAGGGATCACCCTATTGATCAAATCATAGGAGATCCTCATGAAGGCATTAGAACAAGAAGAGGGTCTACTAACGAAAATTTGCACTTGAGCTTTCTTTCTCAGGTAGAACCAAAGAAATTTCAAGAAGCAAATGAAGACCCACACTGGATTATTGCAATGGAAGAAGAATTAAACCAATTCAAGCGTTGCAAAGTCTGGACACTTGTTCCAAAGCCTAAGGATAAGAACGTAATTGGAACAAAGTGGGTGTACAGAAACAAGTTGGATGAAGATGGAACAATCATCAAGAATAAAGCAAGACTTGTAGCTAAAGGCTACAGACAAGAAGAAGGAATCGACTTCGATCAAACATATGCACCGGTAGCAAGGCTCGAAGCGATCAGACTCTTTCTTGCTTATGCTGCTTTCAAGGGTTTCACCGTATATCAAATGGATGTCAAGTCCGCTTTCCTAAACGGAGACATTAAAGAGGAAGTATACGTTGAACAACCCCCAGGTTTTGTTAATCCTGATCATCCCAATCATGTTTATTTATTACAAAAAGCTTTATATGGTTTAAAACAAGCTCCTCGAGCTTGGTATGAGACACTGTCTAACTTTCTTCTTGAGAACAAGTTCACAAGAGGAAAGATAGATAAGACATTATTTCTTAGGGAAGTAAAAGGCAAGATTTTGCTAGTGCAAATCTATGTTGATGACATTATTTTTGGCTCAACCGATGACAACCTTTGCAAGAAGTTTTCAAAACTTATGCAGGGGAAGTTTGAAATGAGCAGTATGGGTGAGCTGAAGTATTTCTTAGGACTTCAAGTGAAACAATCGGAAGATGGAATTTTCATCTCTCAGACGAAGTTCACCAAGGAGTTAATTAAGAAATTCGGAATGGAGAGTGCAACCTCCATGAGGACTCCAATGAGCTCAGCTATGTCTCTGAACAAGGACGAGAAAGGGAAACCTTTTGATGAAACTAAATACAGAAGCATAATTGGCTCTTTGCTCTACCTTACTGCCAGTAGACCTGACATAATGTTTTCTACATGTGTATGTGCTAGATATCAGGTGAACTCTAAGGAATCTCATTACACTGCTGCAAAGCGAATCTTGAGATACCTTAAAGGCACACCAAATCTTGGCTTATGGTACCCAAGAAGTAATGATAGTGAACTAATAGGCTATTCAGATGCAGATTTTGCAGGTAGCAGAGACGACAGGAAAAGCACTTCCGGAACATGCCAATTTCTCGGAAGACGACTTATATCCTGGAGTAGCAAGAAGCAGAATTGTGTTGCAATTTCAACCGCCGAGTCAGAATATATTTCTGCAGGCAGTTGTTGCGCACAACTTCTATGGATAAGGAATCAACTTCAAGACTACAATATGAAGATCAAGAATATTCCAATGTTTTGCGACTCTTCCAGTGCAATTGCTATCGCAAATAATCCAGTCTCTCACAGTCGGACAAAGCACATCGAGCTACGATATCACTTTATCCGGGAGCATGTGGGGAAAGGTGACATCAATCTGAGTTATGTCCCCACGGATAAGCAAGTTGCAGATATATTCACGAAGCCGCTGGATGAGACTAAGTTCTCTTTCTTCAAGACGGAACTTGGAATGCTCAACTTAGAGTAATGCTTAAAGCAAAAAGAAATGAAGTTTCTAAAAGTTATATATCTATGAAAAGCAGGAATCTGTCCTTCAGAAAGAAAGAGGTAGAAAATTTCTAAGTCTTTCCAGGATTTCTCGAGAAATGACATAGAATTTTTCGAGAAATGAAAGACTTCTCGCAAAATGTACCTGCACTTCTCGAGAAATGGGTAATCCCTCGAGAAATCAAGATACTTCTCGCGAAATTAGAATTGTTCTCGCGAAATCAGTATATCTCTCGAGAAATTGCGTTCAATTTTCAGATTTCTAGTCTTTATTTTCTGGAATACGAAAGGTCAGGTATGCGCGCGTTTATTTTCTTTATCTATAAATAAATCTCAAATAATTGTCACATCAAACCAAACTATAAATACACAATCGAAACAAATTAATTTTCACGCGAGTTTCTTCTTCTTCTTCTCGGAAAAGCCGACGCTTCATCTTCCTCTCACGCAAAATCCAGTCGACTGTCTCACGATTTCTTTCTCTCTCGCTTTCGTTTCTTCCAATCCAATCGATCATGGGGCCGCATTCCAAGTCCAAGGTCGGTGTGGGAAGCGAGCTAGTGCGAGAAGGACTTGTTTCAGTTTCAGATGATTTCAAGAACGTGTTCTGCATGCTCGAAGGCGCTGGTCTGTCTTTTCTGGCCGAGACCCCTTGCAAAATTCTTTTTACAGAGGTAGAGGAGTTCTTCTCCAATGCTATAGTAAATAAGAGTGGTCAGAAATTGAAATCCTCTATTGGTTCTCAAAAAGTTAAAATGACTCCTAAGTCAATTTCCAAACTTCTGAAGTTGCCCCTAGTAGCACAAGAGGACATCCTTGATGATGATGATTGGGTCAAGGCAGTAACTTTTGTAGGATTAAAAACAGCTAAGACGCTACGAAGACAGCAGATGAATGATGTTGGAAAACTTTTGGTGGACATCATCTCCAAGGTGCTGCTGGGAAATACTAAAAGCCTGGGATATGTCTCAGTAGATGTGTTCAGTTTAGTCACAGCAGTAATTTGTGGAAAGAAATGCAGCTGGGCAGACATAATGTTCAAAAAGATCAAAGAGAGCATTTCTAGTCCTAATTTTGCAAGGATTATAACTCTTTATCTGAATCAATTTGACTCTCAAGTCTTTGATATGTCCAAAGGGACTATCATTCATCACTTGAAAAGGTTGGATGTGTTCACTCTCAAAAAGTGGAACATCAGGATAACTAAGCCTTCAGAAGGTGGTCATTCCCAGGGGGAGCCTTCTGGTCAGCAGGATGTGTATTCATCTCCTCCTCCAGACTCTTCAGCACAGCATCTAGCTCCTCCATCTCCAAGTCATCTTCCATCTCCAGGTCAGCAGCATGTCACTCCAGCAGAAGATTTACTTCCTCCTATTACATCAGATAATATTTCATCAGATCAGGTTCCTCCAGGATCAGAGATTCCTCCTCCTGATGTGAACACTGTAGTTGATGCTGAGCAGAACTCCAGTGATCATCATGCAGGTTCAGGTGCAGATTTTGAATTCCATCTTAATGATGCTGATGTTTCTGTTCCCAATTCTACTTCTTCCCCAGCAAATACTGAGGGGGAGCAAGAGTCCTATTTGGAAATGGATACAGAAACACAGGAACAGCCTGTAGTTCAAGTAGATGAGACTGTGAATCTGTCTTTTCTTCCAGAGAAAAGTACAGTTGTTCTTGAAGAAATTCCTGAACCAGTCCAGCCAACTCCTATTCCTAGTTCTCTCTTTTCTGAATCTAGCTTGATTGGTCAAATTGAAATGTTACTCCAAAGGCAGAGTGCCAAGATAGATTTATCCTTCAAGGAAGTGCATGCCAGGATATCAGACATAGAGAAAGCTATGGATAGAAAGCTGAAAGCCTTCCAAGATAGTTCAGAAGAACTCAAGAAAATTGTCATTCAGGGTGGAAAAGCTATTGATCACACCATTGAGGGTGTTGGTAAAGTGTTAGAGCAGATTATTGAGGTCAGAAAGACTCAAGAATCTATGTATATCAAGGCTGATGAACACTGCTTCAAAATTGTTGATGAAGTAGGGTTGTTTAAAGAATCAGTTCTCCAAACTCTTCCTGTAGAAGTCAGAAAGGGGGAGGACAAGTTGATAGGTTCTATTGATGAGAATTTGTTTGCATTTCATAATCATATGAGTGAGAAGTTTGATCAACTGTCTCAGGGAGTCCAGAAGCAGGTAGCTGATGTCAAAGAATTCACTCAAAGATCTACCACTTGGCTTCACAGTGAGATCTTTCCAGATTTGGGCATTGACCCTGCTGTTCCCCCTCCTCAGTTGGAGCCTCCTCAGTTCTCTCCAAGACAAGATGTGTCTTCTGATGTAGAAGTTGCTTCTTCTAAGCAAGGTTCAAGAAAAAGAAAATATGGTGAAGGACCTTCTGCTAAGAGATCAGTTCCTGAATCTAGTTCAGCGGGCTCTGGCAAAGCTGCTGCTACTGATCCTGTGAATTATCCAGAGATTTGGAGTCCTATTTCAAAGGCTATCATTCTTGATTCACTCAGATTAGTTGAAGAAGGTGGTATGCAAGTTCAAGACTATTACAGCTCTTCTGAATGGAAACTTTATCAAACCAGCAATACCAAAAGGAGATTACATTACAGGATATATAAGTTCAATGATCCTACAGCTCCTCCAGCTCCTCCAAAGTACCATCCTAAACCTTTTGCATACTTCAAAAGACAGGAATAGAAAAGAAGAGACAATGCCAGAGGATGAAGATCATCAAATTCTTTTGTCATATGCTTTTGTGAACATTAAATCATAAGACAATCTGAAATCTATATATAGTTTGGATTGTGATGTGATGATTATATTTCTTATATAGATTTAGTTTTGGATGCTCTTTCCTATCTGTCTCTATTTAATTCCTTGTATATCATATTGTGTATTATTTTGTTGCAATTCATCTTGGTAAGAAGGGTTCTGACTTCTACAAATAGGGGGAGATTGTTGGGTATTGTATCCACAATAACCTTGATTTGTAGAAAGTCAACTATGAACCAAGATTGAATTGCTTATGTATTTGATATGTTTCTCTAGTTTTGTCTTGCAGGTTCACATTGCAAAGTGTAAACCAATGTCAGGTCACAGTGGGTCAATGAGCACAGTCTCTTACAATGTAATTCTTCATTGTATGAGGTATGGTGTTGACTCATATGTGATCTCTCTATTGGGATGCACTTCATGATCAAGACAAAGGAAGCTAAGGTCTTGGAGGTGTAGCTGTTCTTAGAGATAATTTAAAGAGTTTGTTCCTTGTGTATTTCTCGAAAAGCTAAGTGTTTGTCTCGAGAAATATGAAGAGCTCTCGAAAAATCCCTTTGATTTTCTCGAGAAGTTCTTTTCAGCTTATGTCTTCGAAGGAAATCCAAATTTCTCGAGAAGCCATCTTTATTTCTCGAGAAGTCTGTAGTGCTCTCGGAAAATCCTTTGATTTTCTCGAGAAGTCTTCTTTGCTGATATTTTCCGAGAAAATCTTTCCTCTCGAGAAGTTGATTCGATTTCTCGAGAAGTTCTTGTTTCTTCCGAAAAGTTTATTTTATCTTATTTCTCGAGAAGTTCCATGTTCTTGAGAAATCCTCTTTTCTTTCTCGCGAAGCTCTGTCAATTTATTTGAAAGCCTTTTTCCGAGATCCAGCCGTGATTTCTCGAGAAGTCTCCTTTCTCTCGAGAAATCTGTTTCTCGTTCCTTCAATCTATTTTTGCCGACTTCTGTCTTCCGTCTGTTTGACGTGACTCCTTTTCTAGCTTAAGGCCTAAATATTCTAATTAGACCTTCTCCTATAAAAGGCTCTCTCTCTTAAGATTTAAATAATAATTATTCTTTTGAGAATTGTTCATGACCTAAATTCTCTCCCGAATCGAAAAGAACGTGAAAAGCGCCGCTCGCCGTCGCCTACGATTGGAGATCGTTCTTCTCTTTGGAGTTGTCGATTTCTTTCAAGAAGGGTTCGATTGATCCATACTCAGGTTCTACAATCTCTATTGGATCGTTTCGGATTGCCAAAGACAGTTTTGAAGGATTGTTGTTCTTCCTCATCGTTCTCAAAAGCCATTCAAGAAGAAGGAAGAAAACCCCTCTGTTATTCAGATTTGGTTTAGTATTGTTCAAACCCCTTTTCAATCTTTTGTAGGAGTTGTTTTCTCCGAGTTGTAGGAGTTGTCATCTCCGAGTTGTAGGAGAGGTTGTTCTCCGAGTTGTAGGAGAAGTTTTCTCCGAGTTGTAAGAGAGGTTCTCTCTGAGTTTGTAGGAGTTTGACTCCGAGACTGTAGGATCGTTCTTGATCCGAGATTTAGTGAAGTAGTCATTTCTAGCGGTGGTGCTAGATTGGCGAGGCCGGCAAGTGGAGTACCCAAGTACGGGGAACCACTATAAATTCCTGGTGTTATCTGTGGCTGTGATTGATTTTATGTGCTGTGCTTTACGTTTATTTTTAATTCCGCAAAAGACGTAGAGATCACCTATTCACCCCCCCCCCCCCCCTTAGGTGATTTAGGTAGGTAACTAGATACTTCAATAGTTTAGGTAATATACGCAGAACACGCGCCTATTGAAAATAGACGTCCTTATATGACATTTTTAGGAAAAGTGTTCAACATCAAAGTTTTAGATCTCGACGAGATCTACAACTTTCATGTTGAACACTTTTCCTAAAAATGTCATATAGGATGTCTATTTTCTGAAGGCGCGGCACCGGGCAGAACAATTGCGAATCGCATAGTTTAGGTAATATACGCAGAACACGCGCCTTTTGAAAATAGACGTCCTATATGACATTTTTGGGAAAAGTGTTCAACATCAAAGTTGTAGATCTCGACGAGATCTACAACTTTCATGTTGAACACTTTTCCTAAAAATGTACATATAAGATGTCTATTTTCTGAAGGCGCGGCACCGGGCAGAACAATTGCGAATCGCATAGTTTAGGTAATATACGCAGAACCCGCGCCTTCAGAAAATAGACGTCCTATATGACATTTTTAGTAAAATTGTTCAACATGAAAGTTGTAGATCTCGTCGAGATCTACAACTTTCATTTTGAACACTTTTCCTCAAAATGTCATATAGGACGTCTATTTTCTGAAGGCGCGGCACCGGACAGAACAATTGCGAATCGCATAGTTTAGGTAATATACGCAGAACACGGGCCTTTTGAAAATAAACGTCCTATATGACATTTTTAGGAAAAGTGTTCAACATCAAAGTTGTAGATCTCGACGAGATCTACAACTTTCATGTTGAACACTTTTCCTAAAAATGTCATATAGGATGTCTATTTTCTGAAGGCGCGGGGCCGGGCAGAACAATTGCGAATCGCATAGTTTATGTAATATACGCAGAACCCGCGCCTTCAGAAAATACACGTCCTATATGACATTTTTAGGAAAAGTGTTCAACATGAAAGTTGTAGATCTCGTCGAGATCTACAACTTTCATGTTGAACACTTTTCCTCAAAATGTTATATAGGACGTCTATTTTCTGAAGGCGCGGCACCGGGCAGAACAATTGCGAATCAGATAGTTTAGGTAATATACGCAGAACACGCGCCTTTTGAAAATAAACGTCCTATATGACATTTTTAGGAAAAGTGTTCAACATCAAAGTTGTAGATCTCGACGAGATCTACAACTTTCATGTTGAACACTTTTCCTAAAAATGTCATATAGGATGTCTATTTTCTGAAGGCGCGGCACCGGGCAGAACAATTGCGAATCGCATAGTTTAGGTAATATACGCAGAACACACGCCTTTTGAAAATAGACGTCCTATATGACATTTTTAGGAAATGTGTTCAACATAAAAGTTGTAGATCTCGTCGAGATCTACAACTTTCATGTTGAACACTTTTCCTAAAAATGTCATATAGGATGTCTATTTTCTGAAGGCGCGGCACTGGGCAGAACAATTGCGAATCGCATAGTTTAGGTAATATACGCAGAACACGCGCCTTTTGAAAATAGACGTGCTATATGACATTTTTATGAAAAGTGTTCAACATGAAAGTTGTAGATCTCGACGAGATCTACAACTTTCATGTTGAACACTTTTCCTAAAAATGTCATATAGGATGTATATTTTCTGAAGGCGCGGCACCGGACAGAACAATTGCGAATCGCATAGTTTAGGTAATATACGCAGAACACGCGCCTTTTGAAAATAGACGTCCTATATGACATTTTTAGGAAAAGTGTTCAACATGAAAGTTGTAGATCTCGTCGAGATCTACAACTTTCATGTTGAACACTTTTCCTAAAAATGTCATATAGGATGTCTATTTTCTGAAGGCGCGGCACCGGGCAGAACAATTGCGAATCGCATAGTTTAGGTAATATACGCAGAACACGCGTCTTTTGAAAATAGACGTCCTATATGACATTTTTAGGAAAAATGTTCAACATGAAAGTTGTAGATCTCGTCGAGATCTACAACTTTCATGTTGAACACTTTTCCTAAAAATGTTATATGAGATGTCTATTTTCTGAAGGCGCGGCACCGGGCAGAACAATTGTGAATCGCATAGTTTAGGTAATATACGAAAAACACACGTCTTTTGAAAATAGACGTCCTATATGACATTTTTAGGAAAAGTGTTCAACATCAAAGTTGTAAATCTCGATGAGATCTACAAATTTCATGTTGAACACTTTTCCCAAAAATGTCATATAGGATGTCTATTTTCTGAAGGCGCGGCACCGGGCAGAACAATTGCGAATCGCATAGTTTAGGTAATATACGCAGAACACACGCCTTTTGAAAATAGACGTCCTATATGACATTTTTAGGAAAAGTGTTCAACATGAAAGTTGTAGATCGCGACGAGATCTACAACTTTTATGTTGAACACTTTTCCTAAAAATGTCATATAGGATGTCTATTTTCTGAAGGCGCGGCACCGGGCAGAACAATTGCGAATCGCATAGTTTAAGTAATATACGCAGAACACGCGCCTTTTGAAAATAAACGTCCTATATTACATTTTTAGGAAAAGTGTTCAACATCAAAGTTGTAGATCTCGACGAGATCTACAACTTTCATGCTGAACACTTTTCCTAAAAATGTCATATAGGATGTCTATTTTCTGAAGGCGCGGCACCGGGCAGAACAATTGCGAATCGCATAGTTTAGGTAATATACGCAGAACGCGCGCCTTTTGAAAATATACGTCCTAT
Organism: Dactylorhiza incarnata; assembly: GCA_033032865.1. NCBI lineage: Eukaryota > Viridiplantae > Streptophyta > Magnoliopsida > Asparagales > Orchidaceae > Dactylorhiza > Dactylorhiza incarnata. Next base: position 288,367 of record JAWHQI010000683.1, on the reverse strand, counting down.
ATGACATTTTTAGGAAAAGTGTTCACCATGAAAGTTGTAGATCTCGACGAGATCTACAACCTTCATGCTGAATACTTTTCCTAAAAATGTCATATAGGATGTCTATTTTCTGAAGGCGCGGCACCGGGCAGAACAATTGCGAATCACATAGTTTAGGTAATATACGCAGAACACGCGCCTTTTGAAAATAGACGTCCTATATGACATTTTTAGGAAAAGTGTTCACTTTACAACTTTCATGCTGAACACTTTTCCTAAAAATGTCATATAGGATGTCTATTTTCTGAAGGCGCGGCACCGGGCAGAACAATTGCGAATCGCATAGTTTAGGTAATATATGTAGAACACGCGCCTTTTGAAAATAGACGTGCTATATGACATTTTTATGAAAAGTGTTCAACATGAAAGTTGTAGATCTCGAGATCTACAACTTTCATGTTGAACACTTTTCCTAAAAATGTCATATAGGATGTATATTTTCTGAAGGCGCGACACCGGGCAGAACAATTGCGAATCGTATAGTTTAGGTAATATACGCAGAACACGCGCCTTTTGAAAATAGACGTCCTATATGACATTTTTAGGAAAAGTGTTCAACATGAAAGTTGTAGATCTCGTCGAGATCTACAACTTTCATGTTGAACACTTTTCCTAAAAATGTCATATAGGATGTCTATTTTCTGAAGGCGCGGCACCGGGCAGAACAATTGCGAATCGCATAGTTTAGGTAATATACGCAGAACACGCGCCTTTTGAAAATAGACGTCCTATATGACATTTTTAGGAAAAATGTTCAACATGAAAGTTGTAGATCTTGTCGAGATCTACAACTTTCATGTTGAACACTTTTCCTAAAAATGTCATATAAGATGTCTATTTTCTGAAGGCGCGGCACCGGGCAGAACAATTGCGAATCGCATAGTCTAGGTAATATACGCAAAACACGCGCCTTTTGAAAATAGACGCCCTATATGACATTTTTAGGAAAAGTGTTCAACATCAAAGTTGTAGATCTCGACGAGATCTACAACTTTCATGTTGAACACTTTTCCTAAAAATGTCATATAGGATGTCTATTTTCTGAAGGCGCGGCGCCGGGCAGAACAATTGCGAATCGCATAGTTTAGGTAATATACGCAAAACACGCGCCTTTTGAAAATAGACGTGCTATATGACATTTTTATGAAAAGTGTTCAACATGAAAGTTGTAGATCTCGAGATCTACAACTTTCATGTTGAACACTTTTCCTAAAAATGTCATATAGGATGTATATTTTCTGAAGGCGCGGCACCGGGCAGAACAATTGCGAATCGCATAGTTTAGGTAATATACGCAGAACACGCGCCTTTTGAAAATAGACGTCCTATATGACATTTTTAGGAAAAGTGTTCAACATGAAAGTTGTAGATCTCGTCGAGATCTACAACTTTCATGTTGAACACTTTTCCTAAAAATGTCATATAGGATGTCTATTTTCTGAAGGCGCGGCACCGGGCAGAACAATTGCGAATCGCATAGTTTAGGTAATATACGCAGAACACGCGCCTTTTGAAAATAGACGTCCTATATGACATTTTTAGGAAAAATGTTCAACATGAAAGTTGTAGATCTCGTCGAGATCTACAACTTTCATGTTGAACACTTTTCCTAAAAATGTTATATGAGATGTCTATTTTCTGAAGGCGCGACACCGGGCAGAACAATTGTGAATCGCATAGTTTAGGTAATATACGCAAAACACACGTCTTTTGAAAATAGACGTCCTATATGACATTTTTAGGAAAAGTGTTCAACATCAAAGTTGTAAATCTCGACGAGATCTACAAATTTCATGTTGAACACTTTTCCCTAAAAATGTCATATAGGATGTCTATTTTCTGAAGGCGCGGCACCGGGCAGAACAATTGCGAATCGCATAGTTTAGGTAATATACGCAGAACACACGCCTTTTGAAAATAGACGTCCTATATGACATTTTTAGGAAAAGTGTTCAACATGAAAGTTGTAGATCGCGACGAGATCTACAACTTTTATGTTGAACACTTTTCCTAAAAATGTCATATAGGATGTCTATTTTCTGAAGGCGCGGCACCGGGCAGAACAATTGCGAATCGCATAGTTTAAGTAATATACGCAGAACACGCGCCTTTTGAAAATAAACGTCCTATATTACATTTTTAGGAAAAGTGTTCAACATCAAAGTTGTAGATCTCGACGAGATCTACAACTTTCATGCTGAACACTTTTCCTAAAAATGTCATATAGGATGTCTATTTTCTGAAGGCGCGGCACCGGGCAGAACAATTGCGAATCGCATAGTTTAGGTAATATACGCAGAACGCGCGCCTTTTGAAAATATACATCCTATATGACATTTTTAGGAAAAGTGTTCACCATGAAAGTTGTAGATCTCGACGAGATCTACAACCTTCATGCTGAATACTTTTCCTAAAAATGTCATATATGATGTCTATTTTCTGAAGGCGCGGCACCGGGCAGAACAATTGCGAATCACATAGTTTAGGTAATATACGCAGAACACGCGCCTTTTGAAAATAGACGTCCTATATGACATTTTTAGGAAAAGTGTTCACTTTACAACTTTCATGCTGAACACTTTTCCTAAAAATGTCATATAGGATGTCTATTTTCTGAAGGCGCGGCACCGGGCAGAACAATTGCGAATCGCATAGTTTAGGTAATATATGTAGAACACGCGCCTTTTGAAAATAGACGTGCTATATGACATTTTTATGAAAAGTGTTCAACATGAAAGTTGTAGATCTCGAGATCTACAACTTTCATGTTGAACACTTTTCCTAAAAATGTCATATAGGATGTATATTTTCTGAAGGCGCGACACCGGGCAGAACAATTGCGAATCGTATAGTTTAGGTAATATACGCAGAACACGCGCCTTTTGAAAATAGACGTCCTATATGACATTTTTAGGAAAAGTGTTCAACATGAAAGTTGTAGATCTCGTCGAGATCTACAACTTTCATGTTGAACACTTTTCCTAAAAATGTCATATAGGATGTCTATTTTCTGAAGGCGCGGCACCGGGCAGAACAATTGCGAATCGCATAGTTTAGGTAATATACGCAGAACACGCGCCTTTTGAAAATAGACGTCCTATATGACATTTTTAGGAAAAATGTTCAACATGAAAGTTGTAGATCTTGTCGAGATCTACAACTTTCATGTTGAACACTTTTCCTAAAAATGTCATATAAGATGTCTATTTTCTGAAGGCGCGGCACCGGGCAGAACAATTGCGAATCGCATAGTCTAGGTAATATACGCAAAACACGCGCCTTTTGAAAATAGACGTCCTATATGACATTTTTAGGAAAAGTGTTCAACATCAAAGTTGTAGATCTCGACGAGATCTACAACTTTCATGTTGAACACTTTTCCTAAAAATGTCATATAGGATGTCTATTTTCTGAAGGCGCGGCGCCGGGCAGAACAATTGCGAATCGCATAGTTTAGGTAATATACGCAAAACACGCGCCTTTTGAAAATAGACGTGCTATATGACATTTTTATGAAAAGTGTTCAACATGAAAGTTGTAGATCTCGAGATCTACAACTTTCATGTTGAACACTTTTCCTAAAAATGTCATATAGGATGTATATTTTCTGAAGGCGCGGCACCGGGCAGAACAATTGCGAATCGCATAGTTTAGGTAATATACGCAGAACACGCGCCTTTTGAAAATAGACGTCCTATATGACATTTTTAGGAAAAGTGTTCAACATGAAAGTTGTAGATCTCGTCGAGATCTACAACTTTCATGTTGAACACTTTTCCTAAAAATGTCATATAGGATGTCTATTTTCTGAAGGCGCGGCACCGGGCAGAACAATTGCGAATCGCATAGTTTAGGTAATATACGCAGAACACGCGCCTTTTGAAAATAGACGTCCTATATGACATTTTTAGGAAAAATGTTCAACATGAAAGTTGTAGATCTCGTCGAGATCTACAACTTTCATGTTGAACACTTTTCCTAAAAATGTTATATGAGATGTCTATTTTCTGAAGGCGCGACACCGGGCAGAACAATTGTGAATCGCATAGTTTAGGTAATATACGCAAAACACACGTCTTTTGAAAATAGACGTCCTATATGACATTTTTAGGAAAAGTGTTCAACATCAAAGTTGTAGATCTCGACGAGATCTACAAATTTCATGTTGAACACTTTTCCTAAAAATGTTATATAGGATGTCTATTTTCTGAAGGCGCGGCACCGGGCAGAACAATTGCGAATCGCATAGTTTAGGTAATATACGCAGAACACACGCCTTTTGAAAATAGACGTCCTATATGACATTTTTAGGAAAAGTGTTCAACATGAAAGTTGTAGATCGCGACGAGATCTACAACTTTTATGTTGAACACTTTTCCTAAAAATGTCATATAGGATGTCTATTTTCTGAAGGCGCGGCACCGGGCAGAACAATTGCGAATCGCATAATTTAGGTAATATACGCAGAACACGCGCCTTTTGAAAATAAATGTCCTATATTACATTTTTAGGAAAAGTGTTCAACATCAAAGTTGTAGATCTCGACGAGATCTACAACCTTCATGCTGAATACTTTTCCTAAAAATGTCATATAGGATGTCTATTTTCTGAAGGCGCGGCACCGGGCAGAACAATTGCGAATCGCATAGTTTAGGTAATATACGCAGAACACGCGCCTTTTGAAAATAGGCGTCCTATATGACATTTGTAGGAAAAGTGTTCACCATGAAAGTTGTAGATCTCGTCGAGATCTACAACTTTCATGCTGAACACTTTTCCTACAAATGTCATATAGGATGTCTATTTTCTGAAGGCGCGGCACCGGGCAGAACAATTGCGAATCGCATAGTTTAGGTAATATATGTAGAACACGCGCTTTTTGAAAATAGACGTCCTATATGACATTTTTAGGAAAGGTGTTCAACATCAAAGTTGTAGATCTCGACGAGATCTACAACTTTCATGTTGAACACTTTTACTAAAAATGTCATATAGGATGTCTATTTTCTGAAGGCGCGGCACCGGGCAGAACAATTGCGAATCGCATAGTTTAGGTAATATACGCAGAACACGCGCCTTTTAAAAATAGACGTCCTATATGACATTTTTAGGAAAAGTGCTCAACATCAAAGTTGTAGATCTCGTCGAGATCTACAACTTTCATGTTGAGCACTTTTCCTAAAAATGTCATATAGGATGTCTATTTTCTGAAGGCGCGGCACCGGGCAGAACAATTGCGAATCGCATAGTTTAGGTAATATACGCAGAACACGCGCCTTTTGAAAATAGACGTCCTATATGACATTTTTAGGAAAAGTGCTCAACATCAAAGTTGTAGATCTCGACGAGATCTACAACTTTCATGTTGAATACTTTTTCTAAACATGTCATATAGGATGTCTATTTTTTGAAGGAACGGCACCGGGCAGAACAATTGCGAATCGCATAGTTTAGGTAATATAAGCAGAACACACGCCTTTTGAAAATAGACGTCCTATATGACATTTTTAGGAAAAGTGTTCAACATCAAAGTTGTAGATATCAACGAGATCTACAACTTTCATGTTGAACACTTTTCCTTAAAATGTCATATAGGATGTCAATTTTCTGAAGGAGCGGCACCGGGCAGAACAATTGCGAATCGCATAGTTTAGGTAATATACGCAGAACACGCGCCTTTTGAAAATATACGTCCTATATAACATTTTTCGAGATCTACAACTTTTATGTTGAACACTTTTCCTAAAAATGTCATATAGGATGTCTATTTTCTGAAGGCGCGGCACCGGGCAGAACAATTGCGAATCGCATAGTTTAGGTAATATACGCAGAACACGCGCCTTTTGAAAATAGACGTCCTATATGACATTTTTAGGAAAAGTGTTCAACATCAAAGTTGTAGATCTCGACGAGATCTATAATTTTCATGTTGAACACTTTTCCTAAAAATGTCATATAGGATGTCTATTTTCTGAAGGCGCGGCACCAGGCAGAACAATTGCGAATCACATAGTTTAGGTAATATACGCAGAACACGCGCCTTTTAAAATAGACGTCCTATATGACATTTTTAGGAAAAGTGTTCAACATCAAAGTTGTAGATCTCGACGAGATCTACAACTTTCATGTTGAACACTTTTTCTAAAAATGTCATATAGGATGTCTATTTTCTGAAGGCGCGGCACCGGGCAGAACAATTGCGAATCGCATAGTTTAGGTAATATACGCAGAACACGCGCCTTTTAAAAATAGACGTCCTATATGACATTTTTAGGAAAAGTGTTCAACATCAAAGTTGTAGATCTCGACGAGATATACAACTTTCATGTTGAACACTTTTTCTAAAAATGTCATATAGGATGTCTATTTTCTGAAGGCGCGGCACCGGGCAGAACAATTGCGAATCGCATAGTTTAGGTAATATACGCAGAACACGCGCCTTTTGAAAATAGACGTCCTATATGACATTTTTAGGAAAAGTGTTCAACATCAAAGTTGTAGATCTCGACGAGATCTACAACTTTCATGTTGAACACTTTTCCTAAAAATGTCATATAGGATGTCTATTTTCTGAAGGCGCGGCACCGGGCAGAACAATTGCGAATCGCATAGTTTAGGTAATATACGCAGAACACGCGCCTTTTAAAAATAGACGTCCTATATGACATTTTTAGGAAAAGTGTTCAACATCAAAGTTGCAGATCTCGACGAGATCTACAACTTTCATGTTGAACACTTTTTCTAAAAATGTCATATAGGATGTCTATTTTCTGAAGGCGCGGCACCGGGCAGAACAATTGCGAATCGCATAGTTTAGGTAATATACGCAGAACACGCGCCTTTTGAAAATAGACGTCATATATGACATTTTTAGGAAAAGTGTTCAACATCAAAGTTGTAGATCTCGACGAGATCTACAACTTTCATGTTGAACACTTTTCCTAAAAATGTCATATAGGATGTCTATTTTCTGAAGGCGCGGCACCGGGCAGAACAATTGCGAATCGCATAGTTTAGGTAATATACGCAGAACACGCGCCTTTTGAAAATAGACGTCCTATATGACATTTTTAGGAAAAGTGTTCAACTTCAAAGTTGTAGATCTCGATAAGATCTACAAATTTCATGTTGAACACTTTTCCTTAAAATGTCATATAGGATGTCTATTTTCTGAAGGCGCGACACCGGGCAGAACAATTGCGAATCGCATAGTTTATGTAATATACGCAGAACACGCGCCTATTGAAAATAGACGTCCTATATGACATTTTTAGGAAAAGTGTTCAACATCAAAGTTTTAGATCTCGACGAGATCTACAACTTTCATGTTGAACACTTTTCCTAAAAATGTCATATAGGATGTCTATTTTCTGAAGGCGCGGCACCGGGCAGAACAATTGCGAATCGCATAGTTTAGGTAATATACGCAGAACACGCGCCTTTTGAAAATAGACGTCCTATATGACATTTTTAGGAAAAGTGTTCAACATCAAAGTTGTAGATCTCGACGAGATCTACAACTTTCATGTTGAACACTTTTCCTAAAAATGTCATATAAGATGTCTATTTTCTGAAGGCGCGGCACCGGGCAGAACAATTGCGAATCGCATAGTTTAGGTAATATACGCAGAACCCGCGCCTTCAGAAAATAGACGTCCTATATGACATTTTTAGGAAAATTGTTCAACATGAAAGTTGTAGATCTCGTCGAGATCTACAACTTTCATGTTGAACACTTTTCCTAAAATGTCATATAGGATGTCTATTTTCTGAAGGCGCGGCACCGGGCAGAACAATTGCGAATCGCATAGTTTAGGTAATATACGCAGAACACGCGCCTTTTGAAAATAGACGTCCTATATGACATTTTTAGGAAAAGTGTTCAACATCAAAGTTGTAGATCTCGACGAGATCTACAACTTTCATGTTGAACACTTTTCCTAAAAATGTCATATAGGATGTCTATTTTCTGAAGGCGCGGCACCGGGCAGAACAATTGCGAATCGCATAGTTTAGGTAATATACGCAGAACACGCGCCTTTTGAAAATAGACGTCCTATATGACATTTTTAGGAAAAGTGTTCAACATCAAAGTTGTAGATCTCGACGAGATCTACAACTTTCATGTTGAACACTTTTCCTAAAAATGTCATATAGGATGTCTATTTTCTGAAGGCGCGGCACCGGGCAGAACAATTGCGAATCGCATAGTTTAGGTAATATACGCAGAACACGCGCCTTTTGAAAATAGACGTCCTATATGACATTTTTAGGAAAAGTGTTCAACATCAAAGTTGTAGATCTCGACGAGATCTACAACTTTCATGTTGAACACTTTTCCTAAAAATGTCATATAGGATGTCTATTTTCTGAAGGCGCGGCACCGGGCAGAACAATTGCGAATCGCATAGTTTAGGTAATATACGCAGAACACGCGCCTTTTGAAAATAGACGTCCTATATGACATTTTTAGGAAAAGTGTTCAACATCAAAGTTGTAGATCTCGACGAGATCTACAACTTTCATGTTGAACACTTTTCCTAAAAATGTCATATAGGATGTCTATTTTCTGAAGGCGCGGCACCGGGCAGAACAATTGCGAATCGCATAGTTTAGGTAATATACGCAGAACACGCGCCTTTTGAAAATAGACGTCCTATATGACATTTTTAGGAAAAGTGTTCAACATCAAAGTTGTAGATCTCGACGAGATCTACAACTTTCATGTTGAACACTTTTCCTAAAAATGTCATATAGGATGTCTATTTTCTGAAGGCGCGGCACCGGGCAGAACAATTGCGAATCGCATAGTTTAGGTAATATACGCAGAACACGCGCCTTTTGAAAATAGACGTCCTATATGACATTTTTAGGAAAAGTGTTCAACATCAAAGTTGTAGATCTCGACGAGATCTACAACTTTCATGTTGAACACTTTTCCTAAAAATGTCATATAGGATGTCTATTTTCTGAAGGCGCGGCACCGGGCAGAACAATTGCGAATCGCATAGTTTAGGTAATATACGCAGAACACGCGCCTTTTGAAAATAGACGTCCTATATGACATTTTTAGGAAAAGTGTTCAACATCAAAGTTGTAGATCTCGACGAGATCTACAACTTTCATGTTGAACACTTTTCCTAAAAATGTCATATAGGATGTCTATTTTCTGAAGGCGCGGCACCGGGCAGAACAATTGCGAATCGCATAGTTTAGGTAATATACGCAGAACACGCGCCTTTTGAAAATAGACGTCCTATATGACATTTTTAGGAAAAGTGTTCAACATCAAAGTTGTAGATCTCGACGAGATCTACAACTTTCATGTTGAACACTTTTCCTAAAAATGTCATATAGGATGTCTATTTTCTGAAGGCGCGGCACCGGGCAGAACAATTGCGAATCGCATAGTTTAGGTAATATACGCAGAACACGCGCCTTTTGAAAATAGACGTCCTATATGACATTTTTAGGAAAAGTGTTCAAAGTTGTAGATCTCGACGAGATCTACAACTTTCATGTTGAACACTTTTCCTAAAAATGTCATATAGGATGTCTATTTTCTGAAGGCGCGGCACCGGGCAGAACAATTGCGAATCGCATAGTTTAGGTAATATACGCAGAACACGCGCCTTTTGAAAATAGACGTCCTATATGACATTTTTAGGAAAAGTGTTCAACATCAAAGTTGTAGATCTCGACGAGATCTACAACTTTCATGTTGAACACTTTTCCTAAAAATGTCATATAGGATGTCTATTTTCTGAAGGCGCGGCACCGGGCAGAACAATTGCGAATCGCATAGTTTAGGTAATATACGCAGAACACGCGCCTTTTGAAAATAGACGTCCTATATGACATTTTTAGGAAAAGTGTTCAACATCAAAGTTGTAGATCTCGACGAGATCTACAACTTTCATGTTGAACACTTTTCCTAAAAATGTCATATAGGATGTCTATTTTCTGAAGGCGCGGCACCGGGCAGAACAATTGCGAATCGCATAGTTTAGGTAATATACGCAGAACACGCGCCTTTTGAAAATAGACGTCCTATATGACATTTTTAGGAAAAGTGTTCAACATCAAAGTTGTAGATCTCGACGAGATCTACAACTTTCATGTTGAACACTTTTCCTAAAAATGTCATATAGGATGTCTATTTTCTGAAGGCGCGGCACCGGGCAGAACAATTGCGAATCGCATAGTTTAGGTAATATACGCAGAACACGCGCCTTTTGAAAATAGACGCCCTATATGACATTTTTAGGAAAAGTGTTCAACATCAAAGTTGTAGATCTCGACGAGATCTACAACTTTCATGTTGAACACTTTTCCTAAAAATGTCATATAGGATGTCTATTTTCTGAAGGCGCGGCACCGGGCAGAACAATTGCGAATCGCATAGTTTAGGTAATATACGCAGAACACGCGCCTTTTGAAAATAGACGTCCTATATGACATTTTTAGGAAAAGTGTTCAACATCAAAGTTGTAGATCTCGACGAGATCTACAACTTTCATGTTGAACACTTTTCCTAAAAATGTCATATAGGATGTCTATTTTCTGAAGGCGCGGCACCGGGCAGAACAATTGCGAATCGCATAGTTTAGGTAATATACGCAGAACACGCGCCTTTTGAAAATAGACGTCCTATATGACATTTTTAGGAAAAGTGTTCAACATCAAAGTTGTAGATCTCGACGAGATCTACAACTTTCATGTTGAACACTTTTCCTAAAAATGTCATATAGGATGTCTATTTTCTGAAGGCGCGGCACCGGGCAGAACAATTGCGAATCGCATAGTTTAGGTAATATACGCAGAACACGCGCCTTTTGAAAATAGACGTCCTATATGACATTTTTAGGAAAAGTGTTCAACATCAAAGTTGTAGATCTCGACGAGATCTACAACTTTCATGTTGAACACTTTTCCTAAAAATGTCATATAGGATGTCTATTTTCTGAAGGCGCGGCACCGGGCAGAACAATTGCGAATCGCATAGTTTAGGTAATATACGCAGAACACGCGCCTTTTGAAAATAGACGTCCTATATGACATTTTTAGGAAAAGTGTTCAACATCAAAGTTGTAGATCTCGACGAGATCTACAACTTTCATGTTGAACACTTTTCCTAAAAATGTCATATAGGATGTCTATTTTCTGAAGGCGCGGCACCGGGCAGAACAATTGCGAATCGCATAGTTTAGGTAATATACGCAGAACACGCGCCTTTTGAAAATAGACGTCCTATATGACATTTTTAGGAAAAGTGTTCAACATCAAAGTTGTAGATCTCGACGAGATCTACAACTTTCATGTTGAACACTTTTCCTAAAAATGTCATATAGGATGTCTATTTTCTGAAGGCGCGGCACCGGGCAGAACAATTGCGAATCGCATAGTTTAGGTAATATACGCAGAACACGCGCCTTTTGAAAATAGACGTCCTATATGACATTTTTAGGAAAAGTGTTCAACATCAAAGTTGTAGATCTCGACGAGATCTACAACTTTCATGTTGAACACTTTTCCTAAAAATGTCATATAGGATGTCTATTTTCTGAAGGCGCGGCACCGGGCAGAACAATTGCGAATCGCATAGTTTAGGTAATATACGCAGAACACGCGCCTTTTGAAAATAGACGTCCTATATGACATTTTTAGGAAAAGTGTTCAACATCAAAGTTGTAGATCTCGACGAGATCTACAACTTTCATGTTGAACACTTTTCCTAAAAATGTCATATAGGATGTCTATTTTCTGAAGGCGCGGCACCGGGCAGAACAATTGCGAATCGCATAGTTTAGGTAATATACGCAGAACACGCGCCTTTTGAAAATAGACGTCCTATATGACATTTTTTAGGAAAAGTGTCTCGACTCTACAACTTTCATGTTGAACACTTTTCCTAAAAATGTCATATAGGATGTCTATTTTCTGAAGGCGCGGCACCGGGCAGAACAATTGCGAATCGCATAGTTTAGGTAATATACGCAGAACACGCGCCTTTTGAAAATAGACGTCCTATATGACATTTTTAGGAAAAGTGTTCAACATCAAAGTTGTAGATCGACGAGATCTACAACTTTCATGTTGAACACTTTTCCTAAAAATGTCATATAGGATGTCTATTTTCTGAAGGCGCGGCACCGGGCAGAACAATTGCGAATCGCATAGTTTAGGTAATATACGCAGAACACGCGCCTTTTGAAAATAGACGTCCTATATGACATTTTTAGGAAAAGTGTTCAACATCAAAGTTGTAGATCTCGACGAGATCTACAACTTTCATGTTGAACACTTTTCCTAAAAATGTCATATAGGATGTCTATTTTCTGAAGGCGCGGCACCGGGCAGAACAATTGCGAATCGCATAGTTTAGGTAATATACGCAGAACACGCGCCTTTTGAAAATAGACGTCCTATATGACATTTTTAGGAAAAGTGTTCAACATCAAAGTTGTAGATCTCGACGAGATCTACAACTTTCATGTTGAACACTTTTCCTAAAAATGTCATATAGGATGTCTATTTTCTGAAGGCGCGGCACCGGGCAGAACAATTGCGAATCGCATAGTTTAGGTAATATACGCAGAACACGCGCCTTTTGAAAATAGACGTCCTATATGACATTTTTAGGAAAAGTGTTCAACATCAAAGTTGTAGATCTCGACGAGATCTACAACTTTCATGTTGAACACTTTTCCTAAAAATGTCATATAGGATGTCTATTTTCTGAAGGCGCGGCACCGGGCAGAACAATTGCGAATCGCATAGTTTAGGTAATATACGCAGAACACGCGCCTTTTGAAAATAGACGTCCTATATGACATTTTTAGGAAAAGTGTTCAACATCAAAGTTGTAGATCTCGAGATCTACAACTTTCATGTTGAACACTTTTCCTAAAAATGTCATATAGGATGTCTATTTTCTGAAGGCGCGGCACCGGGCAGAACAATTGCGAATCGCATAGTTTAGGTAATATACGCAGAACACGCGCCTTTTGAAAATAGACGTCCTATATGACATTTTTAGGAAAAGTGTTCAACATCAAAGTTGTAGATCTCGACGAGATCTACAACTTTCATGTTGAACACTTTTCCTAAAAATGTCATATAGGATGTCTATTTTCTGAAGGCGCGGCACGGGCAGAACAATTGCGAATCGCATAGTTTAGGTAATATACGCAGAACACGCGCCTTTTGAAAATAGACGTCCTATATGACATTTTTAGGAAAAGTGTTCAACATCAAAGTTGTAGATCTCGACGAGATCTACAACTTTCATGTTGAACACTTTTCCTAAAAATGTCATATAGGATGTCTATTTTCTGAAGGCGCGGCACCGGGCAGAACAATTGCGAATCGCATAGTTTAGGTAATATACGCAGAACACGCCTTTTGAAAATAGACGTCCTATATGACATTTTTAGGAAAAGTGTTCAACATCAAAGTTGTAGATCTCGACGAGATCTACAACTTTCATGTTGAACACTTTTCCTAAAAATGTCATATAGGATGTCTATTTTCTGAAGGCGCGGCACCGGGCAGAACAATTGCGAATCGCATAGTTTAGGTAATATACGCAGAACACGCGCCTTTTGAAAATAGACGTCCTATATGACATTTTTAGGAAAAGTGTTCAACATCAAAGTTGTAGATCTCGACGAGATCTACAACTTTCATGTTGAACACTTTTCCTAAAAATGTCATATAGGATGTCTATTTTCTGAAGGCGCGGCACCGGGCAGAACAATTGCGAATCGCATAGTTTAGGTAATATACGCAGAACACGCGCCTTTTGAAAATAGACGTCCTATATGACATTTTTAGGAAAAGTGTTCAACATCAAAGTTGTAGATCTCGACGAGATCTACAACTTTCATGTTGAACACTTTTCCTAAAAATGTCATATAGGATGTCTATTTTCTGAAGGCGCGGCACCGGGCAGAACAATTGCGAATCGCATAGTTTAGGTAATATACGCAGAACACGCGCCTTTTGAAAATAGACGTCCTATATGACATTTTTAGGAAAAGTGTTCAACATCAAAGTTGTAGATCTCGACGAGATCTACAACTTTCATGTTGAACACTTTTCCTAAAAATGTCATATAGGATGTCTATTTTCTGAAGGCGCGGCACCGGGCAGAACAATTGCGAATCGCATAGTTTAGGTAATATACGCAGAACACGCGCCTTTTGAAAATAGACGTCCTATATGACATTTTTAGGAAAAGTGTTCAACATCAAAGTTGTAGATCTCGACGAGATCTACAACTTTCATGTTGAACACTTTTCCTAAAAATGTCATATAGGATGTCTATTTTCTGAAGGCGCGGCACCGGGCAGAACAATTGCGAATCGCATAGTTTAGGTAATATACGCAGAACACGCGCCTTTTGAAAATAGACGTCCTATATGACATTTTTAGGAAAAGTGTTCAACATCAAAGTTGTAGATCTCGACGAGATCTACAACTTTCATGTTGAACACTTTTCCTAAAAATGTCATATAGGATGTCTATTTTCTGAAGGCGCGGCACCGGGCAGAACAATTGCGAATCGCATAGTTTAGGTAATATACGCAGAACACGCGCCTTTTGAAAATAGACGTCCTATATGACATTTTTAGGAAAAGTGTTCAACATCAAAGTTGTAGATCTCGACGAGATCTACAACTTTCATGTTGAACACTTTTCCTAAAAATGTCATATAGGATGTCTATTTTCTGAAGGCGCGGCACCGGGCAGAACAATTGCGAATCGCATAGTTTAGGTAATATACGCAGAACACGCGCCTTTTGAAAATAGACGTCCTATATGACATTTTTAGGAAAAGTGTTCAACATCAAAGTTGTAGATCTCGACGAGATCTACAACTTTCATGTTGAACACTTTTCCTAAAAATGTCATATAGGATGTCTATTTTCTGAAGGCGCGGCACCGGGCAGAACAATTGCGAATCGCATAGTTTAGGTAATATACGCAGAACACGCGCCTTTTGAAAATAGACGTCCTATATCATTTTTATATCAAAGTTTTTCGACGAGATCTACAACTTTCATGTTGAACACTTTTCCTAAAAATGTCATATAGGATGTCTATTTTCTGAAGGCGCGGCACCGGGCAGAACAATTGCGAATCGCATAGTTTAGGTAATATACGCAGAACACGCGCCTTTTGAAAATAGACGTCCTATATGACATTTTTAGGAAAAGTGTTCAACATCAAAGTTGTAGATCTCGACGAGATCTACAACTTTCATGTTGAACACTTTTCCTAAAAATGTCATATAGGATGTCTATTTTCTGAAGGCGCGGCACCGGGCAGAACAATTGCGAATCGCATAGTTTAGGTAATATACGCAGAACACGCGCCTTTTGAAAATAGACGTCCTATATGACATTTTTAGGAAAAGTGTTCAACATCAAAGTTGTAGATCTCGACGAGATCTACAACTTTCATGTTGAACACTTTTCCTAAAAATGTCATATAGGATGTCTATTTTCTGAAGGCGCGGCACCGGGCAGAACAATTGCGAATCGCATAGTTTAGGTAATATACGCAGAACACGCGCCTTTTGAAAATAGACGTCCTATATGACATTTTTAGGAAAAGTGTTCAACATCAAAGTTGTAGATCTCGACGAGATCTACAACTTTCATGTTGAACACTTTTCCTAAAAATGTCATATAGGATGTCTATTTTCTGAAGGCGCGGCACCGGGCAGAACAATTGCGAATCGCATAGTTTAGGTAATATACGCAGAACACGCGCCTTTTGAAAATAGACGTCCTATATGACATTTTTAGGAAAAGTGTTCAACATCAAAGTTGTAGATCTCGACGAGATCTACAACTTTCATGTTGAACACTTTTCCTAAAAATGTCATATAGGATGTCTATTTTCTGAAGGCGCGGCACCGGGCAGAACAATTGCGAATCGCATAGTTTAGGTAATATACGCAGAACACGCGCCTTTTGAAAATAGACGTCCTATATGACATTTTTAGGAAAAGTGTTCAACATCAAAGTTGTAGATCTCGAGATCTACAACTTTCATGTTGAACACTTTTCCTAAAAATGTCATATAGGATGTCTATTTTCTGAAGGCGCGGCACCGGGCAGAACAATTGCGAATCGCATAGTTTAGGTAATATACGCAGAACACGCGCCTTTTGAAAATAGACGTCCTATATGACATTTTTAGGAAAAGTGTTCAACATCAAAGTTGTAGATCTCGACGAGATCTACAACTTTCATGTTGAACACTTTTCCTAAAAATGTCATATAGGATGTCTATTTTCTGAAGGCGCGGCACCGGGCAGAACAATTGCGAATCGCATAGTTTAGGTAATATACGCAGAACACGCGCCTTTTGAAAATAGACGTCCTATATGACATTTTTAGGAAAAGTGTTCAACATCAAAGTTGTAGATCTCGACGAGATCTACAACTTTCATGTTGAACACTTTTCCTAAAAATGTCATATAGGATGTCTATTTTCTGAAGGCGCGGCACCGGGCAGAACAATTGCGAATCGCATAGTTTAGGTAATATACGCAGAACACGCGCCTTTTGAAAATAGACGTCCTATATGACATTTTTAGGAAAGTGTTCAACATCAAAGTTGTAGATCTCGACGAGATCTACAACTTTCATGTTGAACACTTTTCCTAAAAATGTCATATAGGATGTCTATTTTCTGAAGGCGCGGCACCGGGCAGAACAATTGCGAATCGCATAGTTTAGGTAATATACGCAGAACACGCGCCTTTTGAAAATAGACGTCCTATATGACATTTTTAGGAAAAGTGTTCAACATCAAAGTTGTAGATCTCGACGAGATCTACAACTTTCATGTTGAACACTTTTCCTAAAAATGTCATATAGGATGTCTATTTTCTGAAGGCGCGGCACCGGGCAGAACAATTGCGAATCGCATAGTTTAGGTAATATACGCAGAACACGCGCCTTTTGAAAATAGACGTCCTATATGACATTTTTAGGAAAAGTGTTCAACATCAAAGTTGTAGATCTCGACGAGATCTACAACTTTCATGTTGAACACTTTTCCTAAAAATGTCATATAGGATGTCTATTTTCTGAAGGCGCGGCACCGGGCAGAACAATTGCGAATCGCATAGTTTAGGTAATATACGCAGAACACGCGCCTTTTGAAAATAGACGTCCTATATGACATTTTTAGGAAAAGTGTTCAACATCAAAGTTGTAGATCTCGACGAGATCTACAACTTTCATGTTGAACACTTTTCCTAAAAATGTCATATAGGATGTCTATTTTCTGAAGGCGCGGCACCGGGCAGAACAATTGCGAATCGCATAGTTTAGGTAATATACGCAGAACACGCGCCTTTTGAAAATAGACGTCCTATATGACATTTTTAGGAAAAGTGTTCAACATCAAAGTTGTAGATCTCGACGAGATCTACAACTTTCATGTTGAACACTTTTCCTAAAAATGTCATATAGGATGTCTATTTTCTGAAGGCGCGGCACCGGGCAGAACAATTGCGAATCGCATAGTTTAGGTAATATACGCAGAACACGCGCCTTTTGAAAATAGACGTCCTATATGACATTTTTAGGAAAAGTGTTCAACATCAAAGTTGTAGATCTCGACGAGATCTACAACTTTCATGTTGAACACTTTTCCTAAAAATGTCATATAGGATGTCTATTTTCTGAAGGCGCGCACCGGGCAGAACAATTGCGAATCGCATAGTTTAGGTAATATACGCAGAACACGCGCCTTTTGAAAATAGACGTCCTATATGACATTTTTAGGAAAAGTGTTCAACATCAAAGTTGTAGATCTCGACGAGATCTACAACTTTCATGTTGAACACTTTTCCTAAAAATGTCATATAGGATGTCTATTTTCTGAAGGCGCGGCACCGGGCAGAACAATTGCGAATCGCATAGTTTAGGTAATATACGCAGAACACGCGCCTTTTGAAAATAGACGTCCTATATGACATTTTTAGGAAAAGTGTTCAACATCAAAGTTGTAGATCTCGACGAGATCTACAACTTTCATGTTGAACACTTTTCCTAAAAATGTCATATAGGATGTCTATTTTCTGAAGGCGCGGCACCGGGCAGAACAATTGCGAATCGCATAGTTTAGGTAATATACGCAGAACACGCGCCTTTTGAAAATAGACGTCCTATATGACATTTTTAGGAAAAGTGTTCAACATCAAAGTTGTAGATCTCGACGAGATCTACAACTTTCATGTTGAACACTTTTCCTAAAAATGTCATATAGGATGTCTATTTTCTGAAGGCGCGGCACCGGGCAGAACAATTGCGAATCGCATAGTTTAGGTAATATACGCAGAACACGCGCCTTTTGAAAATAGACGTCCTATATGACATTTTTAGGAAAAGTGTTCAATATCAAAGTTGTAGATCTCGATGAGATCTACAACTTTCATGTTGAACACTTTTCCTAAAATGTCATATAGGATGTCTATTTCCTGAAGGCGCGGCACCGGGCAGAACAATTGCGAATCGCATAGTTTAGGTAATATACGCAGAACACGCGCCTTTTGAAAATAGATGTCCTATATGATATTTTTAGGAAAAGTGTTCAACATCAAAGTTGTAGATCTCGACGAGATCTACAACTTTCATGTTGAACACTTTTCCTAAAAATGTAATATAGGATGTCTATTTTCTGAAGGCGCAGCACCGGGCAGAACAATTGCGAATCGCATAGTTTATGTAATATACGCAGAACACGCGCCTTTTGAAAATAGACGTCCTATATGACATTTTTAGGAAAAGTGTTCAGCATCAAAGTTGTAGATCTCGACGAGATCTACAACTTTCATGGTGAACACTTTTCCAAAAAATGTCATATAGGATGTCTATTTTCTGAAGGCGCGGCACCGGGCAGAACAATTGCGAATCGCATAGTTTAGGTAATATACGCAGAACACGCGCCTTTTGAAAATAGACGTCCTTTATGACATTTTTAGGAAAAGTGTTCAACATCAAAGTTGTAGATCTCGACGAGATCTACAACTTTCATGTTGAACACTTTTACTAAAAATGTCATATAGGATGTCTAATTTCTGAAGGCGCGGCACCGGGCAGAACAATTGCGACTCACATAGTTGAGGTAATATACGCAGAACACGCGCCTTTTGAAAATAGACGTCCTATATGGCATTTTTAGGAAAAGTGTATAACATCAAAGTTGTAGATCTCGACGAGATCTACAACTTTCATGTTGAACACTTTCCTAAAAATATCATATAAGATGTCTATTTTCTGAAAGCGCGGCACCGGGCAGAACAATTGCGAATCGCATAGTTTAGGTAATATACGCAGAACACGCGCCTTTTGAAAATAGACGTCCTATATGACATTTTTAGGAAAAGTGTTCAACATCAAAGTTGTAGATCTCGACGAGATCTACAACTTTCATGTTGAACACTTTTCCTAAAAATGTCATATAGGATGTCTATTTTCTGAAGGCGCGGCACCGGGCAGAACAATTGTGAATCGCATAGTTTAGGTAATATACGCAGAACACGCGCCTTTTGAAAATAGACGTCCTATTTGACATTTTAAGGAAAAGTGTTCAACATGAAAGTTGTAGATCTCGTCGAGATCTACAACTTTCATGTTGAACACTTTTCCTAAAAATGTCATATAGGATGTCTATTTTGTGAAGGCGCGGCACCGGGCAGAACAATTGCGAATCGCATAGTTTAGGTAATATACGCAGAACACGCGCCTTTTGAAAATAGACGTCCTATATGACATTTTTAGGAAAAGTGTTCAACATCAAAGTTGTAGATCTCGACGAGATCTACAACTTTCATGTTGAACACTTTTCCTAAAAATGTCATATAGGATGTCTATTTTCTGAAGGCGCGGCACCGGGCAGAACAATTGCGAATCGCATAGTTTAGGTAATATACGCAGAACACGCGCCTTTTGAAAATAGACGTCCTATATGACATTTTTAGGAAAAGTGTTCAACATCAAAGACTCTACAACTTTCATGTTGAACACTTTTCCTAAAATGTCATATAGGATGTTTATTTTCTGAAGGCGCGACATCGGGCAGAACAATTGCGAATCGCATAGTTTAGGTAATATACGCAGAACACGCGCCGTTTAAAAATAGACGTCCTATATGACATTTTTAGGAAAAGTGTTCAACATCAAAGTTGTAGATCTCGACGAGATCTACAACTTTCATGTTGAACACTTTTCTTAAAAATGTCATATAGGATGTCTATTTTCTGAAGGCGCGGCACCGGGCAGAACAATTGCGAATCGCATAGTTTAGGTAATTTACGCAGAACACGCGCCTTTTAAAAATAGACGCCCTATATGACATTTTTAGGAAAAGTGTTCAACATCAAAGCTGTAGATCTCGACGAGATCTACAACTTTCCTGTAGAACACTTTTCCTAAAAATGTCATATAGGATGTCTATTTTCAGAAGGCGCGGCACCGGGCAGAACAATTGCGAATCGCATAGTTTAGGTAATATACGCAGAACACGCGCCTTTTGAAAATAGACGTCCTATATGACATTTTTAGGAAAAGTGTTCAACATGAAAGTTGTAGATCTCGTCGAGATCTACAACTTTCATGTTGAACACTTTTGCCTAAAAATGTCATATAGGATGTCTATTTTTTGAAGGCGCGGCACCGGGCAGAACAATTGCGAATCGCATAGTTTAGGTAATATACGCAGAACACGCGCCTTTTGAAAATAGATGTCCTATATGATATTTTTAGGAAAAGTGTTCACCATCAAAGTTGTAGATCTCGACGAGATCTACAACTTTCATGTCGAACACTTTTCCTAAAAATGTAATATAGGATGTCTATTTTCTGAAGGCGCGGCACCGGGCAGAACAATTGCGAATCGCATAGTTTAGGTAATATACGCAGAACACGCGCCTTTTGAAAATAGACGTCCTATATGACATTTTTAGGAAAAGTGTTCAATATCAAAGTTGTAGATCTCGATGAGATCTACAACTTTCATGTTGAACACTTTTCCTAAAAATGTCATATAGGATGTCTATTTCCTGAAGGCGCGGCACCGGGCAGAACAATTGCGAATCGCATAGTTTAGGTAATATACGCAGAACACGCGCCTTTTGAAAATAGACGTCCTATATGATATTTTTAGGAAAAGTGTTCAACATCAAAGTTGTAGATCTCGACGAGATCTACAACTTTCATGTTGAACACTTTTCCTAAAAATGTCATATAGGATGTCTATTTTCTGAAGGCGCGGCACCGGGCAGAACAATTGCGAATCGCATAGTTTATGTAATATACGCAGAACACGCGCCTTTTGAAAATAGACGTCCTATATGACATTTTTAGGAAAAGTGTTCAGCATCAAAGTTGTAGATCTCGACGAGATCTACAACTTTCATGGTGAACACTTTTCCAAAAAATGTCATATAGGATGTCTATTTTCTGAAGGCGCGGCACCGGGCAGAACAATTGCGAATCGCATAGTTTAGGTAATATACGCAGAACACGCGCCTTTTGAAAATAGACGTCCTTTATGACATTTTTAGGAAAAGTGTTCACCATCAAAGTTGTAGATCTCGACGAGATCTACAACTTTCATGTTGAACACTTTTCCTAAAAAAGTCATATAAGATGTCTATTTTCTGAAGGCGCGGCACCGGACAGAACAATTGCGAATCGCATAGTTTAGGTAATATACGCAGAACACGCGCCTTTAGAAAATAGACGTCCTATATGACATTTTTAGGAAAAGTGTTCAACATCAAAGTTGTAGATCTCGACGAGATCTACAACTTTCATGTTGAACACTTTTCCTAAAAATGTCATATAGGATGTCTATTTTCTGAAGGCGCGGCACCGGGCAGAACAATTGCGAATCGCATAGTTTAGGTAATATACGCACAACACGCGCCTTTTCAAAATAGACGTCCTATATGACATTTTTAGGAAAAGTGTTCAACATGAAAGTTGTAGATATCAACGAGATCTACAACTTTCATGTTGAACACGTTTCCTAAAAATGTCATATAGGATGTCTATTTTCTGAAGGCGCGGCACCGGGCAGAACAATTGCGAATCGCATAGTTTAGGTAATATACGCAGAACACGCGCCTTTTGAAAATAGACGTCTCATATGACATTTTTAGGAAAAGTGTTCAACATCAAAGTTGTAGATCTCGACGAGATCTACAACTTTCATGTTGAACACTTTTCCTAAAAATGTAATATAGGATGTCTATTTTGTGAAGGCGCGGCACCGGGCAGAACAATTGCGAATCGCATAGTTTAGGTAATATACGCAGAACACGCGCCTTATGAAAATAGACGTCCTATATGATATTTTTAGGAAAAGTGTTCAACATCAAAGACTCTACAACTTTCATGTTGAACACTTTTCCTAAAATGTCATATAGGATGTCTATTTTTTGAAGGCGCGGCATCGGGCAGAACAATTGCGAATCGCATAGTTTAGGTAATATACGCAGAACACGCGCCGTTTGAAAATAGACGTCCTATATGACATTTTTAGGAAAAGTGTTCAACATCAAAGTTGTAGATCTCGACGAGATCTACAACTTTCATCTTGAACACTTTTCCTAAAAATGTCATATAGGATGTCTATTTTTTGAAGGCGCGGCACCGGGCAGAACAATTGCGAATCGCATAGTTTCGGTAATTTACGCAGAACACGCGCCTTTTGAAAATAGACGTCCTATATGACATTTTTAGGTAAAGTGTTCAACATCAAAGTTGTAGATCTCGACGAGATCTACAACTTTCATGTTGAACACTTTTCCTAAAAATATCATATAGGATGTCTATTTTCTGAAGGCGCGGCACCGGGCAGAACAATTACGAATCGCATAGTTTAGGTAATATACGCAGAACACGCGCCTTTTGAAAATAGACGTCCTATATGACATTTTTAGGAAAAGTGTTCAACATCAAAGTTGTAGATCTCGACGAGATCTACAACTTTCATGTTGAACACTTTTCCTAAAAATGTCATATAGGATGTCTATTTTCTGAAGGCGCGGCACCGGGCAGAACAATTACGAATCGCATAGCTTAGGTAATATACGCAGAACACGCGCCTTTTGAAAATAGACGTCCTATATGACATTTTTAGGAAAAGTGTTCAGCATCAAAGTTGGAGATCTCGACGAGATCTGCAACTTTCATGTTGAACACTTTTCCTAAAAATGTCATATAGGTTGTCTATTTTCTGAAGGCGCGGCACCGGGCAGAATAATTGCGAATCGCATAGTTTAGGTAATATACGCAGAACATGCGCCTTTTGAAAATAGACGTCCTTAATGACATTTTTAGGAAAAGTATTCACCATCAAAGTTGTAGATCTCGACGAGATCTACAACTTTCATGTTGAACACTTTTCCTAAAAATGTCATATAGGATGTCTATTTTCTGAAGGCGCGGCACCGGGCAGAACAATTGCGAATCGCATAGTTTAGGTAATATACGCAGAGCACGCGCCTTTAGAAAATAGACGTCCTATATGAC
The DNA here is from genome assembly GCA_033032865.1 of Dactylorhiza incarnata. Classification (NCBI taxonomy): domain Eukaryota; kingdom Viridiplantae; phylum Streptophyta; class Magnoliopsida; order Asparagales; family Orchidaceae; genus Dactylorhiza; species Dactylorhiza incarnata. The sequence continues at coordinate 264,761 of JAWHQI010000683.1, read as the reverse complement.
ATGTTTAGGAAAAGTGTTCAACATCAAAGTTGTAGATCTCGACGAGATCTACAACTTTCATGTTGAACACTTTTCCTAAACATGTCATATAGGATGTCTATTTTCTGAAGGCGCGGCACAGGGCAGAACAATTGCGAATCGCATAGTTTAGGTAATATACGCACAACACGTGCCTTTTGAAAATAGACGTCCTATATGACATTTTTAGGAAAAGTGTTCAACATCAAAGTTGTAGATCTCGATGAGATATACAACTTTCATGTTGAACACTTTTCCTAAAAATGTCATATATGATGTTTATTTTCTGAAGGCGCGGCACCGGGCAGAACAATTGCGAATCGCATAGTTTAGGTAATATACGCAGAACACGCGCCTTTTGAAAATAGACGTCCTATATGACATTTTTAGGAAAAGTGTTCAACATGAAAGTTGTAGATCTCGACGAGATTTACAACTTTCATGTTGAACACTTTTCCTAAAAATGTCATATAGGATGTCTATTTTCTGAAGGCGCGGCACCGGGCAGAACAATTGCGAATCGCATAGTTTAGGTAATATACGCAGAACACGCGCCTTTTGAAAATAGACGTCTTATATGACATTTTTAGGAAAAGTGTTCAACATCAAAGTTGTAGATCTCGACGAGATCTACAACTTTCATGTTGAACACTTTTCCTAAAAATGTCATATAGGATGTCTATTTTCTGAAGGCGCGACACCGGGCAGAACAATTGCGAATCGCATAGTTTAGGTAATATACGCAGAACACGCGCCTTATGAAAATAGACGTCCTATATGATATTTTTAGGAAAAGTGTTCAACACAAAGACTCTACAACTTTCATGTTGAACACTTTTCCTAAAATGTCATATAGGATGTCTATTTTCTGAAGGCGCGGCATCGGGCAGAACAATTGCGAATCGCATAGTTTAGGTAATATACGCAGAACACGCGTCGTTTGAAAATAGACGTCCTATATGACATTTTTAGGAAAAGTAGTTAACATCAAAGTTGTAGATCTCGACGAGATCTACAACTTTCATGTTGAACACTTTTCCTAAAAATGTCATATAGGATGTCTATTTTCTGAAGGCGCGGCACCGGGCAGAACAATTGCGAATCGCATAGTTTCGGTAATTTACGCAGAACACGCGCCTTTTGAAAATAGACGTCCTATATGACATTTTTAGGTAAAGTGTTCAACATCAAAGTTGTAGATCTCGACGAGATCTACAACTTTCATGTTGAACACTTTTCCTAAAAATATCATTTAGGATGTCTATTTTCTGAAGGCGCGGCAGCGGGCAGAACAATTGCGAATCGCATAGTTTAGGTAATATACGCAGAACACGCGCCTTTTGAAAATAGACGTCCTATATGACATTTTTAGAAAAAGTGTTCAACATCAAAGCTGTAGATCTCGACGAGATCTACAACTTTCCTGTAGAACACTTTTCCTAAAAATGTCATATAGGATGTCTATTTTCTGAAGGCGCGGCACCGGGCAGAACAATTGCGAATCGCATAGTTTAGGTAATATACGCAGAACACGCGCCTTTTGAAAATAGACGTCCTATATGACATTTTTAGGAAAAGTGTTCAACATGAAAGTTGTAGATCTCGTCGAGATCTACAACTTTCATGTTGAACACTTTTGCCTAAAAATGTCATATAGGATGTCTATTTTTTGAAGGCGCGGCACCGGGCAGAACAATTGCGAATCGCATAGTTTAGGTAATATACGCAGAACACGCGCCTTTTGAAAATAGACGTCCTATATGATATTTTTAGGAAAAGTGTTCACCATCAAAGTTGTAGATCTCGACGAGATCTACAACTTTCGTGTCGAAAAATTTTCCTAAAAATGTAATATAGGATGTCTATTTTCTGAAGGCGCGGCACCGGGCAGAACAATTGCGAATCGCATAGTTTAGGTAATATACGCAGAACACGCGCCTTTTGAAAATAGACGTCCTATATGACATTTTTAGGAAAAGTGTTCAATATCAAAGTTGTAGATCTCGATGAGATCTACAACTTTCATGTTGAACACTTTTCCTAAAAATGTCATATAGGATGTCTATTTCCTGAAGGCGCGGCACCGGGCAGAACAATTGCGAATCGCATAGTTTAGGTAATATACGCAGAACACGCGCCTTTTGAAAATAGACGTCCTATATGATATTTTTAGGAAAAGTGTTCAACATCAAAGTTGTAGATCTCGACGAGATCTACAACTTTCATGTTGAACACTTTTCCTAAAAATGTCATATAGGATGTCTATTTTCTGAAGGCGCGGCACCTGGCAGAACAATTGCGAATCGCATAGTTTATGTAATATACGCATAACACGCGCCTTTTGAAAATAGACGTCCTATATGACATTTTTAGGAAAAGTGTTCAGCATCAAAGTTGTAGATCTCGACGAGATCTACAACTTTCATGGTGAACACTTTTCCAAAAAATGTCATATAGGATGTCTATTTTCTGAAGGCGCGGCACCGGGCAGAACAATTGCGAATCGCATAGTTTAGGTAATATACGCAGAACACGCGCCTTTTGAAAATAGACGTCCTTTATGACATTTTTAGGAAAAGTGTTCACCATCAAAGTTGTAGATCTCGACGAGATCTACAACTTTCATGTTGAACACTTTTCCTAAAAATGTCATATAGGATGTCTATTTTCTGAAGGCGCGGCACCGGACAGAACAATTGCGAATCGCATAGTTTAGGTAATATACGCAGAACACGCGCCTTTAGAAAATAGACGTCCTATATGACATTTTTAGGAAAAGTGTTCAACATCAAAGTTGTAGATCTCAACGAGATCTACAACTTTCATGTTGAACACTTTTCCTAAAAATGTCATATAGGATGTCTATTTTCTGAAGGCGCGGCACCGGGCAGAACAATTGCGAATCGCATAGTTTAGGTAATATACGCACAACACGCGCCTTTTCAAAATAGACGTCCTATATGACATTTTTAGGAAAAGTGTTCAACATGAAAGTTGTAGATATCGACGAGATCTACAACTTTCATGTTGAACACTTTTCCTAAAAATGTCATATAGGATGTCTATTTTCTGAAGGCGCGGCACCGGGCAGAACAATTGCGAATCGCATAGTTTAGGTAATATACGCAGAACACGCGCCTTTTGAAAATAGACGTCTTATATGACATTTTTAGGAAAAGTGTTCAACATCAAAGTTGTAGATCTCGACGAGATCTACAACTTTCATGTTGAACACTTTTCCTAAAAATGTAATATAGGATGTCAATTTTGTGAAGGCGCGGCACCGGGCAGAACAATTGCGAATCGCATAGTTTAGGTAATATACGCAGAACACGCGCCTTATGAAAATAGACGTCCTATATGATATTTTTAGGAAAAGTGTTCAACATCAAAGACTCTACAACTTTCATGTTGAACACTTTTCCTAAAATGTCATATAGGATGTCTATTTTCTGAAGGCGCGGCATCGGGCAGAACAATTGCGAATCGCATAGTTTAGGTAATATACGCAGAACACGCGCCGTTTGAAAATAGACGTCCTATATGACATTTTTAGGAAAAGTGTTCAACATCAAAGTTGTAGATCTCGACGAGATCTACAACTTTCATCTTGAACACTTTTCCTAAAAATGTCATATAGGATGTCTATTTTCTGAAGGCGCGGCACCGGGCAGAACAATTGCGAATCGCATAGTTTCGGTAATTTACGCAGAACACGCGCCTTTTGAAAATAGACGTCCTATATGACATTTTTAGGTAAAGTATTCAACATCAAAGTTGTAGATCTCGACGAGATCTACAACTTTCATGTTGAACACTTTTCCTAAAAATATCATATAGGATGTCTATTTTCTGAAGGCGCGGCACCGGGCAGAACAATTGCGAATCGCATAGTTTATGTAATATACGCAGAACACGCGCCTTTTGAAAATAGACGTCCCATATGACATTTTTAGGAAAAGTGTTCAGCATCAAAGTTGTAGATCTCGACGAGATCTACAACTTTCATGGTGAACACTTTTCCAAAAAATGTCATATAGGATGTCTATTTTCTGAAGGCGCGGCACCGGGCAGAACAATTGCGAATCGCATAGTTTAGGTAATATACGCAGAACACGCGCCTTTTGAAAATAGACGTCCTTTATGACATTTTTAGGAAAAGTGTTCACCATCAAAGTTGTAGATCTCGACGAGATCTCCAACTTTCATGTTGAACACTTTTCCTAAAAATGTCATATAGGATGTCTATTTTCTGAAGGCGCGGCACCGGACAGAACAATTGCGAATCGCATAGTTTAGGTAATATACGCAGAACACGCGCCTTTAGAAAATAGACGTCCTATATGACATTTTTAGGAAAAGTGTTCAACATCAAAGTTGTAGATCTCGACGAGATCTACAACTTTCATGTTGAACACTTTTCCTAAAAATGTGATATAGGATGTCTATTTTCTGAAGGCGCGGCACCGGGCAGAACAATTGCGAATCGCATAGTTTAGGTAATATACGCAGAGCACGCGCCTTTAGAAAATAGACGTCCTATATGACATGTTTAGGAAAAGTGTTCAACATCAAAGTTGTAGATCTCGACGAGATCTACAACTTTCATGTTGAACACTTTTCCTAAAAATGTCATATATGATGTCTATTTTCTGAAGGCGCGGCACCGGGCAGAACAATTGCGAATCGCATAGTTTAGGTAATATACGCAGAACACGCGCCTTTTGAAAATAGACGTCCTATATGACATTTTTAGGAAAAGTGTTCAACATGAAAGTTGTAGATCTCGACGAGATTTACAACTTTCATGTTGAACACTTTTCCTAAAAATGTCATATAGGATGTCTATTTTCTGAAGGCGCGGCACCGGGCAGAACAATTGCGAATCGCATAGTTTAGGTAATATACGCAGAACACGCGCCTTTTGAAAATAGACGTCTTATATGACATTTTTAGGAAAAGTGTTCAACATGAAAGTTGTAGATCTCGACGAGATCTACAACTTTGATGTTGAACACTTTTCCTAAAAATGTCATATAGGATGTCTATTTTCTGAAGGCGCGGCACCGGGCAGAACAATTGCGAATCGCATAGTTTAGGTAATATACGCAGAACACGCGCCTTATGAAAATAGACGTCCTATATGATATTTTTAGGAAAAGTGTTCAACATCAAAGACTCTACAACTTTCATGTTGAACACTTTTCCTAAAATGTCATATAGGATGTCTATTTTCTGAAGGCGCGGCATCGGGCAGAACAATTGCGAATCGCATAGTTTAGGGAATATACGCAGAACACGCGTCGTTTGAAAATAGACGTCCTATATGACATTTTTAGGAAAAGTAGTTAACATCAAAGTTGTAGATCTCGACGAGATCTACAACTTTCATGTTGAACACTTTTCCTAAAAATGTCATATAGGATGTCTATTTTCTGAAGGCGCGGCACCGGGCAGAACAATTGCGAATCGCATAGTTTCGGTAATTTACGCAGAACACGCGCCTTTTGAAAATAGACGTCCTATATGACATTTTTAGGTAAAGTGTTCAACATCAAAGTTGTAGATCTCGACGAGATCTACAACTTTCATGTTGAACACTTTTCCTAAAAATATCATATAGGATGTCTATTTTCTGAAGGCGCGGCAGCGGGCAGAACAATTGCGAATCGCATAGTTTAGGTAATATACGCAGAACACGCGCCTTTTGAAAATAGACGTCCTATATGACATTTTTAGAAAAAGTGTTCAACATCAAAGCTGTAGATCTCGACGAGATCTACAACTTTCCTGTAGAACACTTTTCCTAAAAATGTCATATAGGATGTCTATTTTCTGAAGGCGCGGCACCGGGCAGAACAATTGCGAATCGCATAGTTTAGGTAATATACGCAGAACACGCGCCTTTTGAAAATAGACGTCGTATATGACATTTTTAGGAAAAGTGTTCAACATGAAAGTTGTAGATCTCGTCGAGATCTACAACTTTCATGTTGAACACTTTTGCCTAAAAATGTCATATAGGATGTCTATTTTTTGAAGGCGCGGCACCGGGCAGAACAATTGCGAATCGCATAGTTTAGGTAATATACGCAGAACACGCGCCTTTTGAAAATAGACGTCCTATATGATATTTTTAGGAAAAGTGTTCACCATCAAAGTTGTAGATCTCGACGAGATCTACAACTTTCGTGTCGAACACTTTTCCTAAAAATGTAATATAGGATGTCTATTTTCTGAAGGCGCGGCACCGGGCAGAACAATTGCGAATCGCATAGTTTAGGTAATATACGCAGAACACGCGCCTTTTGAAAATAGACGTCCTATATGACATTTTTAGGAAAAGTGTTCAATATCAAAGTTGTAGATCTCGATGAGATCTACAACTTTCATGTTGAACACTTTTCCTAAAAATGTCATATAGGATGTCTATTTCCTGAAGGCGCGGCACCGGGCAGAACAATTGCGAATCGCATAGTTTAGGTAATATACGCAGAACACGCGCCTTTTGAAAATAGACGTCCTATATGATATTTTTAGGAAAAGTGTTCAACATCAAAGTTGTAGATCTCGACGAGATCTACAACTTTCATGTTGAACACTTTTCCTAAAAATGTCATATAGGATGTCTATTTTCTGAAGGCGCGGCACCGGGCAGAACAATTGCGAATCGCATAGTTTATGTAATATACGCAGAACACGCGCCTTTTGAAAATAGACGTCCTATATGACATTTTTAGGAAAAGTGTTCAGCATCAAAGTTGTAGATCTCGACGAGATCTACAACTTTCATGGTGAACACTTTTCCAAAAAATGTCATATAGGATGTCTATTTTCTGAAGGCGCGGCACCGGGCAGAACAATTGCGAATCGCATAGTTTAGGTAATATACGCAGAACACGCGCCTTTTGAAAATAGACGTCCTTTATGACATTTTTAGGAAAAGTGTTCACCATCAAAGTTGTAGATCTCGACGAGATCTACAACTTTCATGTTGAACACTTTTCCTAAAAATGTCATATAGGATGTCTATTTTCTGAAGGCGCGGCACCGGACAGAACAATTGCGGATCGCATAGTTTAGGTAATATACGCAGAACACGCGCCTTTAGAAAATAGACGTCCTATATGACATTTTTAGGAAAAGTGTTCAACATCAAAGTTGTAGATCTCGACGAGATCTACAACTTTCATGTTGAACACTTTTCCTAAAAATGTCATATAGGATGTCTATTTTCTGAAGGCGCGGCACCGGGCAGAACAATTGCGAATCGCATAGTTTAGGTAATATACGCACAACACGCGCCTTTTCAAAATAGACGTCCTATATGACATTTTTAGGAAAAGTGTTCAACATGAAAGTTGTAGATATCGACGAGATCTACAACTTTCATGTTGAACACTTTTCCTAAAAATGTCATATAGGATGTCTATTTTCTGAAGGCGCGGCACCGGGCAGAACAATTGCGAATCGCATAGTTTAGGTAATATACGCAGAACACGCGCCTTTTGAAAATAGACGTCTTATATGACATTTTTAGGAAAAGTGTTCAACATCAAAGTTGTAGATCTCGACGAGATCTACAACTTTCATGTTGAATACTTTTCCTAAAAATGTAATATAGGATGTCAATTTTGTGAAGGCGCGGCACCGGGCAGAACAATTGCGAATCGCATAGTTTAGGTAATATACGCAGAACACGCGCCTTATGAAAATAGACGTCCTATATGATATTTTTAGGAAAAGTGTTCAACATCAAAGACTCTACAACTTTCATGTTGAACACTTTTCCTAAAATGTCATATAGGATGTCTATTTTCTGAAGGCGCGGCATCGGGCAGAACAATTGCGAATCGCATAGTTTAGGTAATATACGCAGAACACGCGCCGTTTGAAAATAGACGTCCTATATGACATTTTTAGGAAAAGTGTTCAACATCAAAGTTGTAGATCTCGACGAGATCTACAACTTTCATCTTGAACACTTTTCCTAAAAATGTCATATAAGATGTCTATTTTCTGAAGGCGCGGCACCGGGCAGAACAATTGCGAATCGCATAGTTTCGGTAATTTACGCAGAACACGCGCCTTTTGAAAATAGACGTCCTATATGACATTTTTAGGTAAAGTGTTTAACATCAAAGTTGTAGATCTCGACGAGATCTACAACTTTCATGTTGAACACTTTTCCTAAAAATATCATATAGGACGTCTATTTTCTGAAGGCGCGGCACCGGGCAGAACAATTGCGAATCGCATAGTTTAGGTAATATACGCAGAACACGCGCCTTTTGAAAATAGACGTCCTATATGACATTTTTAGGAAAAGTGTTCAACATCAAAGTTGTAGATCTCGACGAGATCTACAACTTTCATGTTGAACACTTTTCCTAAAAATGTCATATAGGATGTCTATTTTCTGAAGGCGCGGCACCGGGCAGAACAATTGCGAATCGCATAGCTTAGGTAATATACGCAGAACACGCGCCTTTTGAAAATAGACGTCCTATATGACATTTTTAGGAAAAGTGTTCAGCATCAAAGTTGAGATCTGCAACTTTCATGTTGAACACTTTTCCTAAAATGTCATATAGGATGTCTATTTTCTGAAGGCGCGACACCGGGCAGAATAATTGCGAATCGCATAGTTTAGGTAATATACGCAGAACACGCGCCTTTTGAAAATAGACGTCCTTTATGACATTTTTAGGAAAAGTGTTCACCATCAAAGTTGTAGATCTCGACGAGATCTACAACTTTCATGTTGAACACTTTTCCTAAAAATGTCATATAGGATGTCTATTTTCTGAAGGCGCGGCACCGGGCAGAACAATTGCGAATCGCATAGTTTCGGTAATTTACGCAGAACACGCGCCTTTTGAAAATAGACGTCTTATATGACATTTTTAGGTAAAGTGTTCAACATCAAAGTTGTAGATCTCGACGAGATCTACAACTTTCATGTTGAACACTTTTCCTAAAAATATCATATAGGATGTCTATTTTCTGAAGGCGCGGCACCGGGCAGAACAATTGCGAATCGCATAGTTTAGGTAATATACGCAGAACACGCGCCTTTTGAAAATAGACGTCCTATATGACATTTTTAGGAAAAGTGTTCAAACTGAAAGTTGTAGATCTCGACGAGATCTACAACTTTCATGTTGAACACTTTTCCTAAAAATGTCATATAGGATGTCTATTTTCTGAAGGCGCGGCACCGGGCAGAACAATTGCGAATCGCATAGTTTAGGTAATATACGCAGAACACGCGCATTTTGAAAATAGATGTCTTATATGACATTTTTAGGAAAAGTGTTCAACATCAAAGTTGTAGATCTCGACGAGATCTACAACTTTCATGTTGAACACTTTTCCTAAAAATGTCATATAGGATGTCTATTTTCTGAAGGCGCGGCACCGGGCAGAACAATTGCGAATCGCATAGTTTAGGTAATATACGCAGAACACGCGCCTTATGAAAATAGACGTCTTATATGATATTTTTAGGAAAAGTGTTCAACATCAAAGACTACAACTTTCATGTTGAACACCTTTCCTAAAATGTCATATAGGATGTCTATTTTCTGAAGGCGCGGCATCGGTCAGAACAATTGCGAATCGCATAGTTTAGGTAATATACGCAGAACACGCGCCGTTTGAAAATAGACGTCCTATATGACATTTTTAGGAAAAGTGTTCAACTTGAAAGTTGTAGATCTCGTCGAGATCTACAACTTTCATGTTGAACACTTTTCCTAAAAATGTTATATATGATGTCTATTTTCTGAAGGCGCGGCACCGGGCAGAACAATTGCGAATCGCATAGTTTCGGTAATTTACGCAGAACACGCGCCTTTGGAAAATAGACGTCCTATATGACATTTTTAGGTAAAGTGTTCAACATCAAAGTTGTAGATCTCGACGAGATCTACAACTTTCATGTTGAGCACATTTCCTAAAAATATCATATAGGATGTCTATTTTTTGAAAGCGCGGCACCGGGCAGAACAATTGCGAATCACATAGTTTAGGTAATATACGCAGAACACGCGCCTTTTGAAAATAGACGTCCTATATGACATTTTTAGGAAAAGTGTTCAACATCAAAGTTGTAGATCTCGACGAGATCTACAATTTTCATGTTGAACACTTTTCCTAAAAATGTCATATAAGATGTCTATTTTCTGAAGGCGCGACACCGGGCAGAACAATTGCGAATCGCATAGTTTAGGTAATATACGCAGAACACGCGCCTTTTGAAAATAGACGCCCTATATGACATTTTTAGGAAAAGTGTTCAACATGAAAGTTGTAGATCTCGTCGAGATCTACAACTTTCATGTTGAACACTTTTCCCAAAAATGTCATATAGGATGTCTATTTTCTGAAGGCGCGGCACCGGGCAGAACAATTGCGAATCGCATAGTTTAGGTAATATACGCACAACACGCGCCTTTTGAAAATAGACGTCCTATATGACATTTTTAGGAAAAGTGTTCAACATCAAAGTTGTAGATCTCGACGAGATATACAACTTTCATGTTGAACACTTTTCCTAAAAATGTCATATATGATGTCTATTTTCTGAAGGCGCGGCACGGGGCAGAACAATTGCGAATCGCATAGTTTAGGTAATATACGCAGAACACGCGCCTTTTGAAAATAGACGTCCTATATGACATTTTTAGGAAAAGTGTTCAACATGAAAGTTGTAGATCTAGACGAGATCTACAACTTTTATGTTGAACACTTTTCCTAAAAATGTCATATAGGATGTCTATTTTCTGAAGGCGCGGCACCGGGCAGAACAATTGCGAATCGCATAGTTTAGGTAATATACGCAGAACTCGCGCCTTTTTAAAATATACGTCTTATATGACATTTTTAGGAAAAGTGTTCACCATCAAAGTTGTAGATCTCGACGAGATCTACAACTTTCATGTTGAACACTTTTCCTAAAAATGTCATATAGGATGTCTATTTTCTGAAGGCGCGGCACCGGGCAGAACAATTGCGAATCGCATAGTTTAGGTAATATACGCAGAACACTCGCCTTATGAAAATAGACGTCCTATATGACATTTTTAGGAAAAGTGTTCAACATCAAAGACTCTACAACTTTCATGTTGAACACTTTTCCTAAAATGTCATATAGGATGTCTATTTTCTGAAGGCGCGGCATCGGGCAGAACAATTGCGAATCGCATAGTTTAGGTAATATACGCAGAACACGCGCCGTTTGAAAATAGACGTCCTATATGACATTTTTAGGAAAAGTGTTCAACATCAAAGTTGGAGATCTCGACGAGATCTACAACTTTCATGTTGAACACTTTTCCTAAAAATGTCATATAGGATGTCTATTTTCTGAAGGCGCGGCACCGTGCAGAACAATTGCGAATCACATAGTTTCGGTAATTTACGCAGAACACGCGCCTTTTGAAAATAGACGTCCTATATGACATTTTTAGGTAAAGTGTTCAACATCAAAGTTGTAGATCTCGACGAGATCTACAACTTTCATGTTGAACACTTTTCCTAAAAATGTCATATAGGATGTCTATTTTCTGAAGGCGCGGCACCCGGCAGAACAATTGTGAATCGCATAGTTTAGGTAATATACGCAGAACACGCGCCTTTTGAAAATAGACGTCCTATATGACATTTTTAGGTAAAGTGTTCAACATCAAAGTTGTAGATCTCGACGAGATCTACAACTTTCATGTTGAACACTTTTCCTAAAAATGTCATATAGGATGTCTATTTTCTGAAGGCGCGGCACCGGGCAGAACAATTGCGAATCACATAGTTTAGGTAATATACGCAGAACACGCGCCTTTTGAAAATAGACGTCCTATATGACATTTTTAAGAAAAGTGTTCAACATCAAAGTTGTAGATCTCGACGAGATCTACAACTTTCATGTTGAACACTTTTCCTAAAAATGTCATATAGGATGTCTATTTTCTGAAGGCGCGGCACCGGGCAGAACAATTGCGAATCGCATAGTTTAGGTAATATACGCAGAACACGCGCCTTTTGAAAATTGACGTCTTATATGACATTTTTAGGAAAAGTGTTCAACATCAAAGTTGTAGATCTCGACGAGATCTACAACTTTTATGTTGAACACTTTTCCTAAAAATGTCATATAGGATGTCTATTTTGTGAAGGCGCGGCACCGGGCAGAACAATTGCGAATCGCATAGTTTAGGTAATATACGCAGAACACGCGCCTTATGAATGTTGAAACCGATTTCTCGGTCTCGAGTGGAGCTCGGGGCCCTCACCGAGATGAGGGGCAGCTAGCCCGTACCGGTCCCTCGGGAGAGGTAAGGTTGACGACTCGAGCAAAGAACGAAGACCCTAGTCTCAGCGAGGAGGTCCCTCCACTAACCCGGAAGATCGTTGAGCGCTTCCCCTCCCAAGCCAAAGCTAAGACTCAGGCACCTTGGAGAGCTAGAGAGCCCAAACCAAAGCGACCTAGGGAGAGAAGAGCTCAGATAATGAACCGCCCTCTTCCAAGGTGCCCTTTGAGGTCTATTTATAGATTTTAGTTTTGTGGTCTGTCAATAACCAAATCCCGCTGTCCATTCTCACTATCCGCACACCGGATTGGTCTGCTAACAGCCAAACTCCGCTGTTTGAGGAAGCTAACCGCAGACCACCAGGGGCCTCTTGGTAAAAATCCCTTCCCAGACTTTTACTGGGCGAACCGGCCTGCCCCGAGGCCTTCCTCGCGAGAGGAGCTCGCAAGCCTCCGGGTCAGTGAGCCCCCGAATTACTATCGCCACATTGCCTGGCTCGCTCGCCCGCACCACCTCGGCGCATCCCAAAACGGCTAACTGTACCCCAAGACGGCCTTCCTCGCGAGTGGAGCTCGCGAGCCTGCGCCACCTCGGCGAATCCCAGAATGGCTATCCGCACCCCAAAATGGCCTTCCTCGCGAGTGGAGCTCGCGAGCCTGCGCCACCTCGGCGAATCCCAGAATGGCTATCCGCACCCCAAAATGGCTAACTGTACCCCAAAATGGCGCGAGTGGAGCTCGCGAGCCTGCGCCACCTCGGCGAATCCCAGAATGGCTATCCGCACCCCAAAATGGCTAACTGTACCCCAAAATGGCCTTCCTCGCGAGTGGAGCTCGCGAGCCTGCGCCACCTCGGCGAATCCCAGAATGGCTATCCGCACCCCAAGACGGCCTTCCTCGCGAGTGGAGCTCGCGAGCCTGCGCCACCTCGGCGAATCCCAGAATGGCTATCCGCACCCCAAAATGGCCTTCCTCGCGAGTGGAGCTCGCGAGCCTGCGCCACCTCGGCGAATTTCAAGGAAGCTGGTTAACTCCCCTCCGCTGGGCTCGCTCGCCTGCGCAGTCTCTTGCTCTTCCTTGACCTACCTCGCCGGAGATCAGGGTTCGCCCCTCTGGGCTCGCCTCCTTGAGCGCGAGTGGCGAACATCGGGGTTGTACACAATCCCCGCTCTTCGCGAGGTTGTTCTAAGCTCGCGAAGATACATCCAACCCATGATGTTCGCTGATTCTGCTGACGTGGCGGGAATCTTTCCGGTGGGCCCCATGCCTGAAACTATAAATACCGTCCACCGTGGCTAGTGATCGAGCCTTTCCTTCCCCTTCCTCCTCGCCGAAATCCTTCTTCCTTTAGGATGTCTTCCAAGCAGAGCGCGTTGGAACGGCTGAAGGCTTCCAGGGAGATGGCGAAAGCTCGGGCCGCCGAGCACAACGCCTGGATATTCAATCCTGCCGCCTCTTCTTCCCCCCAGACTAAGAAAGCTAAGTCGGTTAGGAGGTCGCCGGAGGAGGACGCGACATCGCCACTTGACTCGTCCCCTCCGCCGAATACCGAGCTTGCACAACAGGTATCTTTTGCCTAAAGCCTTTTCATCGACTCCTTGCTCATTCTCTTCCTTTTCGCAGAATTTTCCACCCGAGGACCGCATGGCGAGCCTCGCGCTGACAACTTCCCATGCTTCGTCCCCCGCGAAGCTGGGATCGCTAGATGCTGGGGTCGGGACCTCGTCCCAACAAGCGCCTCTCTCGCAACCTCGTAAGTCGCTCGCCTCCTCCATTATTCCTGCATAAGTCCAGGCGGTATCTACGCGCTTGTGGTCCATGTAGGTACCCCATCGCCGAGCCCCAAGGAGAAAGGCTCTACACCGGCGAACTCGCCGGTCCCGCCTAAGGTTAGCGTGGTGACCCCTGGCTTCGGTCTGATGGGGAAGCGAAGTCCAGGCGGCTCGCTTCTCGACGGTGTCAAAGTCGCGGAGAGAGTGGTATACCCTCCTGGTCTGGGGAAACCCCACGTCTCGGGATTCCGCGAAAACTTCCGGGGTCGGCCGGAGTCCTCGTGCAAGCCCTATCGCGAGTCCCCCTCCTCGCCAGGTTGGCATGTTTTCGCGAGCTCCCATCTCTTGCTTGCCTTCAGATCCTACTAACTCTCTCCGCTGAAATCCCAGGGGCCACCCCTGAGTCAGAGCACGGGAGGACGGAGATGTCACCACCGCCTTCGCCCAGCCAGATTGAAGATTTCTTGGGTGACCCTGGCGACCCCGTGCGGATGAAAAGTCGGGTGTCCGAGGTGCTTCAGAAGCACGGCATGATGTTACGCGAGTTGGAAGAGCGGTATGACGCGGATCGGGCTGCCCTTGACGAGAGATTCGCCGTGTTGGAGGACGCGAATGCGCGCTTGATCGCCGAGGCGGAGCCGGTGCCTCGCGCCGATGTTACCTCACCCGGCGTGCACATCTCGCGGGGCGAGGATCAAGCGCACCTGATCCTGCGCGAGTTTAAAGCGCTTCGCGACTACCATTATCCGAGAGTGCCGCCGCGTGCGGGGAAGCGAGGGCGGGGTCGCTGGAAGTGGCTTCCTTACCCCTGAGACCGCTGCGGGTTGAATGCTACTATCCCGCTGTTTTTGCTTCTTTTATGACGTCTGTATGAACAATATTTGGTGTGGTAATACTCGCGAGTCTATCGTGACTCGCCTTTTATCGTTTTTCTTTTATTATTCTATTTGTTTCGGCGGTGTGCCTGTGGTTTGTTTAGTCCGTTCGCTGTGTTTGATACGTTCGCCCTCGTGGAGCGTTTGTGAGTTTTTATGCAACGCTAGGCATAGACCCTTTTTCCTCGCAGGCTGGCCGCGGCGAGCTTGGGTTCGCAAGACTACTGTACTATCAGGTAGGATTTTACTTTGTTTCCGTTATCCGCACTCCTGACGCTTCGATTCCCGTGCCCATCAGAGCCCTCTATAAATAGTTTGGATTCAATCCTCTACCCGTCGCATTTATTTCTCCCGTTTTCTCGCGCCTACGCTCATCTCCGTTCTCGCAAGATCGTGTTCGCGTTCGCTGCTCGTAGGCCGTCTTTTCCTGACTCGATGCGGACGAATCAGCAAGTGGGAGCGGATGGCGAGAGCGAGGGGCGGTCAAAATGCGCCTCAGCGTTTCAAGCCCACGAGTTCTACTGCGCGAACATCACAGCCGAGGAGTATAAGCTCGCGGTGGACCGCTATCTCCCGGAGGGTTACTCGGCTCGCTGTCCAAGCGGGAACTCCACCTTAAACGAGACCGAGGCTGACGAGCTCGCGATCCCCATCGCGCATTTTGAGAATGGGTTGCGACTCCCTCTGTGGCCTGAAATCCGTCAGGTATTTCGCCTGACCTTCTCGCTGCCTCGTGTTCGCTATCGCAACTTTCTCATCGTTCTTTGTAGGTGTTGCGATATTATGGGGTGTTGCCGAGCCAGTTGACCCCAAATGCGATTGCGGACATTGTCGCGTTCGCCTGTTATCTGCGGGAAGAGAGGATCGAGTTCAGCCTCCTCGTCTTCCGCAAGGTATTTTCTTTCCACGCCTTCCGAGATGGGACTACCTATTTCGCGAGCCAGCACGTCACCGTCTGCGAGACGGTGAACAAGAGCCACTATTGGACCCAGAAGTTCCTCCTAGTGAAAGGACCCTTCGGCAACCTCCACTTCACCCCCATCCAGCGGGATGACGCCACTTACCGCCCTCCGAGCTCGCTGGGCGGCGCCGACGCCAAACTCCTCCAATACCTCTCCGGCAAGAACTTCGAAGTCGCCTATCTGCGGCGCAGCGTCGATTCGTTACTCTCCGTTCCTCAAGGGGAAGGTAGGGTTCGCTCGCGCCTCACTTTCTTTTCCCTTTCTTCATCGTATAACGCTTACTTTACAGGTGAGCGCGAGGTCCCCGTCAATCCCCCGCACGCGCAGGGCATCACCCTCACGGTGGATACTCTCGCGACCGCGGCGGCAGAGGCTTGCCGCGACCTTCCCGCCGTCGGGTCCGGCAAGAAGCGGCCCCCTTCTGCGAGTCAGCCGAGTTCGCGATCCTCCAAGAAGCTGAAAGGAAAGACCTCCGCTGTTAAGGATAGGAGCGCAGTCGTCTACCTGAGCGAGACCGACAGCTCGCCTCCTTCCCCTGCGGAAAAGCTTGACCCCCCGGTGAACCAGGGTGCTGGGAGTTCCTCCGTGACCCCTCAACCCAAAGGTCACAGGAACTTTGGTCTAGGCGAGAAAGTTTCCGACCTCCTTGGCGAGCCCCTGCTCGCCTGGGACCCCAATGCCAACCGAATTTCCTGCTCCACCCTTCACCCTTCCTGGGTGGAGCTCGGTAAGGCCGGGGAGGAGGCGTTCTCCATCTCCTTCGGCTTATATGGCCGCGAGGACGCCGCCGCCTACAAAGAGATGGGGCCCAGACAGTTGGTCTATGAAGAAATGCGAGCCCAATTCCGCTCGACGGAGCTCGCACATATGGCGGGGCGTCGATATCTGCAGGCGGACAGGGACATCCGCGCGTACAGGGAAGAGCTGAAGAAGGCTCGCGAGGAAATCAAGGGCCTCAAGGAGAAAGAAGAAGCGACGGAAACCCTTCTCGCCGGGATGCAGGGCAAGATGGTACGCGACCCCCGGGTTTCTTTTCTTTGCTGTTTACGATCTCTGGCCTTCCCCTAACCCGTTTGATGCTCAGGATGCCGACGTGGCCACCAAGCTCCTCGCTCGCAACGGCGAGCTGGAGTTGGAGAATATCATGTTGAAGGCTCGAGTGGATGAGCTGGTTCGCGGCGTGCTACCTCCCTCTCCTGGGCGAGTCGGCTCTCAACAGAGGGCTGCCGAAAGTGAGGAGCAGAGGCGGCGGGATGCACAGGAGGTCGCCAACCTTGTTTTCACTACCCTTAAGGATGCAAGCCTGCTAGCCGAGGACGCGATGGAGTTCACAGCGGAAGACGTCTGTCCGGACCTCTTCGCCATGGCCCCCTGGTTGGGGACTCGCAAAGACGGCGAGGGCCCTCTAGGATGAATTTTTTCTTCTTTCCCCCTTTTCGCAAATGTATATCATTTTTGGGCTGGCGAGATTGCTGCCGAACATATAGTTATAACTTTTTGTTAACCTTTATGATCATGCTTGTGTTTATTTCTTCTCGTGGATTTCTTTTCCAACCTCATAACTAATCGTCACGTGGTGGTGCTCCCGGAGAGTTCGCGAGCGCGCGCGCCTGGGCTCGCCTCGCCGAGGTTTTCTTTTCAATGGGTCTCGCGAGCCCGGGTTATCACCGCCCGCGAGCACTGCCCGGCGAGCCTAACTTTGGTGAGTATGGATAGTCATCCCGTGAGCTGAGATTCCCTGACTAGTATTCCAACCTGTTATCTTAGTCCTTGACCCTTATTGCTAGCCTTGCCAGCCTTCCCAGGGGTTAACCAGAACCCCCCGTCTAGGTGAAAGCCCGGGAGCGGAATCGACCTGGGGCATTCCAGCACCAACATATCCAACCTTGCCAGCCTCTCCAGAGATCAACCAGAACCCCCCGTCTAGGTGAAAGCCCGGGAGCGGAATCGATCTGGGGCATTCCAGCACCAACATATCCAACCTTGCCAGCCTCTCCAGAGATCAACCAGAACCCCCCGTCTAGGTGAAAGCCCGGGAGCGGAATCGATCTGGGGCATTCCAGCACCAACATATCCAACCTTGCCAGCCTCTCCAGAGATCAACCAGAACCCCCCGTCTAGGTGAAAGCCCGGGAGCGGAATCGATCTGGGGCATTCCAGCACCAACATATCCAACCTTGCCAGCCTCTCCAGAGATCAACCAGAACCCCCCGTCTAGGTGAAAGCCCGGGAGCGGAATCGATCTGGGGCATTCCAGCACCAACATATCCAACCTTGCCAGCCTCTCCAGAGATCAACCAAAACCCCCCGTCTAGGTGAAAGCCCGGGAGCGGAATCGATCTGGGGCATTCCAGCACCAACATATCCAACCTTGCCAGCCTCTCCAGAGATCAACCAGAACCCCCCGTCTAGGTGAAAGCCCGGGAGCGGAATCGATCTGGGGCATTCCAGCACCAACATATCCAACCTTGCCAGCCTCTCCAGAGATCAACCAGAACCCCCCGTCTAGGTGAAAGCCCGGGAGCGGAATCGATCTGGGGCATTCCAGCACCAACATATCCAACCTTGCCAGCCTCTCCAGAGATCAACCAGAACCCCCCGTCTAGGTGAAAGCCCGGGAGCGGAATCGATCTGGGGCATTCCAGCACCAACATATCCAACCTTGCCAGCCTCTCCAGAGATCAACCAGAACCCCTCGTCTAGGTGAAAGCCCGGGAGCGGAATCGATCTGGGGCATTCCAGCACCAACATATCCAACCTTGCCAGCCTCTCCAGAGATCAACCAGAACCCCCCGTCTAGGTGAAAGCCCGGGAGCGGAATCGATCTGGGGCATTCCAGCACCAACATATCCAACCTTGCCAGCCTCTCCAGAGATCAACCAGAACCCCCCGTCTAGGTGAAAGCCCGGGAGCGGAATCGATCTGGGGCATTCCAGCACCAACATATCCAACCTTGCCAGCCTCTCCAGAGATCAACCAGAACCCCCCGTCTAGGTGAAAGCCCGGGAGCGGAATCGATCTGGGGCATTCCAGCACCAACATATCCAACCTTGCCAGCCTCTCCAGAGATCAACCAGAACCCCCCGTCTAGGTGAAAGCCCGGGAGCGGAATCGATCTGGGGCATTCCAGCACCAACATATCCAACCTTGCCAGCCTCTCCAGAGATCAACCAGAACCCCCCGTCTAGGTGAAAGCCCGGGAGCGGAATCGATCTGGGGCATTCCAGCACCAACATATCCAACCTTGCCAGCCTCTCCAGAGATCAACCAGAACCCCCCGTCTAGGTGAAAGCCCGGGAGCGGAATCGATCTGGGGCATTCCAGCACCAACATATCCAACCTTGCCAGCCTCTCCAGAGATCAACCAGAACCCCCCGTCTAGGTGAAAGCCCGGGAGCGGAATCGATCTGGGGCATTCCAGCACCAACATATCCAACCTTGCCAGCCTCTCCAGAGATCAACCAGAACCCCCCGTCTAGGTGAAAGCCCGGGAGCGGAATCGATCTGGGGCATTCCAGCACCAACATATCCAACCTTGCCACCGCAGCAGTCAAAAACACAACAAACGAAAGTAAGATATTGATTGAATGACATAATAAAGTTTTTAAGGGTAGAATCGTTTCAAATCATCCCCACTTCGAGCTCGGTCAAGGGGTATCCCTTCCACATCCCGGAGGTGATACCCCCCCGACTTGAGCACCTCGCTTACGATATATGGGCCTTCCCAGTTGGGGTTAAGCTTACCCACTGTGGCCCCTCTGCCGGCCGCATCGACCTTCTTCAGGACTAGGTCCCCCTTCTGAAAGTTTTTGACCCGGATATATTTGTCAAAATATTGAGCCATCCGCCTCTTGACCTCTTCCTGCCTGATGGTGGCCAAGTCTCGGAGTTCTTCCACCAGGTCCAGGGATAGCCTCTGCTCGGCACTGTTACCCTCTAGCCACTCTTCATCCCCCTCGCATGCAGCGGTCGCCCGGGGGGTCTTCACCTCGAACTCTATGGGGAGAACGGCCTCGGACCCGTGGGAGAGCTTGAATGGAGTCTCCCCGGTGGCGGTGTTCGGAGTAGTCCTCATGGCCCAGAGGACGGAGGGTAGTTGTTCCACCCAACTTCCTCGTAGGTTTTCCACTTTCTTTTTTAGCAGGTTGACGATTATCTTATTTGCCGCCTCCACTTGCCCATTGCTCCTCGGGTGGTGGACTGAGGCAAACCTGAGGTTGATGCCGAGCTGAGTGCAAAAGCCGACGAACTCTTCACTCGCGAACTGTGGCCCATTGTCCGTCACTATGGCTAGAGGGAGTCCATGTCTGCAGATTATTTCCCCCCACACAAAATTCCTTACAACCTGAGAGGTCACCTTAGCTAGCGCCTTCGCCTCTACCCACTTGGAGAAGTAGTCGATCATGACTAGCAGGAACTTCCTCTGACCGCTGGCTTGGGGAAAGGGGCCGACCAGGTCTAACCCCCATATGGCGAAAGGCCAGGGAGCCGTGTTGGACCGGAGCCTCTGAGCGGGGAGGAGCTGGAGCGGAGCATAGAGTTGGCACTTCTGACACTTTCTTGTGAACTCTGCTGCATCCTTGCTGAGAGTGGGCCAGAAGTAGCCTTGTCTCAACACCCTCCCTTCCAGGGTCCGACTCCCGGAGTGACTGCCGCACTCCCCGGAGTGAATTTCTTCCAGGACCCTCGGGACCTCTTCCTCGGAGACACAACGAGCCAGAAGTCCTGAGAGAGTCTTTCTATATAGCCCCCCTGCATGCAAAGAGTAATAGGCGGACTTATACCTGAAGCGCCTCTTGTCCACATCCTCTCCAGGGAACTGTCCGGAGGATAGGAAGGTGATGAATGGATCCATCCACGAGGCCTGCTGATCCACTTCCATCGACTCTCCCTCCTCGATGGAGGGCCGGAAGAGTTCCGAAGTCGTTCCCCCCGCTCGAGGACCGAACTTGGCTAGGAGGTCCGCCTGGGTGCTCTCCTCCCTCGGCACATGTTTGATTGAGAAGGTGCGGAACTGCCCGATGACTCCCTTAACCTTCTCCAGGTATAGTAGGAGGGTTGGATCCTTTGCTTCAAACTCGCCTTTGATCTGGCATGCCACCACCATGGAGTCTGTGGAGACCTCCACGTCCTGCACACCCAGTTCCCGGGCCAGCCGAAGGCCCGCTATCACTGCTTCGTACTCCGCCTGGTTGTTGGTAATTGGGAAATGGATGTTTAAGGCTTGCTCAATCCGAGTCCCTTGCGGACTCACTAGGACTATTCCCCCCCCCCCCCCCCCCCCGAAGGAGTGTTTTCCCGACGCTCCGTCCACCAACATCTTCCATGCTTCCGGGGAAGGTGGCTCGTGCTCCTCCACTTCGGCCGCGTAGTCGGCCATGAAGTCTGCCACTGCTTGAGCCCTGATGGATGTCCTGGGTACGAAGGTGATATTGAACTCGCTTAATTCCACGGACCACTTTGCCAACCTTCCTGAGTGTTCCACCCCTTCCATGATTTTGCGGAGCGGATGGTCGGTCACTACTTTAATTGAATGGGCTTGAAAGTAAGGCCGGAGCCTCCGGGCCGATACCACCAAGGCGAAGGCTAACTTTTCTAGGATTGGGTATCGGAGTTCCGCCTTCTTCAGCACTCGACTAACATAGTAGATTGGGAACTGTTTCTTCCCCTCCTCTCGGATTAGCACGGAACTTACTGCCTCGGATCCTACCCCTAGGTATAGAGATAGGTCCTCTCCTGGTCTCGGTCCCTGGAGTAGAGGGGTTTGAGTGAGCTGTTCTTTCAGGGCTTGGAAGGCCCTCTCGCACTCCGGGGTCCATTCGAACTTCTTGTTTCCCCGCAGTACTTTGAAAAAAGGTGCACATTTTTCTCCCGCCTTGGAGAGGAATTTACTGAGCCCAGCCAATTTCCCTGTGAGGCTCTGGACCTCCTTCGGGTTCCTCGGCGACTCTAACTCCATCACCGCTTTAACTTTGTCCGGGTTGGGCTCCACTCCCGTGGGGGTGAGCAAATGGCCCAGGAACTTCCCTCGGCTTGCCCCGAAGACACACTTCAAGGGATTAAGCTTCATCTTGTACCGCCGCAGGGTCCCGAATGTCTCTTCGAGGTCTCGGAGGTGGGTCCCGAGGTCTCGGCTCTTAACCATGAGGTCGTCGACATAGACCTCTAAATTTCTTCCTTTCTGTTCGCGGAAGACCCTATCCATCATCCTTTGGTATGTTGCCCCTGCGTTCTTGAGCCCGAAGGGCATCATCTTATAGCAATAACATCCATCCCCCGTGATGAAGGAAACGTCCTTAATGTCCGGGGGATGCATGCGGATTTGATGGTAACCTGAAAAAGCATCTAAGAAGGACATTACAGTAAAACCGATGGCTGAGTCAACCAGCGCGTCGATTCTGGGCAAGGGGTAGCAATCTTTCGGGCATGCTTTATTAAGAAGTGAAAAATCGATACACATACGCCACTTACCTCCACCCTTCTTTACCATAACGACGTTGGAGACCCAGCCTGGATACTGGATCTCCGATACAAATCCGGCCTGCAGGAGTTTGCCCACCTCCTCGCGGATGGGCCCTTCTAGCTTGTCTGCGACGGCTCTCCTCTTCTGGCGGATGGGACGGGCACCGGGGTCGAGGTTGAGGCGATGGCACGCCACATCTGCATCGATCCCGGGCATTTCGGCGGCGCTCCAAGCGAAGACGTCCACGTTCTGTTGCACGCAAGCTAGAATCTCCGCTTGATCTCCTGGGCTGAGTCCTCCGCTGACCCGGACTTTTTCCACCACCCCCAGCCGGGTGACGACCTCGAGCTCCACGACCTCGTCCACGGCCTCCAACCGGGACTGCTCCCCCCAAGCCTTCTCTTCCTCGGCACAAGCGGGAGCTTGAGTCTCTTCCTTGACTTCCTTCCCTACCACCATCAGCTCTTCCGTCCTTCTCTCTTGGGCCTTCTTCTCTTCTCCCTTTCTCTCCGCCAGGGGTACCTCAGCTACCCCTTCCTGGACATGAACTTCACCTCCCTTCTTCTCTTCAGCCACCTCCAGACCTCCGGCTTCGGCTACCTCCTCCATCACCTTATCCCACTCCTCGGCTTCTCCCATCCAGGAGATGGTGTTGACGGCCGTCACGTAGCACTGTCTTGCTACCTTGGGATCCCCCCTGACCCGCACCTGGACCCCTCCGTCGTTGAATTTGAGGCACTGATGAAAAGTGGAGGGGACGCAACGGAACGCGCTGATGAGTGGCCGTCCGAAGATGGCGCTGTAACTGCTCGGGGCGTCCACTATGACAAAGCGACAGTTCCGAGACTGCCCACCCAGGGTCACATGGAGCCCTACCCCTCCTTCTACTTCCTTCCTCTCTCCCGAAAATCCGAACAGAGGGCCATCCGAGGCCAACACCCTTCTGGGCTCCACCTCCATCTTGTCGAATGCCTTCTTGAAGATGACATTGACCGAACTCCCATTGTCCACTAGGATCCGGGAGACGGTGAAGTTCTCGATCGCCGTCTGGATGACCAGCGCGTCGCAGAACGGGTCTTCGTAGCTCGGCATGTCCTTTTGGGTGAAAATAATTTTCTCGGTTGGGGGTGGAGCGGTGGATGTTGACGCCACGCTCCGGCGGTAGATGGTATGGAGACTAGCCTTGCGGGTCGCCTCCACCCCTACCCCCCCATGGATCACTCTGATCCCTCCCCTGTTCCCCAGATCTGCTCTATCCTCACATCTTTCATCCTCCTCCCGAGGTTCCACCTCCACGATCCTTAATGGCTGCTGCGGTGGTGGTGCGGGTGCTCGGCCCCTCTTCACCTCCAGGAACTCCGGACAGGTGTCCGTGGAGTGGCCTTCCACATCGTGGAAGATGCAATAGGGCACCGCCGTTTCCCTTGCCCCGGTCTCTGCTATCCTGTTCCTTCTTCTCCTAGCGGCCGCCGCCTCCGCTTCTCCTCTTCCCCTTCCTCTTCCCCGGCCAATTGCCATGGCCTGTTGAGGTGGGGGAGGCAACTGCATCGGGCCTTGCCTCCACCCCAACTGGGGGGGTCTCCATTGTCCCTCGAAACGGTTACCCCTTCCTGGGCCATAACCCCTTCCTTGCCCCTGCACTCCTCCACCCTGCGGCCTCCATCCCCCCTCCGGGGCCCGGGGCTCTTCTCTTCTTCTGACCTCTTGCTGCCTCACCTCCGGCTCACCGAGCTTGGCCAGCCTCTTGGTGAGCTCTGGGTTGGCTTCTTCGCTTGCTACTTCCTCCGCCACCCTCTCCATCAGCTCCTCATAGGAGACGGGGGCCTTTCTTTTCAATGCCATCTTGAAGAAGCTTTCCTTCAACCCGACCGTGAAGGCGAGTTGAAGTGCAAACCCGGGCACCTCCTGAGTGAGCTGCACTTCCTCCTGGAACCGATCCGCGTACTGAGCCAACGTCTCCCTGGACTCCTGCTTCACCGCGAAGAGGGAATCAGCGTCCTTCTTCCTCCTCTTTGAAGTTGAAAATCTCAACAAGAAACTACGGCGCAGGTCCTCGAACGCGTAGATGGAGCCTGCCGGAAGCGAATGAAACCAGTCCCTGGCCTTCTCCTTGAGAGTGACGGCGAAGAGCCGACACTTGAAGGCATCGGACATCGGCCTGATGGAGACCGAGTCCTCGAAAGACTGCAGATGCTGAACTGGGTCATCTCTGCCATTGTAGTACACTCTATCCCATTCTCTGAATCCCGCCGGAACGGGCGCAGACAACACTAATTCGCAGAAGGTGCTTCCCCCTCCTACCATCTTCTCTCGCTCGGCTCGCGGACCCAGCTCGCTCGCCAAGCTTGGGATCGCACTCGCGAGGGCGACGCTCGCCTGAACCACCCCGGCTGTCGTCGCGTTTTCCTGGCGTGCGCTCGCCTGTGTCGTGCTCGCTGGGGCAGAGCTCGTCGGCACCGAATTCGCCGGCGCGGAGCTCGCTAACACCGGGCTCGCCGGACTGGCGAACAACACTCGCCCTTCCCTGTCATGTCCTGGTTCAATGGCAACTTCTTTTCCAGCCCTTCCTCCTGGTGCCCTCTCGCCGACTGCTGTTGGGGGAGTGGTCGCCTGAGGTGCCGGGGTCGCGAACTCACTCCGCAGAGCCGTGACCGTGAACCCCAAGGTGTCGAGCACCTCCTTCCTGAAGTCCGCGAACATCCTAGCCATTGCCTCCTGAGGGGTCTCGCCGAACTCCTCGCCCTGCTCTTCATCTCCAGCCATAACTCTTCTCTGGGACTTTCTTGAACCAGCCGCGCTCCACGCTCACCGCACCAAAATGTTGAAACCGATTTCTCGGTCTCGAGTGGAGCTCGGGGCCCTCACCGAGATGAGGGGCAGCTAGCCCTTACCGGTCCCTCGGGAGAGGTAAGGTTGACGACTCGAGCAAAGAACGAAGACCCTAGTCTCAGCGAGGAGGTCCCTCCACTAACCCGGAAGATCGTTGAGCGCTTCCCCTCCCAAGCCAAAGCTAAGACTCAGGCACCTTGGAGAGCTAGAGAGCCCAAACCAAAGCGACCTAGGGAGAGAAGAGCTCAGATAATGAACCGCCCTCTTCCAAGGTGCCCTTTGAGGTCTATTTATAGATTTTAGTTTTGTGGTCTGTCAATAACCAAATCCCGCTGTCCATTCTCACTATCCGCACACCGGATTGGTCTGCTAACAACCAAACTCCGCTGTTTGAGGAAGCTAACCGCAGACCACCAGGGGCCTCTTGGTAAAAATCCCTTCCCAGACTTTTACTGGGCGAACCGGCCTGCCCCGAGGCCTTCCTCGCGAGAGGAGCTCGCAAGCCTCCGGGTCAGTGAGCCCCCGAATTACTATCGCCACATTGCCTGGCTCGCTCGCCCGCACCACCTCGGCGCATCCCAAAACGGCTAACTGTACCCCAAGACGGCCTTCCTCGCGAGTGGAGCTCGCGAGCCTGCGCCACCTCGGCGAATCCCAGAATGGCTATCCGCACCCCAAAATGGCCTTCCTCGCGAGTGGAGCTCGCGAGCCTGCGCCACCTCGGCGAATCCCAGAATGGCTATCCGCACCCCAAAATGGCTAACTGTACCCCAAAATGGCCTTCCTCGCGAGTGGAGCTCGCGAGCCTGCGCCACCTCGGCGAATCCCAGAATGGCTATCCGCACCCCAAAATGGCTAACTGTACCCCAAAATGGCCTTCCTCGCGAGTGGAGCTCGCGAGCCTGCGCCACCTCGGCGAATCCCAGAATGGCTATCCGCACCCTAAGACGGCCTTCCTCGCGAGTGGAGCTCGCGAGCCTGCGCCACCTCGGCGAATCCCAGAATGGCTATCCGCACCCCAAAATGGCCTTCCTCGCGAGTGGAGCTCGCGAGCCTGCGCCACCTCGGCGAATTTCAAGGAAGCTGGTTAACTCCCCTCCGCTGGGCTCGCTCGCCTGCGCAGTGTCTTGCTCTTCCTTGACCTACCTCGCCGGAGATCAGGATTCGCCCCTCTGGGCTCGCCTCCTTGAGCGCGAGTGGCGAACATCGGGGTTGTACAATGAAAATAGACGTCCTATATGATATTTTTAGGAAAAGTGTTCAACATCAAAGACTCTATAACTTTCATGTTGAACACTTTTCCTAAAATGTCATATAGGATGTCTATTTTCTGAAGGCGCGGCATCGGGCAGAACAATTGCGAATCGCATAGTTTAGGTAATATACGCAGAACACGCGCCGTTTGAAAATAGACGTCCTATATGACATTTTTAGGAAAAGTGTTTAACATCAAAGTTGTAGATCTCGACGAGATATACAACTTTCATGTTGAACACTTTTCCTAAAAATGTCATATAGGATGTCTATTTTCTGAAGGCGCGGCACCGGGCAGAACAATTGTGAATCGCATAGTTTCGGTAATTTACGCAGAACACGCGCCTTTTGAAAATAGACGTCATATATGACATTTTTAGGTAAAGTGTTCAACATCAAAGTTGTAGATCTCGACGAGATCTACAACTTTCATGTTGAACACTTTTCCTAAAAATATCATATATGATGTCTATTTTCTGAAGGCGCGGCACCGGGCAGAACAATTGCGAATCGCATAGTTTAGGTAATATACACAGAACACGCGCCTTTTGAAAATAGACGTCCTATATGACATTTTTAGGAAAAGTGTTCAACATCAAAGTTGTAGATCTCGATGAGATATACAACTTTCATGTTGAACACTTTTCCTAAAAATGTCATATATGATGTCTATTTTCTGAAGGCGCGGCACCGGGCAGAACAATTGCGAATCGCATAGTTTAGGTAATATACGCAGAACACGCGCCTTTTGAAAATAGACGTCCTATATTACATTTTTAGGAAAAGTGTTCAACATGAAAGTTGTAGATCTCGACGAGATCTACAACTTTCATGTTGAACACTTTTCCTAAAAATGTCATATAGGATGTCTATTTTCTGAAGGCGCGGCACCGGGCAGAACAATTGCGAATCGCATAGTTTAGGTAATATACGCAGAACACGCGCCTTTTGAAAATAGACGTCTTATATGACATTTTTAGGAAAAGTGTTCAACATCAAAGTTGTAGATCTCGACGAGATCTACAACTTTCATGTTGAACACTTTTCCTAAAAATGTCATATAGGATGTCTATTTTGTGAAGGCGCGGCACCGGGCAGAACAATTGTGAATCGCATAGTTTAGGTAATATACGCAGAACACGCGCCTTATGAAAATAGACGTCCTATATGATATTTTTAGGAAAAGTGTTCAACATCAAAGACTCTACAACTTTCATGTTGAACACTTTTCCTAAAATGTCATATAGGATGTCTATTTTCTGAAGGCGCGGCATCGGGCAGAACAATTGCGAATCGCATAGTTTAGGTAATATACGCAGAACACGCGCCGTTTGAAAATAGACGTCCTATATGACATTTTTAGGAAAAGTGTTTAACATCAAAGTTGTAGATCTCGACGAGATCTACAACTTTCATGTTGAACACTTTTCCTAAAAATGTCATATAGGATGTCTATTTTCTGAAGGCGCGGCACCGGGCAGAACAATTGCGAATCACATAGTTTCGGTAATTAACGCAGAACACGCGCCTTTTGAAAATAGACGTCCTATATGACATTTTTTAGGTAAAGTGTTCAACATCAAAGTTGTAGATCTCGACGAGATTTACAACTTTCATGTTGAACACTTTTCCTAAAAATATCATATAGGATGTCTATTTTCTGAAGGCGCGGCACCGGGCAGAACAATTGCGAATCGCATAGTTTAGGTAATATACGCAGAACACGCGCCTTGTGAAAATAGACGTCCTATATGACATTTTTAGGAAAAGTGTTCAACATCAAAGTTGTAGATCTCGACGAGATCTACAACTTTCATGTTGAACACTTTTCCTAAATATATCATATAGGATGTCTATTTTCTGAAGGCGCGGCACCGGGCAGAACAATTGCGAATCGCATAGTTTAGGTAATATACGCAGAACACGCGCCTTTTGAAAATAGACGTCCTATATGACATTTTTAGGAAAAGTGTTCAACATGAAAGTTGTAGATCTCGACGAGATCTACAACTTTCATGTTGAATACTTTTCCTAAAAATGTCATATAGGATGTATATTTTCTGAAGGCGCGGCACCGGGCAGAACAATTGCGAATCGCATAGTTTAGGTAATATACGCAGAACACGCGCACTTTGAAAATAGACGTCTTATATGACATTTTTAGGAAAAGTGTTCAACATCAAAGTTGTAGATCTCGACGAGATCTACAACTTTCATGTTGAACACTTTTCCTAAAAATGTCATATAGGATGTCTATTTTCTGAAGGCGCGGCACCGGGCAGAACAATTGCGAATCGCATAGTTTAGGTAATATACGCAGAACACGCGCTTTATGAAAATAGACGTCCTATATGATATTTTTAGGAAAAGTGTTCAACATCAAAGACTACAACTTTCATGTTGAACACTTTTCCTAAAATGTCATATAGGATGTCTATTTTCTGAAGGCGCGGCATCGGGCAGAACAATTGTGAATCGCATAGTTTAGGTAATATACGCAGAACACGCGCCGTTTGAAAATAGACGTCCTATATGACATTTTTAGGAAAAGTGTTCAACATGAAAGTTGTAGATCTCGTCGAGATCTACAACTTTCATGTTGAACACTTTTCCTAAAAATGTCATATATGATGTCTATTTTCTGAAGGCGCGGCACCGGGCAGAACAATTGCGAATCGCATAGTTTCGGTAATTTACGCAGAACACGCGCCTTTGGAAAATAGACGTCCTATATGATATTTTTAGGTAAAGTGTTCAACATCAAAGTTGTAGATCTCGACGAGATCTACAACTTTCATGTTTAGCACTTTTCCTAAAAATATCATATAGGATGTCTATTTTCTGAAGGCGCGGCACCGGGCAGAACAATTGCGAATCACATAGTTTAGGTAATATACGCAGAACACGCGCCTTTTGAAAATAGACGTCCTATATGACATTTTTAGGAAAAGTGTTCAACATCAAAGTTGTAGATCTCGACGAGATCTACAACTTTCATGTTGAACACTTTTCCTAAAAATGTCATATAAGATGTCTATTTTCTGAAGGCGCGGCACCGGGCAGAACAATTGCGAATCGCATAGTTTAGGTAATATACGCAGAACACGCGCCTTTTGAAAATAGACGTCCTATATGACATTTTTAGGAAAAGTGTTCAACATGAAAGTTGTAGATCTCGTCGAGATCTACAACTTTCATGTTGAACACTTTTCCCAAAAATGTCATATAGGATGTCTATTTTCTGAAGGCGCGGCACCGGGCAGAACAATTGCGAATCGCATAGTTTAGGTAATATACGCAGAACACGCGCCTTTAGAAAATAGACGTCCTATGTGACATTTTTAGGAAAAGTGTTCAACATCAAAGTTGTAGATCTCGACGAGATCTACAACTTTCATGTTGAACACTTTTCCTAAAAATGTCACATAGGATGTCTATTTTCTGAAGGCGCGGCACAGGGCAGAACAATTGCGAATCGCATAGTTTAGGTAATATACGCACAACACGCGCCTTTTGAAAATAGACGTCCTATATGACATTTTTAGGAAAAGTGTTCAACATCAAAGTTGTAGATCTCGACGAGATATACAACTTTCATGTTGAACACTTTTCCTAAAAATGTCATATATGATGTCTATTTTCTGAAGGCGCGGCACCGGGCAGAACAATTGCGAATCGCATAGTTTAGGTAATATACGCAGAACACGCGCCTTTTGAAAATAGACGTCCTATATGACATTTTTAGGAAAAGTGTTCAACATCAAAGTTGTAGATCTCGACGAGATCTACAACTTTCATGTTGAACACTTTTCCTAAAAATGTCATATAGGATGTCTATTTTCTGAAGGCGCGGCACCGGGCAGAACAATTGTGAATCACATAGTTTCGGTAATTTACGCAGAACACGCGCCTTTTGAAAATAGACGTCCTATATGACATTTTTAGGAAAAGTGTTCAACATCAAAGTTGTAGATCTCGACGAGATCTACAACTTTCATGTTGAACATTTTTCCTAAAAATGTCATATAGGACGTCTATTTTCTGAAGGCGCGGCACCGGGCAGAACAATTGCGAATCGCATAGTTTAGGTAATATGCGCAGAACACTCGCCTTATGAAAATAGACGTCCTATATGACATTTTTAGGAAAAGTGTTCAACATCAAAGACTCTACAACTTTCATGTTGAACACTTTTCCTAAAATGTCATATAGGATGTCTATTTTCTGAAGGCGCGGCATCGGGCAGAACAATTGCGAATCGCATAGTTTAGGTAATATACGCAGAACACGCGTTGTTTGAAAATAGACGTCCTATATGACATTTTTAGGAAAAGTGTTCAACATCAAAGTTGGAGATATCGACGAGATCTACAACTTTCATGTTGAACACTTTTCCTAAAAATGTCATATAGGATGTCTATTTTCTGAAGGCGCGGTACCGTGCAGAACAATTGCGAATCACATAGTTTCGGTAATTTACGCAGAACACGCGCCTTTTGAAAATAGACGTCCTATATGACATTTTTAGGTAAAGTGTTCAACATCAAAGTTGTAGATCTCGACGAGATCTACAACTTTCATGTTGAACACTTTTCCTAAAAATGTCATATAGGATGTCTATTTTCTGAAGGCGCGGCACCGGGCAGAACAATTGTGAATCGCATAGTTTAGGTAATATACGCAGAACACGCGCCTTTTGAAAATAGACGTCCTATATGACATTTTTTGGTAAAGTGTTCAACATCAAAGTTGGAGATCTCGACGAGATCTACAACTTTCATGTTGAACACTTTTCCTAAAAATGTCATATAGGATGTCTATTTTCTGATGGCGCGGCACCGGGCAGAACAATTGCGAATCGCATAGTTTAGGTAATATACGCAGAACACGCGCCTTTTGAAAATAGATGTCCTATATGACATTTTTAAGAAAAGTGTTCAACATCAAAGTTGTAGATCTCGACGAGATCTACAACTTTCATGTTGAACACTTTTCCTAAAAATGTCATATAGGATGTCTATTTTCTGAAGGCGCGGCACCGGGCAGAATAATTGCGAATCGCATAGTTTTGGTAATATACGCAGAACACGCGCCTTTTGAAAATAGACGTCTTATATGACATTTTTAGGAAAAGTGTTCAATCAAAGTTGTAGATCTCGACGAGATCTACAACTTTCATGTTGAGCACTTTTCCTAAAAATGTCATATAGGATGTCTATTTTGTGAAGGCGCGGCACCGGGCAGAACAATTGCGAATCGCATAGTTTAGGTAATATACGCAGAACACGCGCCTTATGAAAATAGACGTCCTATATGATATTTTTAGGAAAAGTGTTCAACATCAAAGACTCTATAACTTTCATGTTGAACACTTTTCCTAAAATGTCATATAGGATGTCTATTTTCTGAAGGCGCGGCATCGGGCAGAACAATTGCGAATCGCATAGTTTAGGTAATATACGCAGAACACGCGCCGTTTGAAAATAGACGTCCAATATGACATTTTTAGGAAAAGTGTTCAACATCAAAGTTGTAGATCTCGACGAGATCTACAACTTTCATGTTGAACACTTTTCCTAAAAATGTCATATAGGATGTCTATTTTCTGAAGGCGCGGCACCAGGCAGAACAATTGTGAATCGCATAGTTTCGGTAATTTACGCAGAACACGCGCCTTTTGAAAATAGACGTCCTATATGACATTTTTAGGTAAAGTGTTCAACATCAAAGTTGTAGATCTCGACGAGATCTACAACTTTCATGTTCAACACTTTTCCTAAAAATATCATATATGATGTCTATTTTCTGAAGGCGCGGCACCGGGCAGAACAATTGCGAATCGCATAGTTTAGGTAATATACGCAGAACACGCGCCTTTTGAAAATAGACGTCCTATATGACATTTTTAGGAAAAGTGTTCAACATCAAAGTTGTAGATCTCGACGAGATCTACAACTTTCATGTTGAACACTTTTCCTAAAAATGTCATATAGGATGTCTATTTTCTGAAGGCGCGGCACCGGGCAGAACAATTGCGAATCGCATAGTTTAGGTAATATACGCAGAACACGCGCCTTTTGAAAATAGACGTCCTATATGACATTTTTATGAAAAGTGTTTAGCATCAAAGTTGTAGATCTCGACGAGATCTACAACTTTCATGTTGAACACTTTTCCTAAAAATGTCATATAGGATTCGGATTCGGTCGATTTCTTGCCTTTTTCTCCTCTTATTGATTGTTGTAATAGTTAGATCTTTTGTATTTTGATGAAGAACACTATAGACCTTGCTATTTAAAGTTATTTCATGTCTATGTGAAGTACTCTTTTGTTTATTCGTGTGCTTGAGGTGCGCCACCATCCATCCTCCATCCCGCCGTCACGTTCGTGTGCCGTACTAGCAATTGCTAGTGGCGTGCTTGTCGAAGAGGTGCTTGTGACCCTCATCCGTTTTCCTACTCTTCCATCCGCCTAGCGAAGCGTGGCATAGCGGCCCGTGTAATCCATTCCGACTCCGCCGGTGCGAACCATTCCATCCGCTAGCCTTCTCGTCCATCCGCCTAGCGAAGCGTGGCATAGCGGCCCGTATTCCATCCCGCCTGCGCTCAAGGCCTGCACAGTTCGATTCCGCTTGCCTACTCGTCCATCCGCCCTTGCGACGCAGCGCGCTCAAGGCCTGCCTAGTCTCCATCCCGCCAAGCGAAGCATTGCATAGCGGCATTGCATAGGAGTAGTTGATAGCTTTTATTTTATTTTCCAAAAGCCAACCCAAATCACCCCGTTTCCGCATTCCATCCGACTCAAGGACTTCGATCTCAAGTCCTTCCTCGAACGTTAACTCCACCTTACTGTGTTCCTTGAGAGATTCGATACTCGGGGATTACTCCTCGTTTTATATTACTTGAACGATCGGTACACTGCCGTTTCGTGCCGCAGTCTTACTACCGCCTATAGCGGTGTGCTAGGATTTGCGCCATCACCGCGCCTTCAGAAAATAGACATTCTATATGACATTTTTAGGAAAAGTGTTCAACATGAAAGTTGTAGATCTCGTCGAAATCTACAACTTTCATGTTGAACACTTTTCCTAAAAATGTCATATAGGACGTCTATTTTCAAAAGGCGCGTGTTCTGCGTATATTACCTAAACTATGCGATTCGCAATTGTTCTGCCCGGTGCCGCGCCTTAAGAAAATAGACATTCTATATGACATTTTTAGGAAAAGTGTTCAACATGAAAGTTGTAGATCTCGTCGGGATCTACAACTTTGATGTTGATAACTTTTCCTAAAAATGTCATATAGGACGTCTATTTTCAAAAGGCGCGTGTTCTGCGAATATTACCTAAACTATGCTATTCGCAATTGTTCTGCCCGGTGTCGCGCCTTCAGAAAATAGACATTTTATATGACATTTTTAGGAAAAGTGTTCAACATCAAAGTTGTAGATCTCGTCGAGATCTACAACTTTGATGTTGAACACTTTTCCTAAAAATGTCATATAGGACGTCTATTTTCTGAAGGCGCGTGTTCTGCGTATATTACCTAAACTATGCGATTCGCAATTGTTCTGCCCGGTGCCGCGCCTTCAGAAAATAGACATCCTATATGACATTTTTAGGAAAAGTGTTCAACATGAAAGTTGTAGGTCTCGTCGAGATCTACAACTTTGATGTGGAACACTTTTCCTAAAAATGTCATATAGGACGTCTATTTTCAAATGGCGCGTGTTCTGCGTATATTACCTAAACTATGCGATTCGCAATTGTTCTGCCCGGTGCCGCGCCTTCAGAAAATAGACATCATATATGAAATTTTAAGGAAAAGTGTTCAACATGAAAGTTGTAGATCTCGTCGAGATCTACAAGTTTGATGTTGAACACTTTTCCTAAAAATGTCATATAGGACGTCTATTTTCAAAAGGCGCGTGTTCTGCGTATATTACCTAAACTATGTGATTCGCAATTGTTCTGCCCGGTGCCGCGCCTTCAGAAAATAGACGTCCTATATGACATTTTTAGGAAAAGTGTTCAACATGAAAGTTGTAGATCTCGTCGAGATCTACAACTTTGATGTTGAACACTTTTCCTAAAAATATCATATAGGACGTCTATTTTCAAAAGTCGCGTGTTCTGCGTATATTACCTAAACTATGCGATTCGCAATTGTTCTGCCCGGTGCCACGCCTTCAGAAAATAGACATCCTATATGACATTTTTAGGAAAAGTGTTCAACATGAAAGTTGTAGATCTCGACGAGATCTACAACTTTCATGTTGAACACTTTTCCTAAAAATGTCATATAGGACGTCTATTTTCAAAAGGCGCGTGCTTTGCGTATATTACCTAAACTAAGCGATTCGCAATTGTTCTTCCCGGTGCCGCGCCTTCAAAAAATAGACATCCTATATGACATTTTTAGGAAAAGTGTTCAACATGAAAGTTGTAGATCTCGTCGAGATCTACAACTTTGATGTTGAACACTTTTCCTAAAAATGTCATATAGGACGTCTATTTTCAGAAGGCGCGTGTTCTGCGTATATTACCTAAACTATGCGATTCGCAATTGTTCTGCCTGGTGCCGCGCCTTCAGAAAATAGACATCGTATATGACATTTTTAGGAAAAGTGTTCAACATGAAAGTTGTAGATCTCGTTGAGATCTAAAACTTTCATGTTGAACACTTTTCATAAAAATGTCATATAGGACGTCTATTTTCAAAAGGCGCGTGTTCTGCGTATATTACATAAACAATGAGATTCGCAATTGTTCTGCCCGGTGCCGCGCCTTCAGAACATAGACATCCTATATGACATTTTTAGGAAAAGTGTTCAACATGAAAGTTGTAGATCCCGTCGAGATCTACAACTTTGATGTTGAACACTTTTCCTAAAAATGTTATATAGGACGTCTATTTTCAAAAGGCGCGTGTGCGTATATTACATAAACTATGCGATTCGCAATTTTCTGCCCGGTGCCGCGCTTTCAGAAAATAGACATCCTATATGACATTTTTAGGAAAAGTGTTCAACATGAAAGTTGTAGATCTCGTCAAGCTCTACAACTTTGATGTTGAACACTTTTCCTAAAAATGTCATATAAGACGTCTATTTTCAAAAGGCGCGTGTTCTGCGTATATTACCTAAACTATGCGATTCGCAATTGTTCTGCCCGGTGCCGCGCCTTAAGAAAATAGACATCCTATATGACATTTTTAGGAAAAGTGTTCAACATGAAAGTTGTAGATCTCGTCGAGATCTACAACTTTGATGTTGAACACTTTTCCTAAAAATGTCATATAGGACGTCAATTTTCAAAAGGCGCGTGTTCTGCGTATATTACCTAAACTATGCGATTCGCAATTGTTCTGCCCGGTGCCGCGCCTTCAGAAAATTGACATCCTATATGACATTTTTAGGAAAAGTGTTCAACATGAAAGTTGTAGATCTCGTCAAGATCTACAACTTTGATTTTGAACACTTTTCCTACAAATGTCATATAGGACGTCTATTTTCAAAAGGCGCGTGTTCTGCGTATATTACCTAAACTATGCGATTCGCAATTGTTCTGCCGGATGCCGCGCTTTCAGAAAATAGACATCCTATATGACATTTTTAGGAAAAGTGTTCAACATGAAAGTTGTAGATCCTGTCGAGATTTACAACTTTGATGTTGAACACTTTTCCTAAAAATGTCATATAGGACGTATATTTTCAAAAGGCGCGTGTTCTGCGTATATTACTTAAACTATGCGATTCGCAATTGTTCTGCCTGGTGCCGCGCTTTCAGAAAATAGACATCCTATATGACATTTTTAGGAAAAGTGTTCAACATGAAAGTTGTAGATCCTGTCGAGATCTACAACTTTGATGTTGAACACTTTTCCTAAAAATGTCATATAGCACGTCTATTTTCAAAAGGCGCGTGTTCTGCGTATATTACCTAAACTATGCGATTCGCAATTGTTCTGCCCGGTGCCGCGCCTTCAGAAAATAGACATCCTATATGACATTCTTAGGAAAAGTGTTCCACATTAAAGTGGTAGATCCCGTCGAGATCTACAACTTTGATGTCGAACACTTTTCCTAAAAATGTCATATAGGACGTCTATTTTGAAAAGGCGCGTGTTTTGCGTATATTACCTAAACTATGCGATTCGCAATTGTTCTGCCCGGTGCCGCGCCTCCAGAAAATGGACATCCTATACGACATTTTTAGGAAAAGTGTTCAACATGAAAGTTGTAGATCTCGTCGAGATCTACAAATTTGATGTTGAACACTTTTCCAAAAAATATCATATAGGATGTCTATTTTCAAAAGGCGCGTGTTCTGCGTATATTACCTAAACTATGTGATTCGCAATTGTTCTGCCCGGTGCCGCGCCTTCAGAAAATAGACATCCTATATGACATTTTTAGGAAAAGTGTTCAACATGAAAGTTGTAGATCTCGTCGAGATCTACAACTTTGATGTTGAACACTTTTCTTAAAAATGTCATATAGGACGTCTATTTTCAAAAGGCGCGTGTTCTGCGTATATTACCTAAACTATGCGATTCGCAATTGTTCTGCCCGGTGCCGCGCCTTCAGAAAATAGACATTCTATATGACATTTTTAGGAAAAGTGTTCAACATGAAAGTTGTAGATCTCGTCGGGATCTACAACTTTGATGTTGATAACTTTTCCTAAAAATGTCATATAGGACGTCTATTTTCAAAAGGCGCGTGTTCTGCGAATATTACCTAAACTATGCTATTCGCAATTGTTCTGCCCGGTGTCGCGCCTTCAGAAAATAGACATTTTATATGACATTCTTAGGAAAAGTGTTCAACATCAAAGTTGTAGATCTCGTCGAGATCTACAACTTTGATGTTGAACACTTTTCCTAAAAATGTCATATAGGACGTCTATTTTCAAAAGGCGCGTGTTCTGCGTATATTACCTAAACTATGCGATTCGCAATTGTTCTGCCCGGTGCCGCGCCTTCAGAAAATAGACATCCTATATGACATTTTTAGGAAAAGTGTTCAACATGAAAGTTGTAGGTCTCGTCGAGATCTACAACTTTGATGTGGAACACTTTTCCTAAAAATGTCATATAGGACGTCTATTTTCAAATGGCGCGTGTTCTGCGTATATTACCTAAACTATGCGATTCGCAATTGTTCTGCCCGGTGCCGCGCCTTCAGAAAATAGACATCATATATGAAATTTTTAGGAAAAGTGTTCAACATGAAAGTTGTAGATCTCGTCGAGATCTACAAGTTTGATGTTGAACACTTTTCCTAAAAATGTCATATAGGACGTCTATTTTCAAAAGGCGCGTGTTCTGCGTATATTACCTAAACTATGTGATTCGCAATTGTTCTGCCCGGTGCCGCGCCTTCAGAAAATAGACGTCCTATATGACATTTTTAGGAAAAGTGTTCAACATGAAAGTTGTAGATCTCGTCGAGATCTACAACTTTGATGTTGAACACTTTTCCTAAAAATATCATATAGGACGTCTATTTTCAAAAGTCGCGTGTTCTGCGTATATTACCTAAACTATGCGATTCGCAATTGTTCTGCCCGGTGCCACGCCTTCAGAAAATAGACATCCTATATGACATTTTTAGGAAAAGTGTTCAACATGAAAGTTGTAGATCTCGACGAGATCTACAACTTTCATGTTGAACACTTTTCCTAAAAATGTCATATAGGACGTCTATTTTCAAAAGGCGCGTGCTTCTGCGTATATTACCTAAACTATGCGATTCGCAATTGTTCTTCCCGGTGCCGCGCCTTCAGAAAATAGACATCCTATATGACATTTTTAGGAAAAGTGTTCAACATGAAAGTTGTAGATCTCATCGAGATCTACAACTTTGATGTTGAACACTTTTCCTAAAAATGTCATATAGGACGTCTATTTTCAGAAGGCGCGTGTTCTGCGTATATTACCTAAACTATGCGAGTCGCAATTGTTCTGCCTGGTGCCGCGCCTTCAGAAAATAGACATCGTATATGACATTTTTAAGAAAAGTGTTCAACATGAAAGTTGTAGATCTCGTTGAGATCTACAACTTTCATGTTGAACACTTTTCATAAAAATGTCATATAGGACGTCTATTTTCAAAAGGCGCGTGTTCTATGTATATTACATAAACTATGCGATTCGCAATTGTTCTGCCCGGTGCCGCGCCTTCAGAACATAGACATCCTATATGACATTTTTAGGAAAAGTGTTCAACATGAAAGTTGTAGATCCCGTCGAGATCTACAACTTTGATGTTGAACACTTTTCCTAAAAATGTCATATAGGACGTCTATTTTCAAAAGGCGCGTGTTGCGTATATTACATAAACTATGCGATTCGCAATTTTCTGCCCGGTGCCGCGCTTTCAGAAAATAGACATCCTATATGACATTTTTAGGAAAAGTGTTCAACATGAAAGTTGTAGATCTCGTCAAGCTCTACAACTTTGATGTTGAACACTTTTCCTAAAAATGTCATATAAGACGTCTATTTTCAAAAGGCGCGTGTTCTGCGTATATTACCTAAACTATGCGATTCGCAATTGTTCTGCCCGGTGCCGCGCCTTAAGAAAATAGACATCCTATATGACATTTTTAGGAAAAGTGTTCAACATGAAAGTTGTAGATCTCGTCGAGATCTACAACTTTGATGTTGAACACTTTTCCTAAAAATGTCATATAGGACGTCAATTTTCAAAAGGCGCGTGTTCTGCGTATATTACCTAAACTATGCGATTCGCAATTGTTCTGCCCGGTGCCGCGCCTTCAGAAAATTGACATCCTATATGACATTTTTAGGAAAAGTGTTCAACATGAAAGTTGTAGATCTCGTCAAGATCTACAACTTTGATGTTGAACACTTTTCCTACAAATGTCATATAGGACGTCTATTTTCAAAAGGCGCGTGTTCTGCGTATATTACCTAAACTATGCGATTCGCAATTGTTCTGCCGGATGCCGCGCTTTCAGAAAATAGACATCCTATATGACATTTTTAGGAAAAGTGTTCAACATGAAAGTTGTAGATCCTGTCGAGATTTACAACTTTGATGTTGAACACTTTTCCTAAAAATGTCATATAGGACGTATATTTTCAAAAGGCGCGTGTTCTGCGTATATTACCTAAACTATGCAATTCGCAATTGTTCTGCCTGGTGCCGCGCCTTTCAGAAAATAGACATCCTATATGACATTTTTAGGAAAAGTGTTCAACATGAAAGTTGTAGATCCTGTCGAGATCTACAACTTTGATGTTGAACACTTTTCCTAAAAATGTAATATAGGCACGTCTATTTTCAAAAGGCGCGTGTTCTGCGTATATTACCTAAACTATGCGATTCGCAATTGTTCTGCCCGGTGCCGCGCCTTCAGAAAATAGACATCCTATATGACATTCTTAGGAAAAGTGTTCCACATTAAAGTGGTAGATCCCGTCGAGATCTACAACTTTGATGTCGAACACTTTTCCTAAAAATGTCATATAGGACGTCTATTTTGAAAAGGCGCGTGTTTTGCGTATATTACCTAAACTATGCGATTCGCAATTGTTCTGCCCGGTGCCGCGCCTCCAGAAAATGGACATCCTATACGACATTTTTAGGAAAAGTGTTCAACATGAAAGTTGTAGATCTCGTCGAGATCTACAAATTTGATGTTGAACACTTTTCCAAAAAATATCATATAGGATAGTCTATTTTCAAAAGGCGCGTGTTCTGCGTATATTACCTAAACTATGTGATTCGCAATTTTTCTGCCCGGTGCCGCGCCTTCAGAAAATAGACATCCTATATGACATTTTTAGGAAAAGTGTTCAACATGAAAGTTGTAGATCTCGTCGAGATCTACAACTTTGATGTTGAACACTTTTCTTAAAAATGTCATATAGGACGTCTATTTTCAAAAGGCGCGTGTTCTGCGTATATTACCTAAACTATG
The DNA here is from genome assembly GCA_033032865.1 of Dactylorhiza incarnata. Classification (NCBI taxonomy): domain Eukaryota; kingdom Viridiplantae; phylum Streptophyta; class Magnoliopsida; order Asparagales; family Orchidaceae; genus Dactylorhiza; species Dactylorhiza incarnata. Next base: position 224,327 of record JAWHQI010000683.1, on the reverse strand, counting down.
CGATTCGCAATTGTTCTGCCCGGTGCCGCGCCTTTAGAAAATAGACATCCTATATTGACATTTTTAGGAAAAGTGTTCAACATGAAAGTTGTAGATCTCGTTCGAGATCTACAACTTTGATGTTGAACACTTTTCCTAAAAATGTCATATAGGACGTCTATTTTCAAAAGGCGCGTGTTCTGCGTATATTACCTAAACTATGCGATTCGCAATTGTTCTGCACGGCGCCGCGCCTTCAGAAAATTGACATCCTATATGACAATTTTAGGAAAAGTGTTTGACATGAAAGTTGTAGATCTCGTCGAGATCTACAACTTTGATGTGGAACACTTTTCCTAAAAATGTCATATAGGACGTTTATTTTCAAAAGGCGCGTGTTCTGCGTATATTACCTAAACTATGCGATTCGCAATTGTTCTGCCCGGCGCCGCGCCTTTAGAAAATTGACATCCTATATGACATTTTTAGGAAAAGTGTTCAACATGAAAGTTGTAGATCTCGTCGAGATCTACAACTTTGATGTTGAATACTTTTCCTAAAAATGTCATATATGACGTCTATTTTCAAAAGGCGCGTGTTCTGCGTATATTACCTAAACTATTCGATTCGCAATTGTTCTGTCCGGCGCCGCGCCTTCAGAAAATAGACATCCTATATGACATTTTTAGGAAAAGTGTTCAACATGAAAGTTGTAGATCTCGTCGAGATCTACAACTTTGATGTTGAACACTTTTCCTAAAAATGTCATATAGGACGTCTATTTTCAAAAGGCGCGTGTTCTGCGTATATTACCTAAACTATGCGATTCGCAATTGTTCTGCCCGGTGCCGCGCCTTCAAAAAATAGACATCCTATATGACATTTTTAGGAAAAGTGTTCAACATGAAAGTTGTAGATCTCGTCGAGATCTACAACTTTGATGTTGAACACTTTTCCTAAAAATGTCATATAGGACGTCTATTTTCAAATGGCGCGTGTTCTGCGTATATTACCTAAACTATGCGATTCGCAATTGTTCTGCCCGGTGCCGCGCCTTCAGAAAATAGACATCATATATGACATTTTTAGGAAAAGTGTTCAACATGAAAGTTGTAGATCTCGTCGAGATCTACAAGTTTGATGTTGAACACTTTTCCTAAAAATGTCATATAGGACGTCTATTTTCAAAAGGCGCGTGTTCTGCGTATATTACCTAAACTATGTGATTCGCAATTGTTCTGCCCGGTGCCGCGCCTTCAGAAAATAGACATCCTATATGACATTTTTAGGAAAAGTGTTCAACATGAAAGTTGTAGATCTCGTAGAGATCTACAACTTTCATGTTGAACACTTTTCCTAAAAATGTCATATAGGACGTCTATTTTCAAAAGGCGCGGGTTCTGCGTATATTACCTAAACTATGCGATTCGCAATTGTTCTGCCCGGTGCCGCGCCTTCAGAAAATAGACATCCTATATGACATTTTTAGGAAAAGTGTTCAACATGAAAGTTGTAGATCTCGACGAGATCTACAACTTTCATGTTGAACACTTTTCCTAAAAATGTCATATAGGACGTCTATTTTCAAAAGGCGCGTGTTCTGCGTATATTACCTAAACTATGCGATTCGCAATTGTTCTGCCTGGTGCCGCGCCTTCAGAAAATAGACATCTTATATGACATTTTTAGGAAAAGTGTTCAACATGAAAGTTGTAGATCTCGTCGAGATCTACAACTTTCATGTTGAACACTTTTCATAAAAATGTCATATAGGACGTCTATTTTCAAAAGGCGCGTGTTCTGCGTATATTACATAAACTATGCGATTCGCAATTGTTCTGCCCGGTAACGCGCCTTCAGAAAATAGACATCCTATATGACATTTTTAGGAAAAGTGTTCAACATGAAAGTTGTAGATCTCGACGAGATCTACAACTTTCATGTTGAACACTTTTCCTAAAAATGTCATATATGACGTCTATTTTCAAAAGGCGCGTGTTCTGCGTATATTACCTAAACTATGCGATTCGCAATTGTTCTGCCCGGTGCCGCGCCTTCCGAAAATATACATCCTATATGACATTTTTAGGAAAAGTGTTCAACATGAAAGTTGTAGATCCCGTCGAGATCTACAACTTTGATGTTGAACACTTTTCCTAAAAATGTCATATAGGACATCTATTTTCAAAAGGCGCGTGTGCGTATATTACATAAACTATGCGATTCGCAATTGTTCTGCCCGGTGCCGCGCCTTCAGAAAATAGACATCCTATATGACATTTTTAGGAAAAGTGTTCAACATGAAAGTTGTAGATCTCGTCAAGCTCTACAACTTTGATGTTGAACACTTTTCCTAAAAATGTCATATAGGACGTCTATTTTCAAAAGGCGCGTGTTCTGCGTATATTACCTAAACTATGCGATTCGCAATTGTTCTGCCCGGTGCCGCGCCTTAAGAAAATAGACATCCTATATGACATTTTTAGGAAAAGTATTCAACATGAAAGTTGTAGATCTCGTCGAGATCTACAACTTTGATGTTGAACACTTTTCCTAAAAATGTCATATAGGACGTCTATTTTCAAAAGGCGCGTGTTCTGCATATAATACCTAAACTATGCGATTCGCAATTGTTCTGCCCGGTGCCGCGCCTTCAGAAAATTGACATCCTATATGACATTTTTAGGAAAAGTGTTCAACATCAAAGTTGTAGATCTCGTCAAGATCTACAACTTTGATGTTGAACACTTTTCCTAAAAATGTCATATAGGACGTCTATTTTCAAAAGGCGCGTGTTCTGCGTATATTACCTAAACTATGCGATTCGCAATTGTTCTGCCGGGTGCCACGCTTTCAGAAAATAAACATCCTATATGACATTTTTAGGAAACGTGTTCAACATGAAAGTTGTAGATCCTGTCGAGATTTACAACTTTGATGTTGAACACTTTTCCTAAAAATTTCATATAGGACGTCTATTTTCAAAAGGCGCGTGTTCTGCGTATATTACCTAAACTATGCGATTCGCAATTGTTCTGCCTGGTGCCGCGCTTTCAGAAAATAGACATCCTATATGACATTTTTAGGAAAAGTGTTCAACATGAAAGTTGTAGATCCTGTCGAGATCTACAACTTTGATGTTGAACACTTTTCCTAAAAATGTCATATAGAACGTCTATTTTCAAAGGCGCGTGTTCTGCGTATATTACCTAAACTATGCGATTCGCAATTGTTCTGCCCGGTGCCGCGCCTTCAGAAAATAGACATCCTATATGACATTTTTAGGAAAAGTGTTCAACATTAAAGTTGTAGATCCCGTCGAGATCTACAACTTTGATGTCGAACACTTTTCCTAAAAATGTCATATAGGACGTCTATTTTCAAAAGTCGCGTGTTCTGCGTATATTACCTAAACTATGCGATTCGTAATTGTTCTGCCCGGTGCCTGCGCCTTCAGAAAATAGACATCCTATACGACATTTTTAGGAAAAGTGTTCAACATGAAAGTTGTAGATCTCGTCGAGATCTACAACTTTGATGTTGAACACTTTTCCAAAAATGTCATATAGGACGTCTATTTTCAAAAGGCGCGTGTTCTGCGTATATTACCTAAACTATTTGATTCGCAATTGTTCTGCCCGGTGCCGCGCCTTCAGAAAATATACATCCTATATGACATTTTTAGGAAAAGTGTTCAACATGAAAGTTGTAGATCTCGTCGAGATCTACAACTTTGATGTTGAACACTTTTCCTAAAAATGTCATATAGGACGTTTATTTTCAAAATGCGCGTGTTCTGCGTATATTACCTAAACTATGCGATTCGCAATTGTTCTGCCCGCTGCCGCGCCTTCAGAAAATAGACATCCTATATGACATTTTTAGGTAAAGTGTTCAACCTGAAAGTTGTAGATCTCGTCGAGATCTACAACTTTGATGCTGAACACTTTGCCTAAAAATGTCATAAAGGACGTCTATTTTCAAAAGTCGCGTGTTCTGCGTATATTACCTAAACTATGCGATTCGCAATTGTTCTGCCCGGTGCCGCGCCTTCAGAAAATAGACATCCTATATGACATTTTTAGGAAAAGTTATCAACATGAAAGTTGTAGATCTCGTCGTGATCTACAACTTTGATGTTGAACACTTTTCCTAAAAATGTCATATAGGACGTCTATTTTCAAAAGGCGTGTGTTCTGCGTATATTACCTAAACTATGCGATTCGCAATTGTTCTGCCCGGTGCCGCGCCTTCAGAAAATAGACATCGTATATGACATTTTTAGGAAAGATGTTCAACATGAAAGTTGTAGATCTCGTCGAGATCTACAACTTTGATGTTGAACACTTTTCCTAAAAATGTCATATAGGACGTCTATTTTCAAAAGGCGCGTGTTCTGCGTATATTACCTAAACTATGCGATTCGCAATTGTTCTGCCCGGTGCCGCGCCTTCAGAAAATAGACAACCTATATGACATTTTTAGGAAAAGTGTTCAACATGAAAGTTGTAGATCTCGACGAGATCTACAACTTTCATGTTGAACACTTTTCCTAAAAATGTCATATAGGATGTTTATTTTCAAAAGGCGCGTGTTCTGCGTATATTACCTAAACAATGCGATTCGCAATTGTTCTGCCCGGTTCCGCGCCTTCAGAAAATAGACATCCTATATGAAATTTTTAGGAAAAGTGTTCAACATGAAAGTTGTAGATCTCGTCGAGATCTACAACTTTGATGTTGAACACTTTTCCTGAAAATGTCATATAGGACGTCTATTTTCAAAAGGCGCGTGTTCTGCGTATATTACCTAAACTATGCGATTCGCAATTGTTCTGCCCGCTGCCGCGCCTTCAGAAAATAGACACCTATATGACATTTTTAGGAAAAGTGTTCAACATGAAAGTTGTAGATCTCGTCGAGATCTACAACTTTGATGTTGAACACTTTTCCTAAAAATGTCATATAGGACGTCTATTTTCAAAAGGCGCGTGTTCTGCGTATATTACCTAAACTATGCGATTCGCAATTGTTCTGCCCGCTGCCGCGCCTTCAGAAAATAGACAACCTATATGACATTTTTAGGAAAAGTGTTCAACATGAAAGTTGTAGATCTCGACGAGATCTACAACTTTCATGTTGAACACTTTTCCTAAAAATGTCATATAGGACGTTTATTTTCAAAAGGCGCGTGTTCTGCGTATATTACCTAAACTATGCGATTCGCAATTGTTCTGCCCGGTGCCGCGCCTTCAGAAAATAGACATCATATATGACATTTTTAGGAAAAGTGTTCAACATGAAAGTTGTATATCTCATCGAGATCTACAACTTTGATGTTGAACACTTTTCCTAAAAATGTCATATAGGACGTCTATTTTCAAAAGGCGCGTGTTGTGCGTATATTACCTAAACTATGCGATTCGCAATTGTTCTGCCCGGTGCCGCGCCTTCAGAAAATAGACATCCTATATGACATTTTTAGGAAAAGTGTTCAACATCAAAGTTGTAGATCTCGTCGAGATCTACAACTTTGATGTTGAACACTTTTCCTAAACATGTCATATAGGACGTCTATTTTCAAAAGGCGCGTGTTCTGCGTATATTACCTAAACTATGCGATTCGTAATTGTTCTGCCCGGTGCCGCGCCTTCAGAAAATAGACATCCTATACGACATTTTTAGGAAAAGTGTTCAACATGAAAGTTGTAGATCTCGTCGAGATCTACAACTTTGATGTTGAACACTTTTCCTAAAAATGTCATATAGGACGTCTATTTTCAAAAGGCGCGTGTTCTGCGTATATTACCTAAACTATTTGATTCGCAATTGTTCTGCCCGGTGCCGCGCCTTCAGAAAATATACATCCTATATGACATTTTTAGGAAAAGTGTTCAACATGAAAGTTGTAGATCTCGTCGAGATCTACAACTTTCATGTTGAACACTTTTCCTAAAAATGTCATATAGGACGTCTATTTTCAAAATGCGCGTGTTCTGCGTATATTACCTAAACTATGCGATTCGTAATTGTTCTGCCCGGTGCCGCGCCTTCAGAAAATAGACATCCTATACGACATTTTTAGGAAAAGTGTTCAACATGAAAGTTGTAGATCTCGTCGAGATCTACAACTTTGATGTTGAACACTTTTCCAAAAAATGTCATATAGGACGTCTATTTTCAAAAGGCGCGTGTTCTGCGTATATTACCTAAACTATTTGATTCGCAATTGTTCTGCCCGGTGCCGCGCCTTCAGAAAATATACATCCTATATGACATTTTTAGGAAAAGTGTTCAACATGAAAGTTGTAGATCTCGTCGAGATCTACAACTTTGATGTTGAACACTTTTCCTAAAAATGTCATATAGGACGTCTATTTTCAAAATGCGCGTGTTCTGCGTATATTACCTAAACTATGCGATTCGCAATTGTTCTGCCCGCTGCCGCGCCTTCAGAAAATAGACAACCTATATGACATTTTTAGGAAAAGTGTTCAACATGAAAGTTGTAGATCTCGACGAGATCTACAACTTTCATGTTGAACACTTTTCCTAAAAATGTCATATAGGACGTTTATTTTCAAAAGACGCGTGTTCTGCGTATATTACCTAAACAATGCGATTCGCAATTGTTCTGCCCGGTTCCGCGCCTTCAGAAAATAGACATCCTATATGAAATTTTTAGGAAAAGTGTTCAACATGAAAGTTGTAGATCTCGTCGAGATCTACAACTTTGATGTTGAACACTTTTCCTGAAAATGTCATATAGGACGTCTATTTTCAAAAGGCGCGTGTTCTGCGTATATTACCTAAACTATGCGATTCGCAATTGTTCTGCCCGCTGCCGCGCCTTCAGAAAATAGACAACCTATATGACATTTTTAGGAAAAGTGTTCAACATGAAAGTTGTAGATCTCGTCGAGATCTACAACTTTGATGTTGAACACTTTTCCTAAAAATGTCATATAGAACGTCTATTTTCAAAAGGCGCGTGTTCTGCGTATATTACCTAAACTATGCGATTCGCAATTGTTCTGCCCGCTGCCGCGCCTTCAGAAAATAGACAACCTTATATGACATTTTTAGGAAAAGTGTTCAACATGAAAGTTGTAGATCTTGACGAGATCTACAACTTTCATGTTGAACACTTTTCCTAAAAATGTCATATAGGACGTTTATTTTCAAAAGGCGCGTGTTCTGCGTATATTACCTAAACTATGCGATTCGCAATTGTTCTGCCCGGTGCCGCGCCTTCAGAAAATAGACATCATATATGACATTTTTAGGAAAAGTGTTCAACATGAAAGTTGTATATCTCATCGAGATCTACAACTTTGATGTTGAACACTTTTCCTAAAAATGTCATATAGGACGTCTATTTTCAAAAGGCGCGTGTTGTGCGTATATTACCTAAACTATGCGATTCGCAATTGTTCTGCCCGGTGCCGCGCCTTCAGAAAATAGACATCCTATATAATATGTTTAGGAAAAGTGTTCAACATCAAAGTTGTAGATCTCGTCGAGATCTACAACTTTGATGTTGAACACTTTTCCTAAACATGTCATATAGGACGTCTATTTTCAAAAGTCGCGTGTTCTGCGTATATTACCTAAACTATGCGATTCGTAATTGTTCTGCCCGGTGCCGCGCCTTCAGAAAATAGACATCCTATACGACATTTTTAGGAAAAGTGTTCAACATGAAAGTTGTAGATCTCGTCGAGATCTACAACTTTGATGTTGAACACTTTTCCAAAAAATGTCATATAGGACGTCTATTTTCAAAAGGCGCGTGTTCTGCGTATATTACCTAAACTATTTGATTCGCAATTGTTCTGCCCGGTGCCGCGCCTTCAGAAAATATACATCCTATATGACATTTTTAGGAAAAGTGTTCAACATGAAAGTTGTAGATCTCGTCGAGATCTACAACTTTCATGTTGAACACTTTTCCTAAAAATGTCATATAGGACGTCTATTTTCAAAATGCGCGTGTTCTGCGTATATTACCTAAACTATGCGATTCGTAATTGTTCTGCCCGGTGCCGCGCCTTCAGAAAATAGACATCCTATACGACATTTTTAGGAAAAGTGTTCAACATGAAAGTTGTAGATCTCGTCGAGATCTACAACTTTGATGTTGAACACTTTTCCAAAAAATGTCATATAGGACGTCTATTTTCAAAAGGCGCGTGTTCTGCGTATATTACCTAAACTATTTGATTCGCAATTGTTCTGCCCGGTGCCGCGCCTTCAGAAAATAGACATCCTATATGACATTTTTAGGAAAAGTGTTCAACATGAAAGTTGTAGATCTCGTCGAGATCTACAACTTTGATGTTGAACACTTTTCCTAAAAATGTCATATAGGACGTCTATTTTCAAAAGGCGCGTGTTCTGCGTATATTACCTAAACTATGCGATTCGCAATTGTTCTGCCCGGTGCCGCGCCTTCAGAAAATAGACATCCTATATGACATTTTTAGGAAAAGTGTTCAACATGAAAGTTGTAGATCTCGTCGAGATCTACAACTTTGATGTTGAACACTTTTCCTAAAAATGTCATATAGGACGTCTATTTTCAAAAGGCGCGTGTTCTGCGTATATTACCTAAACTATGCGATTCGCAATTGTTCTGCCCGGTGCCGCGCCTTCAGAAAATAGACATCCTATATGACATTTTTAGGAAAAGTGTTCAACATGAAAGTTGTAGATCTCGTCGAGATCTACAACTTTGATGTTGAACACTTTTCCTAAAAATGTCATATAGGACGTCTATTTTCAAAAGGCGCGTGTTCTGCGTATATTACCTAAACTATGCGATTCGCAATTGTTCTGCCCGGTGCCGCGCCTTCAGAAAATAGACATCCTATATGACATTTTTAGGAAAAGTGTTCAACATGAAAGTTGTAGATCTCGTCGAGATCTACAACTTTGATGTTGAACACTTTTCCTAAAAATGTCATATAGGACGTCTATTTTCAAAAGGCGCGTGTTCTGCGTATATTACCTAAACTATGCGATTCGCAATTGTTCTGCCCGGTGCCGCGCCTTCAGAAAATAGACATCCTATATGACATTTTTAGGAAAAGTGTTCAACATGAAAGTTGTAGATCTCGTCGAGATCTACAACTTTGATGTTGAACACTTTTCCTAAAAATGTCATATAGGACGTCTATTTTCAAAAGGCGCGTGTTCTGCGTATATTACCTAAACTATGCGATTCGCAATTGTTCTGCCCGGTGCCGCGCCTTCAGAAAATAGACATCCTATATGACATTTTTAGGAAAAGTGTTCAACATGAAAGTTGTAGATCTCGTCGAGATCTACAACTTTGATGTTGAACACTTTTCCTAAAAATGTCATATAGGACGTCTATTTTCAAAAGGCGCGTGTTCTGCGTATATTACCTAAACTATGCGATTCGCAATTGTTCTGCCCGGTGCCGCGCCTTCAGAAAATAGACATCCTATATGACATTTTTAGGAAAAGTGTTCAACATGAAAGTTGTAGATCTCGTCGAGATCTACAACTTTGATGTTGAACACTTTTCCTAAAAATGTCATATAGGACGTCTATTTTCAAAAGGCGCGTGTTCTGCGTATATTACCTAAACTATGCGATTCGCAATTGTTCTGCCCGGTGCCGCGCCTTCAGAAAATAGACATCCTATATGACATTTTTAGGAAAAGTGTTCAACATGAAAGTTGTAGATCTCGTCGAGATCTACAACTTTGATGTTGAACACTTTTCCTAAAAATGTCATATAGGACGTCTATTTTCAAAAGGCGCGTGTTCTGCGTATATTACCTAAACTATGCGATTCGCAATTGTTCTGCCCGGTGCCGCGCCTTCAGAAAATAGACATCCTATATGACATTTTTAGGAAAAGTGTTCAACATGAAAGTTGTAGATCTCGTCGAGATCTACAACTTTGATGTTGAACACTTTTCCTAAAAATGTCATATAGGACGTCTATTTTCAAAAGGCGCGTGTTCTGCGTATATTACCTAAACTATGCGATTCGCAATTGTTCTGCCCGGTGCCGCGCCTTCAGAAAATAGACATCCTATATGACATTTTTAGGAAAAGTGTTCAACATGAAAGTTGTAGATCTCGTCGAGATCTACAACTTTGATGTTGAACACTTTTCCTAAAAATGTCATATAGGACGTCTATTTTCAAAAGGCGCGTGTTCTGCGTATATTACCTAAACTATGCGATTCGCAATTGTTCTGCCCGGTGCCGCGCCTTCAGAAAATAGACATCCTATATGACATTTTTAGGAAAAGTGTTCAACATGAAAGTTGTAGATCTCGTCGAGATCTACAACTTTGATGTTGAACACTTTTCCTAAAAATGTCATATAGGACGTCTATTTTCAAAAGGCGCGTGTTCTGCGTATATTACCTAAACTATGCGATTCGCAATTGTTCTGCCCGGTGCCGCGCCTTCAGAAAATAGACATCCTATATGACATTTTTAGGAAAAGTGTTCAACATGAAAGTTGTAGATCTCGTCGAGATCTACAACTTTGATGTTGAACACTTTTCCTAAAAATGTCATATAGGACGTCTATTTTCAAAAGGCGCGTGTTCTGCGTATATTACCTAAACTATGCGATTCGCAATTGTTCTGCCCGGTGCCGCGCCTTCAGAAAATAGACATCCTATATGACATTTTTAGGAAAAGTGTTCAACATGAAAGTTGTAGATCTCGTCGAGATCTACAACTTTGATGTTGAACACTTTTCCTAAAAATGTCATATAGGACGTCTATTTTCAAAAGGCGCGTGTTCTGCGTATATTACCTAAACTATGCGATTCGCAATTGTTCTGCCCGGTGCCGCGCCTTCAGAAAATAGACATCCTATATGACATTTTTAGGAAAAGTGTTCAACATGAAAGTTGTAGATCTCGTCGAGATCTACAACTTTGATGTTGAACACTTTTCCTAAAAATGTCATATAGGACGTCTATTTTCAAAAGGCGCGTGTTCTGCGTATATTACCTAAACTATGCGATTCGCAATTGTTCTGCCCGGTGCCGCGCCTTCAGAAAATAGACATCCTATATGACATTTTTAGGAAAAGTGTTCAACATGAAAGTTGTAGATCTCGTCGAGATCTACAACTTTGATGTTGAACACTTTTCCTAAAAATGTCATATAGGACGTCTATTTTCAAAAGGCGCGTGTTCTGCGTATATTACCTAAACTATGCGATTCGCAATTGTTCTGCCCGGTGCCGCGCCTTCAGAAAATAGACATCCTATATGACATTTTTAGGAAAAGTGTTCAACATGAAAGTTGTAGATCTCGTCGAGATCTACAACTTTGATGTTGAACACTTTTCCTAAAAATGTCATATAGGACGTCTATTTTCAAAAGGCGCGTGTTCTGCGTATATTACCTAAACTATGCGATTCGCAATTGTTCTGCCCGGTGCCGCGCCTTCAGAAAATAGACATCCTATATGACATTTTTAGGAAAAGTGTTCAACATGAAAGTTGTAGATCTCGTCGAGATCTACAACTTTGATGTTGAACACTTTTCCTAAAAATGTCATATAGGACGTCTATTTTCAAAAGGCGCGTGTTCTGCGTATATTACCTAAACTATGCGATTCGCAATTGTTCTGCCCGGTGCCGCGCCTTCAGAAAATAGACATCCTATATGACATTTTTAGGAAAAGTGTTCAACATGAAAGTTGTAGATCTCGTCGAGATCTACAACTTTGATGTTGAACACTTTTCCTAAAAATGTCATATAGGACGTCTATTTTCAAAAGGCGCGTGTTCTGCGTATATTACCTAAACTATGCGATTCGCAATTGTTCTGCCCGGTGCCGCGCCTTCAGAAAATAGACATCCTATATGACATTTTTAGGAAAAGTGTTCAACATGAAAGTTGTAGATCTCGTCGAGATCTACAACTTTGATGTTGAACACTTTTCCTAAAAATGTCATATAGGACGTCTATTTTCAAAAGGCGCGTGTTCTGCGTATATTACCTAAACTATGCGATTCGCAATTGTTCTGCCCGGTGCCGCGCCTTCAGAAAATAGACATCCTATATGACATTTTTAGGAAAAGTGTTCAACATGAAAGTTGTAGATCTCGTCGAGATCTACAACTTTGATGTTGAACACTTTTCCTAAAAATGTCATATAGGACGTCTATTTTCAAAAGGCGCGTGTTCTGCGTATATTACCTAAACTATGCGATTCGCAATTGTTCTGCCCGGTGCCGCGCCTTCAGAAAATAGACATCCTATATGACATTTTTAGGAAAAGTGTTCAACATGAAAGTTGTAGATCTCGTCGAGATCTACAACTTTGATGTTGAACACTTTTCCTAAAAATGTCATATAGGACGTCTATTTTCAAAAGGCGCGTGTTCTGCGTATATTACCTAAACTATGCGATTCGCAATTGTTCTGCCCGGTGCCGCGCCTTCAGAAAATAGACATCCTATATGACATTTTTAGGAAAAGTGTTCAACATGAAAGTTGTAGATCTCGTCGAGATCTACAACTTTGATGTTGAACACTTTTCCTAAAAATGTCATATAGGACGTCTATTTTCAAAAGGCGCGTGTTCTGCGTATATTACCTAAACTATGCGATTCGCAATTGTTCTGCCCGGTGCCGCGCCTTCAGAAAATAGACATCCTATATGACATTTTTAGGAAAAGTGTTCAACATGAAAGTTGTAGATCTCGTCGAGATCTACAACTTTGATGTTGAACACTTTTCCTAAAAATGTCATATAGGACGTCTATTTTCAAAAGGCGCGTGTTCTGCGTATATTACCTAAACTATGCGATTCGCAATTGTTCTGCCCGGTGCCGCGCCTTCAGAAAATAGACATCCTATATGACATTTTTAGGAAAAGTGTTCAACATGAAAGTTGTAGATCTCGTCGAGATCTACAACTTTGATGTTGAACACTTTTCCTAAAAATGTCATATAGGACGTCTATTTTCAAAAGGCGCGTGTTCTGCGTATATTACCTAAACTATGCGATTCGCAATTGTTCTGCCCGGTGCCGCGCCTTCAGAAAATAGACATCCTATATGACATTTTTAGGAAAAGTGTTCAACATGAAAGTTGTAGATCTCGTCGAGATCTACAACTTTGATGTTGAACACTTTTCCTAAAAATGTCATATAGGACGTCTATTTTCAAAAGGCGCGTGTTCTGCGTATATTACCTAAACTATGCGATTCGCAATTGTTCTGCCCGGTGCCGCGCCTTCAGAAAATAGACATCCTATATGACATTTTTAGGAAAAGTGTTCAACATGAAAGTTGTAGATCTCGTCGAGATCTACAACTTTGATGTTGAACACTTTTCCTAAAAATGTCATATAGGACGTCTATTTTCAAAAGGCGCGTGTTCTGCGTATATTACCTAAACTATGCGATTCGCAATTGTTCTGCCCGGTGCCGCGCCTTCAGAAAATAGACATCCTATATGACATTTTTAGGAAAAGTGTTCAACATGAAAGTTGTAGATCTCGTCGAGATCTACAACTTTGATGTTGAACACTTTTCCTAAAAATGTCATATAGGACGTCTATTTTCAAAAGGCGCGTGTTCTGCGTATATTACCTAAACTATGCGATTCGCAATTGTTCTGCCCGGTGCCGCGCCTTCAGAAAATAGACATCCTATATGACATTTTTAGGAAAAGTGTTCAACATGAAAGTTGTAGATCTCGTCGAGATCTACAACTTTGATGTTGAACACTTTTCCTAAAAATGTCATATAGGACGTCTATTTTCAAAAGGCGCGTGTTCTGCGTATATTACCTAAACTATGCGATTCGCAATTGTTCTGCCCGGTGCCGCGCCTTCAGAAAATAGACATCCTATATGACATTTTTAGGAAAAGTGTTCAACATGAAAGTTGTAGATCTCGTCGAGATCTACAACTTTGATGTTGAACACTTTTCCTAAAAATGTCATATAGGACGTCTATTTTCAAAAGGCGCGTGTTCTGCGTATATTACCTAAACTATGCGATTCGCAATTGTTCTGCCCGGTGCCGCGCCTTCAGAAAATAGACATCCTATATGACATTTTTAGGAAAAGTGTTCAACATGAAAGTTGTAGATCTCGTCGAGATCTACAACTTTGATGTTGAACACTTTTCCTAAAAATGTCATATAGGACGTCTATTTTCAAAAGGCGCGTGTTCTGCGTATATTACCTAAACTATGCGATTCGCAATTGTTCTGCCCGGTGCCGCGCCTTCAGAAAATAGACATCCTATATGACATTTTTAGGAAAAGTGTTCAACATGAAAGTTGTAGATCTCGTCGAGATCTACAACTTTGATGTTGAACACTTTTCCTAAAAATGTCATATAGGACGTCTATTTTCAAAAGGCGCGTGTTCTGCGTATATTACCTAAACTATGCGATTCGCAATTGTTCTGCCCGGTGCCGCGCCTTCAGAAAATAGACATCCTATATGACATTTTTAGGAAAAGTGTTCAACATGAAAGTTGTAGATCTCGTCGAGATCTACAACTTTGATGTTGAACACTTTTCCTAAAAATGTCATATAGGACGTCTATTTTCAAAAGGCGCGTGTTCTGCGTATATTACCTAAACTATGCGATTCGCAATTGTTCTGCCCGGTGCCGCGCCTTCAGAAAATAGACATCCTATATGACATTTTTAGGAAAAGTGTTCAACATGAAAGTTGTAGATCTCGTCGAGATCTACAACTTTGATGTTGAACACTTTTCCTAAAAATGTCATATAGGACGTCTATTTTCAAAAGGCGCGTGTTCTGCGTATATTACCTAAACTATGCGATTCGCAATTGTTCTGCCCGGTGCCGCGCCTTCAGAAAATAGACATCCTATATGACATTTTTAGGAAAAGTGTTCAACATGAAAGTTGTAGATCTCGTCGAGATCTACAACTTTGATGTTGAACACTTTTCCTAAAAATGTCATATAGGACGTCTATTTTCAAAAGGCGCGTGTTCTGCGTATATTACCTAAACTATGCGATTCGCAATTGTTCTGCCCGGTGCCGCGCCTTCAGAAAATAGACATCCTATATGACATTTTTAGGAAAAGTGTTCAACATGAAAGTTGTAGATCTCGTCGAGATCTACAACTTTGATGTTGAACACTTTTCCTAAAAATGTCATATAGGACGTCTATTTTCAAAAGGCGCGTGTTCTGCGTATATTACCTAAACTATGCGATTCGCAATTGTTCTGCCCGGTGCCGCGCCTTCAGAAAATAGACATCCTATATGACATTTTTAGGAAAAGTGTTCAACATGAAAGTTGTAGATCTCGTCGAGATCTACAACTTTGATGTTGAACACTTTTCCTAAAAATGTCATATAGGACGTCTATTTTCAAAAGGCGCGTGTTCTGCGTATATTACCTAAACTATGCGATTCGCAATTGTTCTGCCCGGTGCCGCGCCTTCAGAAAATAGACATCCTATATGACATTTTTAGGAAAAGTGTTCAACATGAAAGTTGTAGATCTCGTCGAGATCTACAACTTTGATGTTGAACACTTTTCCTAAAAATGTCATATAGGACGTCTATTTTCAAAAGGCGCGTGTTCTGCGTATATTACCTAAACTATGCGATTCGCAATTGTTCTGCCCGGTGCCGCGCCTTCAGAAAATAGACATCCTATATGACATTTTTAGGAAAAGTGTTCAACATGAAAGTTGTAGATCTCGTCGAGATCTACAACTTTGATGTTGAACACTTTTCCTAAAAATGTCATATAGGACGTCTATTTTCAAAAGGCGCGTGTTCTGCGTATATTACCTAAACTATGCGATTCGCAATTGTTCTGCCCGGTGCCGCGCCTTCAGAAAATAGACATCCTATATGACATTTTTAGGAAAAGTGTTCAACATGAAAGTTGTAGATCTCGTCGAGATCTACAACTTTGATGTTGAACACTTTTCCTAAAAATGTCATATAGGACGTCTATTTTCAAAAGGCGCGTGTTCTGCGTATATTACCTAAACTATGCGATTCGCAATTGTTCTGCCCGGTGCCGCGCCTTCAGAAAATAGACATCCTATATGACATTTTTAGGAAAAGTGTTCAACATGAAAGTTGTAGATCTCGTCGAGATCTACAACTTTGATGTTGAACACTTTTCCTAAAAATGTCATATAGGACGTCTATTTTCAAAAGGCGCGTGTTCTGCGTATATTACCTAAACTATGCGATTCGCAATTGTTCTGCCCGGTGCCGCGCCTTCAGAAAATAGACATCCTATATGACATTTTTAGGAAAAGTGTTCAACATGAAAGTTGTAGATCTCGTCGAGATCTACAACTTTGATGTTGAACACTTTTCCTAAAAATGTCATATAGGACGTCTATTTTCAAAAGGCGCGTGTTCTGCGTATATTACCTAAACTATGCGATTCGCAATTGTTCTGCCCGGTGCCGCGCCTTCAGAAAATAGACATCCTATATGACATTTTTAGGAAAAGTGTTCAACATGAAAGTTGTAGATCTCGTCGAGATCTACAACTTTGATGTTGAACACTTTTCCTAAAAATGTCATATAGGACGTCTATTTTCAAAAGGCGCGTGTTCTGCGTATATTACCTAAACTATGCGATTCGCAATTGTTCTGCCCGGTGCCGCGCCTTCAGAAAATAGACATCCTATATGACATTTTTAGGAAAAGTGTTCAACATGAAAGTTGTAGATCTCGTCGAGATCTACAACTTTGATGTTGAACACTTTTCCTAAAAATGTCATATAGGACGTCTATTTTCAAAAGGCGCGTGTTCTGCGTATATTACCTAAACTATGCGATTCGCAATTGTTCTGCCCGGTGCCGCGCCTTCAGAAAATAGACATCCTATATGACATTTTTAGGAAAAGTGTTCAACATGAAAGTTGTAGATCTCGTCGAGATCTACAACTTTGATGTTGAACACTTTTCCTAAAAATGTCATATAGGACGTCTATTTTCAAAAGGCGCGTGTTCTGCGTATATTACCTAAACTATGCGATTCGCAATTGTTCTGCCCGGTGCCGCGCCTTCAGAAAATAGACATCCTATATGACATTTTTAGGAAAAGTGTTCAACATGAAAGTTGTAGATCTCGTCGAGATCTACAACTTTGATGTTGAACACTTTTCCTAAAAATGTCATATAGGACGTCTATTTTCAAAAGGCGCGTGTTCTGCGTATATTACCTAAACTATGCGATTCGCAATTGTTCTGCCCGGTGCCGCGCCTTCAGAAAATAGACATCCTATATGACATTTTTAGGAAAAGTGTTCAACATGAAAGTTGTAGATCTCGTCGAGATCTACAACTTTGATGTTGAACACTTTTCCTAAAAATGTCATATAGGACGTCTATTTTCAAAAGGCGCGTGTTCTGCGTATATTACCTAAACTATGCGATTCGCAATTGTTCTGCCCGGTGCCGCGCCTTCAGAAAATAGACATCCTATATGACATTTTTAGGAAAAGTGTTCAACATGAAAGTTGTAGATCTCGTCGAGATCTACAACTTTGATGTTGAACACTTTTCCTAAAAATGTCATATAGGACGTCTATTTTCAAAAGGCGCGTGTTCTGCGTATATTACCTAAACTATGCGATTCGCAATTGTTCTGCCCGGTGCCGCGCCTTCAGAAAATAGACATCCTATATGACATTTTTAGGAAAAGTGTTCAACATGAAAGTTGTAGATCTCGTCGAGATCTACAACTTTGATGTTGAACACTTTTCCTAAAAATGTCATATAGGACGTCTATTTTCAAAAGGCGCGTGTTCTGCGTATATTACCTAAACTATGCGATTCGCAATTGTTCTGCCCGGTGCCGCGCCTTCAGAAAATAGACATCCTATATGACATTTTTAGGAAAAGTGTTCAACATGAAAGTTGTAGATCTCGTCGAGATCTACAACTTTGATGTTGAACACTTTTCCTAAAAATGTCATATAGGACGTCTATTTTCAAAAGGCGCGTGTTCTGCGTATATTACCTAAACTATGCGATTCGCAATTGTTCTGCCCGGTGCCGCGCCTTCAGAAAATAGACATCCTATATGACATTTTTAGGAAAAGTGTTCAACATGAAAGTTGTAGATCTCGTCGAGATCTACAACTTTGATGTTGAACACTTTTCCTAAAAATGTCATATAGGACGTCTATTTTCAAAAGGCGCGTGTTCTGCGTATATTACCTAAACTATGCGATTCGCAATTGTTCTGCCCGGTGCCGCGCCTTCAGAAAATAGACATCCTATATGACATTTTTAGGAAAAGTGTTCAACATGAAAGTTGTAGATCTCGTCGAGATCTACAACTTTGATGTTGAACACTTTTCCTAAAAATGTCATATAGGACGTCTATTTTCAAAAGGCGCGTGTTCTGCGTATATTACCTAAACTATGCGATTCGCAATTGTTCTGCCCGGTGCCGCGCCTTCAGAAAATAGACATCCTATATGACATTTTTAGGAAAAGTGTTCAACATGAAAGTTGTAGATCTCGTCGAGATCTACAACTTTGATGTTGAACACTTTTCCTAAAAATGTCATATAGGACGTCTATTTTCAAAAGGCGCGTGTTCTGCGTATATTACCTAAACTATGCGATTCGCAATTGTTCTGCCCGGTGCCGCGCCTTCAGAAAATAGACATCCTATATGACATTTTTAGGAAAAGTGTTCAACATGAAAGTTGTAGATCTCGTCGAGATCTACAACTTTGATGTTGAACACTTTTCCTAAAAATGTCATATAGGACGTCTATTTTCAAAAGGCGCGTGTTCTGCGTATATTACCTAAACTATGCGATTCGCAATTGTTCTGCCCGGTGCCGCGCCTTCAGAAAATAGACATCCTATATGACATTTTTAGGAAAAGTGTTCAACATGAAAGTTGTAGATCTCGTCGAGATCTACAACTTTGATGTTGAACACTTTTCCTAAAAATGTCATATAGGACGTCTATTTTCAAAAGGCGCGTGTTCTGCGTATATTACCTAAACTATGCGATTCGCAATTGTTCTGCCCGGTGCCGCGCCTTCAGAAAATAGACATCCTATATGACATTTTTAGGAAAAGTGTTCAACATGAAAGTTGTAGATCTCGTCGAGATCTACAACTTTGATGTTGAACACTTTTCCTAAAAATGTCATATAGGACGTCTATTTTCAAAAGGCGCGTGTTCTGCGTATATTACCTAAACTATGCGATTCGCAATTGTTCTGCCCGGTGCCGCGCCTTCAGAAAATAGACATCCTATATGACATTTTTAGGAAAAGTGTTCAACATGAAAGTTGTAGATCTCGTCGAGATCTACAACTTTGATGTTGAACACTTTTCCTAAAAATGTCATATAGGACGTCTATTTTCAAAAGGCGCGTGTTCTGCGTATATTACCTAAACTATGCGATTCGCAATTGTTCTGCCCGGTGCCGCGCCTTCAGAAAATAGACATCCTATATGACATTTTTAGGAAAAGTGTTCAACATGAAAGTTGTAGATCTCGTCGAGATCTACAACTTTGATGTTGAACACTTTTCCTAAAAATGTCATATAGGACGTCTATTTTCAAAAGGCGCGTGTTCTGCGTATATTACCTAAACTATGCGATTCGCAATTGTTCTGCCCGGTGCCGCGCCTTCAGAAAATAGACATCCTATATGACATTTTTAGGAAAAGTGTTCAACATGAAAGTTGTAGATCTCGTCGAGATCTACAACTTTGATGTTGAACACTTTTCCTAAAAATGTCATATAGGACGTCTATTTTCAAAAGGCGCGTGTTCTGCGTATATTACCTAAACTATGCGATTCGCAATTGTTCTGCCCGGTGCCGCGCCTTCAGAAAATAGACATCCTATATGACATTTTTAGGAAAAGTGTTCAACATGAAAGTTGTAGATCTCGTCGAGATCTACAACTTTGATGTTGAACACTTTTCCTAAAAATGTCATATAGGACGTCTATTTTCAAAAGGCGCGTGTTCTGCGTATATTACCTAAACTATGCGATTCGCAATTGTTCTGCCCGGTGCCGCGCCTTCAGAAAATAGACATCCTATATGACATTTTTAGGAAAAGTGTTCAACATGAAAGTTGTAGATCTCGTCGAGATCTACAACTTTGATGTTGAACACTTTTCCTAAAAATGTCATATAGGACGTCTATTTTCAAAAGGCGCGTGTTCTGCGTATATTACCTAAACTATGCGATTCGCAATTGTTCTGCCCGGTGCCGCGCCTTCAGAAAATAGACATCCTATATGACATTTTTAGGAAAAGTGTTCAACATGAAAGTTGTAGATCTCGTCGAGATCTACAACTTTGATGTTGAACACTTTTCCTAAAAATGTCATATAGGACGTCTATTTTCAAAAGGCGCGTGTTCTGCGTATATTACCTAAACTATGCGATTCGCAATTGTTCTGCCCGGTGCCGCGCCTTCAGAAAATAGACATCCTATATGACATTTTTAGGAAAAGTGTTCAACATGAAAGTTGTAGATCTCGTCGAGATCTACAACTTTGATGTTGAACACTTTTCCTAAAAATGTCATATAGGACGTCTATTTTCAAAAGGCGCGTGTTCTGCGTATATTACCTAAACTATGCGATTCGCAATTGTTCTGCCCGGTGCCGCGCCTTCAGAAAATAGACATCCTATATGACATTTTTAGGAAAAGTGTTCAACATGAAAGTTGTAGATCTCGTCGAGATCTACAACTTTGATGTTGAACACTTTTCCTAAAAATGTCATATAGGACGTCTATTTTCAAAAGGCGCGTGTTCTGCGTATATTACCTAAACTATGCGATTCGCAATTGTTCTGCCCGGTGCCGCGCCTTCAGAAAATAGACATCCTATATGACATTTTTAGGAAAAGTGTTCAACATGAAAGTTGTAGATCTCGTCGAGATCTACAACTTTGATGTTGAACACTTTTCCTAAAAATGTCATATAGGACGTCTATTTTCAAAAGGCGCGTGTTCTGCGTATATTACCTAAACTATGCGATTCGCAATTGTTCTGCCCGGTGCCGCGCCTTCAGAAAATAGACATCCTATATGACATTTTTAGGAAAAGTGTTCAACATGAAAGTTGTAGATCTCGTCGAGATCTACAACTTTGATGTTGAACACTTTTCCTAAAAATGTCATATAGGACGTCTATTTTCAAAAGGCGCGTGTTCTGCGTATATTACCTAAACTATGCGATTCGCAATTGTTCTGCCCGGTGCCGCGCCTTCAGAAAATAGACATCCTATATGACATTTTTAGGAAAAGTGTTCAACATGAAAGTTGTAGATCTCGTCGAGATCTACAACTTTGATGTTGAACACTTTTCCTAAAAATGTCATATAGGACGTCTATTTTCAAAAGGCGCGTGTTCTGCGTATATTACCTAAACTATGCGATTCGCAATTGTTCTGCCCGGTGCCGCGCCTTCAGAAAATAGACATCCTATATGACATTTTTAGGAAAAGTGTTCAACATGAAAGTTGTAGATCTCGTCGAGATCTACAACTTTGATGTTGAACACTTTTCCTAAAAATGTCATATAGGACGTCTATTTTCAAAAGGCGCGTGTTCTGCGTATATTACCTAAACTATGCGATTCGCAATTGTTCTGCCCGGTGCCGCGCCTTCAGAAAATAGACATCCTATATGACATTTTTAGGAAAAGTGTTCAACATGAAAGTTGTAGATCTCGTCGAGATCTACAACTTTGATGTTGAACACTTTTCCTAAAAATGTCATATAGGACGTCTATTTTCAAAAGGCGCGTGTTCTGCGTATATTACCTAAACTATGCGATTCGCAATTGTTCTGCCCGGTGCCGCGCCTTCAGAAAATAGACATCCTATATGACATTTTTAGGAAAAGTGTTCAACATGAAAGTTGTAGATCTCGTCGAGATCTACAACTTTGATGTTGAACACTTTTCCTAAAAATGTCATATAGGACGTCTATTTTCAAAAGGCGCGTGTTCTGCGTATATTACCTAAACTATGCGATTCGCAATTGTTCTGCCCGGTGCCGCGCCTTCAGAAAATAGACATCCTATATGACATTTTTAGGAAAAGTGTTCAACATGAAAGTTGTAGATCTCGTCGAGATCTACAACTTTGATGTTGAACACTTTTCCTAAAAATGTCATATAGGACGTCTATTTTCAAAAGGCGCGTGTTCTGCGTATATTACCTAAACTATGCGATTCGCAATTGTTCTGCCCGGTGCCGCGCCTTCAGAAAATAGACATCCTATATGACATTTTTAGGAAAAGTGTTCAACATGAAAGTTGTAGATCTCGTCGAGATCTACAACTTTGATGTTGAACACTTTTCCTAAAAATGTCATATAGGACGTCTATTTTCAAAAGGCGCGTGTTCTGCGTATATTACCTAAACTATGCGATTCGCAATTGTTCTGCCCGGTGCCGCGCCTTCAGAAAATAGACATCCTATATGACATTTTTAGGAAAAGTGTTCAACATGAAAGTTGTAGATCTCGTCGAGATCTACAACTTTGATGTTGAACACTTTTCCTAAAAATGTCATATAGGACGTCTATTTTCAAAAGGCGCGTGTTCTGCGTATATTACCTAAACTATGCGATTCGCAATTGTTCTGCCCGGTGCCGCGCCTTCAGAAAATAGACATCCTATATGACATTTTTAGGAAAAGTGTTCAACATGAAAGTTGTAGATCTCGTCGAGATCTACAACTTTGATGTTGAACACTTTTCCTAAAAATGTCATATAGGACGTCTATTTTCAAAAGGCGCGTGTTCTGCGTATATTACCTAAACTATGCGATTCGCAATTGTTCTGCCCGGTGCCGCGCCTTCAGAAAATAGACATCCTATATGACATTTTTAGGAAAAGTGTTCAACATGAAAGTTGTAGATCTCGTCGAGATCTACAACTTTGATGTTGAACACTTTTCCTAAAAATGTCATATAGGACGTCTATTTTCAAAAGGCGCGTGTTCTGCGTATATTACCTAAACTATGCGATTCGCAATTGTTCTGCCCGGTGCCGCGCCTTCAGAAAATAGACATCCTATATGACATTTTTAGGAAAAGTGTTCAACATGAAAGTTGTAGATCTCGTCGAGATCTACAACTTTGATGTTGAACACTTTTCCTAAAAATGTCATATAGGACGTCTATTTTCAAAAGGCGCGTGTTCTGCGTATATTACCTAAACTATGCGATTCGCAATTGTTCTGCCCGGTGCCGCGCCTTCAGAAAATAGACATCCTATATGACATTTTTAGGAAAAGTGTTCAACATGAAAGTTGTAGATCTCGTCGAGATCTACAACTTTGATGTTGAACACTTTTCCTAAAAATGTCATATAGGACGTCTATTTTCAAAAGGCGCGTGTTCTGCGTATATTACCTAAACTATGCGATTCGCAATTGTTCTGCCCGGTGCCGCGCCTTCAGAAAATAGACATCCTATATGACATTTTTAGGAAAAGTGTTCAACATGAAAGTTGTAGATCTCGTCGAGATCTACAACTTTGATGTTGAACACTTTTCCTAAAAATGTCATATAGGACGTCTATTTTCAAAAGGCGCGTGTTCTGCGTATATTACCTAAACTATGCGATTCGCAATTGTTCTGCCCGGTGCCGCGCCTTCAGAAAATAGACATCCTATATGACATTTTTAGGAAAAGTGTTCAACATGAAAGTTGTAGATCTCGTCGAGATCTACAACTTTGATGTTGAACACTTTTCCTAAAAATGTCATATATATTTTATGTTCTATTTTCAAAAGGCGCGTGTTCTGCGTATATTACCTAAACTATGCGATTCGCAATTGTTCTGCCCGGTGCCGCGCCTTCAGAAAATAGACATCCTATATGACATTTTTAGGAAAAGTGTTCAACATGAAAGTTGTAGATCTCGTCGAGATCTACAACTTTGATGTTGAACACTTTTCCTAAAAATGTCATATAGGACGTCTATTTTCAAAAGGCGCGTGTTCTGCGTATATTACCTAAACTATGCGATTCGCAATTGTTCTGCCCGGTGCCGCGCCTTCAGAAAATAGACATCCTATATGACATTTTTAGGAAAAGTGTTCAACATGAAAGTTGTAGATCTCGTCGAGATCTACAACTTTGATGTTGAACACTTTTCCTAAAAATGTCATATAGGACGTCTATTTTCAAAAGGCGCGTGTTCTGCGTATATTACCTAAACTATGCGATTCGCAATTGTTCTGCCCGGTGCCGCGCCTTCAGAAAATAGACATCCTATATGACATTTTTAGGAAAAGTGTTCAACATGAAAGTTGTAGATCTCGTCGAGATCTACAACTTTGATGTTGAACACTTTTCCTAAAAATGTCATATAGGACGTCTATTTTCAAAAGGCGCGTGTTCTGCGTATATTACCTAAACTATGCGATTCGCAATTGTTCTGCCCGGTGCCGCGCCTTCAGAAAATAGACATCCTATATGACATTTTTAGGAAAAGTGTTCAACATGAAAGTTGTAGATCTCGTCGAGATCTACAACTTTGATGTTGAACACTTTTCCTAAAAATGTCATATAGGACGTCTATTTTCAAAAGGCGCGTGTTCTGCGTATATTACCTAAACTATGCGATTCGCAATTGTTCTGCCCGGTGCCGCGCCTTCAGAAAATAGACATCCTATATGACATTTTTAGGAAAAGTGTTCAACATGAAAGTTGTAGATCTCGTCGAGATCTACAACTTTGATGTTGAACACTTTTCCTAAAAATGTCATATAGGACGTCTATTTTCAAAAGGCGCGTGTTCTGCGTATATTACCTAAACTATGCGATTCGCAATTGTTCTGCCCGGTGCCGCGCCTTCAGAAAATAGACATCCTATATGACATTTTTAGGAAAAGTGTTCAACATGAAAGTTGTAGATCTCGTCGAGATCTACAACTTTGATGTTGAACACTTTTCCTAAAAATGTCATATAGGACGTCTATTTTCAAAAGGCGCGTGTTCTGCGTATATTACCTAAACTATGCGATTCGCAATTGTTCTGCCCGGTGCCGCGCCTTCAGAAAATAGACATCCTATATGACATTTTTAGGAAAAGTGTTCAACATGAAAGTTGTAGATCTCGTCGAGATCTACAACTTTGATGTTGAACACTTTTCCTAAAAATGTCATATAGGACGTCTATTTTCAAAAGGCGCGTGTTCTGCGTATATTACCTAAACTATGCGATTCGCAATTGTTCTGCCCGGTGCCGCGCCTTCAGAAAATAGACATCCTATATGACATTTTTAGGAAAAGTGTTCAACATGAAAGTTGTAGATCTCGTCGAGATCTACAACTTTGATGTTGAACACTTTTCCTAAAAATGTCATATAGGACGTCTATTTTCAAAAGGCGCGTGTTCTGCGTATATTACCTAAACTATGCGATTCGCAATTGTTCTGCCCGGTGCCGCGCCTTCAGAAAATAGACATCCTATATGACATTTTTAGGAAAAGTGTTCAACATGAAAGTTGTAGATCTCGTCGAGATCTACAACTTTGATGTTGAACACTTTTCCTAAAAATGTCATATAGGACGTCTATTTTCAAAAGGCGCGTGTTCTGCGTATATTACCTAAACTATGCGATTCGCAATTGTTCTGCCCGGTGCCGCGCCTTCAGAAAATAGACATCCTATATGACATTTTTAGGAAAAGTGTTCAACATGAAAGTTGTAGATCTCGTCATATAGGACGTCTATTTTCAAAAGGCGCGTGTTCTGCGTATATTACCTAAACTATGCGATTCGCAATTGTTCTGCCCGGTGCCGCGCCTTCAGAAAATAGACATCCTATATGACATTTTTAGGAAAAGTGTTCAACATGAAAGTTGTAGATCTCGTCGAGATCTACAACTTTGATGTTGAACACTTTTCCTAAAAATGTCATATAGGACGTCTATTTTCAAAAGGCGCGTGTTCTGCGTATATTACCTAAACTATGCGATTCGCAATTGTTCTGCCCGGTGCCGCGCCTTCAGAAAATAGACATCCTATATGACATTTTTAGGAAAAGTGTTCAACATGAAAGTTGTAGATCTCGTCGAGATCTACAACTTTGATGTTGAACACTTTTCCTAAAAATGTCATATAGGACGTCTATTTTCAAAAGGCGCGTGTTCTGCGTATATTACCTAAACTATGCGATTCGCAATTGTTCTGCCCGGTGCCGCGCCTTCAGAAAATAGACATCCTATATGACATTTTTAGGAAAAGTGTTCAACATGAAAGTTGTAGATCTCGTCGAGATCTACAACTTTGATGTTGAACACTTTTCCTAAAAATGTCATATAGGACGTCTATTTTCAAAAGGCGCGTGTTCTGCGTATATTACCTAAACTATGCGATTCGCAATTGTTCTGCCCGGTGCCGCGCCTTCAGAAAATAGACATCCTATATGACATTTTTAGGAAAAGTGTTCAACATGAAAGTTGTAGATCTCGTCGAGATCTACAACTTTGATGTTGAACACTTTTCCTAAAAATGTCATATAGGACGTCTATTTTCAAAAGGCGCGTGTTCTGCGTATATTACCTAAACTATGCGATTCGCAATTGTTCTGCCCGGTGCCGCGCCTTCAGAAAATAGACATCCTATATGACATTTTTAGGAAAAGTGTTCAACATGAAAGTTGTAGATCTCGTCGAGATCTACAACTTTGATGTTGAACACTTTTCCTAAAAATGTCATATAGGACGTCTATTTTCAAAAGGCGCGTGTTCTGCGTATATTACCTAAACTATGCGATTCGCAATTGTTCTGCCCGGTGCCGCGCCTTCAGAAAATAGACATCCTATATGACATTTTTAGGAAAAGTGTTCAACATGAAAGTTGTAGATCTCGTCGAGATCTACAACTTTGATGTTGAACACTTTTCCTAAAAATGTCATATAGGACGTCTATTTTCAAAAGGCGCGTGTTCTGCGTATATTACCTAAACTATGCGATTCGCAATTGTTCTGCCCGGTGCCGCGCCTTCAGAAAATAGACATCCTATATGACATTTTTAGGAAAAGTGTTCAACATGAAAGTTGTAGATCTCGTCGAGATCTACAACTTTGATGTTGAACACTTTTCCTAAAAATGTCATATAGGACGTCTATTTTCAAAAGGCGCGTGTTCTGCGTATATTACCTAAACTATGCGATTCGCAATTGTTCTGCCCGGTGCCGCGCCTTCAGAAAATAGACATCCTATATGACATTTTTAGGAAAAGTGTTCAACATGAAAGTTGTAGATCTCGTCGAGATCTACAACTTTGATGTTGAACACTTTTCCTAAAAATGTCATATAGGACGTCTATTTTCAAAAGGCGCGTGTTCTGCGTATATTACCTAAACTATGCGATTCGCAATTGTTCTGCCCGGTGCCGCGCCTTCAGAAAATAGACATCCTATATGACATTTTTAGGAAAAGTGTTCAACATGAAAGTTGTAGATCTCGTCGAGATCTACAACTTTGATGTTGAACACTTTTCCTAAAAATGTCATATAGGACGTCTATTTTCAAAAGGCGCGTGTTCTGCGTATATTACCTAAACTATGCGATTCGCAATTGTTCTGCCCGGTGCCGCGCCTTCAGAAAATAGACATCCTATATGACATTTTTAGGAAAAGTGTTCAACATGAAAGTTGTAGATCTCGTCGAGATCTACAACTTTGATGTTGAACACTTTTCCTAAAAATGTCATATAGGACGTCTATTTTCAAAAGGCGCGTGTTCTGCGTATATTACCTAAACTATGCGATTCGCAATTGTTCTGCCCGGTGCCGCGCCTTCAGAAAATAGACATCCTATATGACATTTTTAGGAAAAGTGTTCAACATGAAAGTTGTAGATCTCGTCGAGATCTACAACTTTGATGTTGAACACTTTTCCTAAAAATGTCATATAGGACGTCTATTTTCAAAAGGCGCGTGTTCTGCGTATATTACCTAAACTATGCGATTCGCAATTGTTCTGCCCGGTGCCGCGCCTTCAGAAAATAGACATCCTATATGACATTTTTAGGAAAAGTGTTCAACATGAAAGTTGTAGATCTCGTCGAGATCTACAACTTTGATGTTGAACACTTTTCCTAAAAATGTCATATAGGACGTCTATTTTCAAAAGGCGCGTGTTCTGCGTATATTACCTAAACTATGCGATTCGCAATTGTTCTGCCCGGTGCCGCGCCTTCAGAAAATAGACATCCTATATGACATTTTTAGGAAAAGTGTTCAACATGAAAGTTGTAGATCTCGTCGAGATCTACAACTTTGATGTTGAACACTTTTCCTAAAAATGTCATATAGGACGTCTATTTTCAAAAGGCGCGTGTTCTGCGTATATTACCTAAACTATGCGATTCGCAATTGTTCTGCCCGGTGCCGCGCCTTCAGAAAATAGACATCCTATATGACATTTTTAGGAAAAGTGTTCAACATGAAAGTTGTAGATCTCGTCGAGATCTACAACTTTGATGTTGAACACTTTTCCTAAAAATGTCATATAGGACGTCTATTTTCAAAAGGCGCGTGTTCTGCGTATATTACCTAAACTATGCGATTCGCAATTGTTCTGCCCGGTGCCGCGCCTTCAGAAAATAGACATCCTATATGACATTTTTAGGAAAAGTGTTCAACATGAAAGTTGTAGATCTCGTCGAGATCTACAACTTTGATGTTGAACACTTTTCCTAAAAATGTCATATAGGACGTCTATTTTCAAAAGGCGCGTGTTCTGCGTATATTACCTAAACTATGCGATTCGCAATTGTTCTGCCCGGTGCCGCGCCTTCAGAAAATAGACATCCTATATGACATTTTTAGGAAAAGTGTTCAACATAAGTCGAGATCTACAACTTTGATGTTGAACACTCCGTCATATAGGACGTCTATTTTCAAAAGGCGCGTGTTCTGCGTATATTACCTAAACTATGCGATTCGCAATTGTTCTGCCCGGTGCCGCGCCTTCAGAAAATAGACATCCTATATGACATTTTTAGGAAAAGTGTTCAACATGAAAGTTGTAGATCTCGTCGAGATCTACAACTTTGATGTTGAACACTTTTCCTAAAAATGTCATATAGGACGTCTATTTTCAAAAGGCGCGTGTTCTGCGTATATTACCTAAACTATGCGATTCGCAATTGTTCTGCCGGTGCCGCGCCTTCAGAAAATAGACATCCTATATGACATTTTTAGGAAAAGTGTTCAACATGAAAGTTGTAGATCTCGTCGAGATCTACAACTTTGATGTTGAACACTTTTCCTAAAAATGTCATATAGGACGTCTATTTTCAAAAGGCGCGTGTTCTGCGTATATTACCTAAACTATGCGATTCGCAATTGTTCTGCCCGGTGCCGCGCCTTCAGAAAATAGACATCCTATATGACATTTTTAGGAAAAGTGTTCAACATGAAAGTTGTAGATCTCGTCGAGATCTACAACTTTGATGTTGAACACTTTTCCTAAAAATGTCATATAGGACGTCTATTTTCAAAAGGCGCGTGTTCTGCGTATATTACCTAAACTATGCGATTCGCAATTGTTCTGCCCGGTGCCGCGCCTTCAGAAAATAGACATCCTATATGACATTTTTAGGAAAAGTGTTCAACATGAAAGTTGTAGATCTCGTCGAGATCTACAACTTTGATGTTGAACACTTTTCCTAAAAATGTCATATAGGACGTCTATTTTCAAAAGGCGCGTGTTCTGCGTATATTACCTAAACTATGCGATTCGCAATTGTTCTGCCCGGTGCCGCGCCTTCAGAAAATAGACATCCTATATGACATTTTTAGGAAAAGTGTTCAACATGAAAGTTGTAGATCTCGTCGAGATCTACAACTTTGATGTTGAACACTTTTCCTAAAAATGTCATATAGGACGTCTATTTTCAAAAGGCGCGTGTTCTGCGTATATTACCTAAACTATGCGATTCGCAATTGTTCTGCCCGGTGCCGCGCCTTCAGAAAATAGACATCCTATATGACATTTTTAGGAAAAGTGTTCAACATGAAAGTTGTAGATCTCGTCGAGATCTACAACTTTGATGTTGAACACTTTTCCTAAAAATGTCATATAGGACGTCTATTTTCAAAAGGCGCGTGTTCTGCGTATATTACCTAAACTATGCGATTCGCAATTGTTCTGCCCGGTGCCGCGCCTTCAGAAAATAGACATCCTATATGACATTTTTAGGAAAAGTGTTCAACATGAAAGTTGTAGATCTCGTCGAGATCTACAACTTTGATGTTGAACACTTTTCCTAAAAATGTCATATAGGACGTCTATTTTCAAAAGGCGCGTGTTCTGCGTATATTACCTAAACTATGCGATTCGCAATTGTTCTGCCCGGTGCCGCGCCTTCAGAAAATAGACATCCTATATGACATTTTTAGGAAAAGTGTTCAACATGAAAGTTGTAGATCTCGTCGAGATCTACAACTTTGATGTTGAACACTTTTCCTAAAAATGTCATATAGGACGTCTATTTTCAAAAGGCGCGTGTTCTGCGTATATTACCTAAACTATGCGATTCGCAATTGTTCTGCCCGGTGCCGCGCCTTCAGAAAATAGACATCCTATATGACATTTTTAGGAAAAGTGTTCAACATGAAAGTTGTAGATCTCGTCTATAGGACGTCTAATTTCAAAGGCGCGTGTTCTGCGTATATTACCTAAACTATGCGATTCGCAATTGTTCTGCCCGGTGCCGCGCCTTCAGAAAATAGACATCCTATATGACATTTTTAGGAAAAGTGTTCAACATGAAAGTTGTAGATCTCGTCGAGATCTACAACTTTGATGTTGAACACTTTTCCTAAAAATGTCATATAGGACGTCTATTTTCAAAAGGCGCGTGTTCTGCGTATATTACCTAAACTATGCGATTCGCAATTGTTCTGCCCGGTGCCGCGCCTTCAGAAAATAGACATCCTATATGACATTTTTAGGAAAAGTGTTCAACATGAAAGTTGTAGATCTCGTCGAGATCTACAACTTTGATGTTGAACACTTTTCCTAAAAATGTCATATAGGACGTCTATTTTCAAAAGGCGCGTGTTCTGCGTATATTACCTAAACTATGCGATTCGCAATTGTTCTGCCCGGTGCCGCGCCTTCAGAAAATAGACATCCTATATGACATTTTTAGGAAAAGTGTTCAACATGAAAGTTGTAGATCTCGTCGAGATCTACAACTTTGATGTTGAACACTTTTCCTAAAAATGTCATATAGGACGTCTATTTTCAAAAGGCGCGTGTTCTGCGTATATTACCTAAACTATGCGATTCGCAATTGTTCTGCCCGGTGCCGCGCCTTCAGAAAATAGACATCCTATATGACATTTTTAGGAAAAGTGTTCAACATGAAAGTTGTAGATCTCGTCGAGATCTACAACTTTGATGTTGAACACTTTTCCTAAAAATGTCATATAGGACGTCTATTTTCAAAAGGCGCGTGTTCTGCGTATATTACCTAAACTATGCGATTCGCAATTGTTCTGCCCGGTGCCGCGCCTTCAGAAAATAGACATCCTATATGACATTTTTAGGAAAAGTGTTCAACATGAAAGTTGTAGATCTCGTCGAGATCTACAACTTTGATGTTGAACACTTTTCCTAAAAATGTCATATAGGACGTCTATTTTCAAAAGGCGCGTGTTCTGCGTATATTACCTAAACTATGCGATTCGCAATTGTTCTGCCCGGTGCCGCGCCTTCAGAAAATAGACATCCTATATGACATTTTTAGGAAAAGTGTTCAACATGAAAGTTGTAGATCTCGTCGAGATCTACAACTTTGATGTTGAACACTTTTCCTAAAAATGTCATATAGGACGTCTATTTTCAAAAGGCGCGTGTTCTGCGTATATTACCTAAACTATGCGATTCGCAATTGTTCTGCCCGGTGCCGCGCCTTCAGAAAATAGACATCCTATATGACATTTTTAGGAAAAGTGTTCAACATGAAAGTTGTAGATCTCGTCGAGATCTACAACTTTGATGTTGAACACTTTTCCTAAAAATGTCATATAGGACGTCTATTTTCAAAAGGCGCGTGTTCTGCGTATATTACCTAAACTATGCGATTCGCAATTGTTCTGCCGGTGCCGCGCCTTCAGAAAATAGACATCCTATATGACATTTTTAGGAAAAGTGTTCAACATGAAAGTTGTAGATCTCGTCGAGATCTACAACTTTGATGTTGAACACTTTTCCTAAAAATGTCATATAGGACGTCTATTTTCAAAAGGCGCGTGTTCTGCGTATATTACCTAAACTATGCGATTCGCAATTGTTCTGCCCGGTGCCGCGCCTTCAGAAAATAGACATCCTATATGACATTTTTAGGAAAAGTGTTCAACATGAAAGTTGTAGATCTCGTCGAGATCTACAACTTTGATGTTGAACACTTTTCCTAAAAATGTCATATAGGACGTCTATTTTCAAAAGGCGCGTGTTCTGCGTATATTACCTAAACTATGCGATTCGCAATTGTTCTGCCCGGTGCCGCGCCTTCAGAAAATAGACATCCTATATGACATTTTTAGGAAAAGTGTTCAACATGAAAGTTGTAGATCTCGTCGAGATCTACAACTTTGATGTTGAACACTTTTCCTAAAAATGTCATATAGGACGTCTATTTTCAAAAGGCGCGTGTTCTGCGTATATTACCTAAACTATGCGATTCGCAATTGTTCTGCCCGGTGCCGCGCCTTCAGAAAATAGACATCCTATATGACATTTTTAGGAAAAGTGTTCAACATGAAAGTTGTAGATCTCGTCGAGATCTACAACTTTGATGTTGAACACTTTTCCTAAAAATGTCATATAGGACGTCTATTTTCAAAAGGCGCGTGTTCTGCGTATATTACCTAAACTATGCGATTCGCAATTGTTCTGCCCGGTGCCGCGCCTTCAGAAAATAGACATCCTATATGACATTTTTAGGAAAAGTGTTCAACATGAAAGTTGTAGATCTCGTCGAGATCTACAACTTTGATGTTGAACACTTTTCCTAAAAATGTCATATAGGACGTCTATTTTCAAAAGGCGCGTGTTCTGCGTATATTACCTAAACTATGCGATTCGCAATTGTTCTGCCCGGTGCCGCGCCTTCAGAAAATAGACATCCTATATGACATTTTTAGGAAAAGTGTTCAACATGAAAGTTGTAGATCTCGTCGAGATCTACAACTTTGATGTTGAACACTTTTCCTAAAAATGTCATATAGGACGTCTATTTTCAAAAGGCGCGTGTTCTGCGTATATTACCTAAACTATGCGATTCGCAATTGTTCTGCCCGGTGCCGCGCCTTCAGAAAATAGACATCCTATATGACATTTTTAGGAAAAGTGTTCAACATGAAAGTTGTAGATCTCGTCGAGATCTACAACTTTGATGTTGAACACTTTTCCTAAAAATGTCATATAGGACGTCTATTTTCAAAAGGCGCGTGTTCTGCGTATATTACCTAAACTATGCGATTCGCAATTGTTCTGCCCGGTGCCGCGCCTTCAGAAAATAGACATCCTATATGACATTTTTAGGAAAAGTGTTCAACATGAAAGTTGTAGATCTCGTCGAGATCTACAACTTTGATGTTGAACACTTTTCCTAAAAATGTCATATAGGACGTCTATTTTCAAAAGGCGCGTGTTCTGCGTATATTACCTAAACTATGCGATTCGCAATTGTTCTGCCCGGTGCCGCGCTTTCAGAAAATAGACATCCTATATGACATTTTTAGGAAAAGTGTTCAACATGAAAGTTGTAGATCTCGTCGAGATCTACAACTTTGATGTTGAACACTTTTCCTAAAAATGTCATATAGGACGTCTATTTTCAAAAGGCGCGTGTTCTGCGTATATTACCTAAACTATGCGATTCGCAATTGTTCTGCCCGGTGCCGCGCCTTCAGAAAATAGACATCCTATATGACATTTTTAGGAAAAGTGTTCAACATGAAAGTTGTAGATCTCGTCGAGATCTACAACTTTGATGTTGAACACTTTTCCTAAAAATGTCATATAGGACGTCTATTTTCAAAGGCGCGTGTTCTGCGTATATTACCTAAACTATGCGATTCGCAATTGTTCTGCCCGGTGCCGCGCCTTCAGAAAATAGACATCCTATATGACATTTTTAGGAAAAGTGTTCAACATGAAAGTTGTAGATCTCGTCGAGATCTACAACTTTGATGTTGAACACTTTTCCTAAAAATGTCATATAGGACGTCTATTTTCAAAAGGCGCGTGTTCTGCGTATATTACCTAAACTATGCGATTCGCAATTGTTCTGCCCGGTGCCGCGCCTTCAGAAAATAGACATCCTATATGACATTTTTAGGAAAAGTGTTCAACATGAAAGTTGTAGATCTCGTCGAGATCTACAACTTTGATGTTGAACACTTTTCCTAAAAATGTCATATAGGACGTCTATTTTCAAAAGGCGCGTGTTCTGCGTATATTACCTAAACTATGCGATTCGCAATTGTTCTGCCCGGTGCCGCGCCTTCAGAAAATAGACATCCTATATGACATTTTTAGGAAAAGTGTTCAACATGAAAGTTGTAGATCTCGTCGAGATCTACAACTTTGATGTTGAACACTTTTCCTAAAAATGTCATATAGGACGTCTATTTTCAAAAGGCGCGTGTTCTGCGTATATTACCTAAACTATGCGATTCGCAATTGTTCTGCCGGTGCCGCGCCTTCAGAAAATAGACATCCTATATGACATTTTTAGGAAAAGTGTTCAACATGAAAGTTGTAGATCTCGTCGAGATCTACAACTTTGATGTTGAACACTTTTCCTAAAAATGTCATATAGGACGTCTATTTTCAAAAGGCGCGTGTTCTGCGTATATTACCTAAACTATGCGATTCGCAATTGTTCTGCCCGGTGCCGCGCCTTCAGAAAATAGACATCCTATATGACATTTTTAGGAAAAGTGTTCAACATGAAAGTTGTAGATCTCGTCGAGATCTACAACTTTGATGTTGAACACTTTTCCTAAAAATGTCATATAGGACGTCTATTTTCAAAAGGCGCGTGTTCTGCGTATATTACCTAAACTATGCGATTCGCAATTGTTCTGCCCGGTGCCGCGCCTTCAGAAAATAGACATCCTATATGACATTTTTAGGAAAAGTGTTCAACATGAAAGTTGTAGATCTCGTCGAGATCTACAACTTTGATGTTGAACACTTTTCCTAAAAATGTCATATAGGGCGTCTATTTTCAAAGGGCGCGTGTTCTGCGTATATTACCTAAACTATGCGACTCGCAATTGTTCTGCGCGGTGTCGCGCCTTTTGAAAATAGACCTCCTATATGCATTTTTAGGAAAAGTGTTCAACATCAAAGTTGTAGATCTCGTCGAGATCTACAACTTTGATGTTGAACACTTTTCCTAAAAATGTCATATAGGGCGTCTATTTTCAAAGGCGCGTGTTCTGCGTATATTACCTAAACTATGCGACTCGCAATTGTTCTGCGCGGTGTCGCGCCTTTTGAAAATAGACCTCCTATATGCATTTTTAGGAAAAGTGTTCAACATCAAAGTTGTAGATCTCGTCGAGATCTACAACTTTGATGTTGAACACTTTTCCTAAAAATGTCATATAGGGCGTCTATTTTCAAAGGGCGCGTGTTCTGCGTATATTACCTAAACTATGCGACTCGCAATTGTTCTGCGCGGTGTCGCGCCTTTTGAAAATAGACCTCCTATATGCATTTTTAGGAAAAGTGTTCAACATCAAAGTTGTAGATCTCGTCGAGATCTACAACTTTGATGTTGAACACTTTTCCTAAAAATGTCATATAGGGCGTCTATTTTCAAAAGGCGCGTGTTCTGCGTATATTACCTAAACTATGCGACTCGCAATTGTTCTGCGCGGTGTCGCGCCTTTTGAAAATAGACCTCCTATATGCATTTTTAGGAAAAGTGTTCAACATCAAAGTTGTAGATCTCGTCGAGATCTACAACTTTGATGTTGAACACTTTTCCTAAAAATGTCATATAGGGCGTCTATTTTCAAAGGGCGCGTGTTCTGCGTATATTACCTAAACTATGCGACTCGCAATTGTTCTGCGCGGTGTCGCGCCTTTTGAAAATAGACCTCCTATATCGCATTTTTAGGAAAAGTGTTCAACATCAAAGTTGTAGATCTCGTCGAGATCTACAACTTTGATGTTGAACACTTTTCCTAAAAATGTCATATAGGGCGTCTATTTTCAAAGGGCGCGTGTTCTGCGTATATTACCTAAACTATGCGACTCGCAATTGTTCTGCGCGGTGTCGCGCCTTTTGAAAATAGACCTCCTATATCGCATTTTTAGGAAAAGTGTTCAACATCAAAGTTGTAGATCTCGTCGAGATCTACAACTTTGATGTTGAACACTTTTCCTAAAAATGTCATATAGGGCGTCTATTTTCAAAGGGCGCGTGTTCTGCGTATATTACCTAAACTATGCGACTCGCAATTGTTCTGCGCGGTGTCGCGCCTTTTGAAAATAGACCTCCTATATGCATTTTTAGGAAAAGTGTTCAACATCAAAGTTGTAGATCTCGTCGAGATCTACAACTTTGATGTTGAACACTTTTCCTAAAAATGTCATATAGGGCGTCTATTTTCAAAGGGCGCGTGTTCTGCGTATATTACCTAAACTATGCGACTCGCAATTGTTCTGCGCGGTGTCGCGCCTTTTGAAAATAGACCTCCTATATCGCATTTTTAGGAAAAGTGTTCAACATCAAAGTTGTAGATCTCGTCGAGATCTACAACTTTGATGTTGAACACTTTTCCTAAAAATGTCATATAGGCGTCTATTTTCAAAGGCGCGTGTTCTGCGTATATTACCTAAACTATGCGACTCGCAATTGTTCTGCGCGGTGTCGCGCCCTTTGAAAATAGACCTCCTATATCGCATTTTTAGGAAAAGTGTTCAACATCAAAGTTGTAGATCTCGTCGAGATCTACAACTTTGATGTTGAACACTTTTCCTAAAAATGTCATATAGGGCGTCTATTTTCAAAGGCGCGTGTTCTGCGTATATTACCTAAACTATGCGACTCGCAATTGTTCTGCGCGGTGTCGCGCCTTTTGAAAATAGACCTCCTATATCGCATTTTTAGGAAAAGTGTTCAACATCAAAGTTGTAGATCTCGTCGAGATCTACAACTTTGATGTTGAACACTTTTCCTAAAAATGTCATATAGGCGTCTATTTTCAAAGGGCGCGTGTTCTGCGTATATTACCTAAACTATGCGACTCGCAATTGTTCTGCGCGGTGTCGCGCCTTTTGAAAATAGACCTCCTATATCGCATTTTTAGGAAAAGTGTTCAACATCAAAGTTGTAGATCTCGTCGAGATCTACAACTTTGATGTTGAACACTTTTCCTAAAAATGTCATATAGGGCGTCTATTTTCAAAGGGCGCGTGTTCTGCGTATATTACCTAAACTATGCGACTCGCAATTGTTCTGCGCGGTGTCGCGCCTTTTGAAAATAGACCTCCTATATCGCATTTTTAGGAAAAGTGTTCAACATCAAAGTTGTAGATCTCGTCGAGATCTACAACTTTGATGTTGAACACTTTTCCTAAAAATGTCATATAGGGCGTCTATTTTCAAAGGGCGCGTGTTCTGCGTATATTACCTAAACTATGCGACTCGCAATTGTTCTGCGCGGTGTCGCGCCTTTTGAAAATAGACCTCCTATATGCATTTTTAGGAAAAGTGTTCAACATCAAAGTTGTAGATCTCGTCGAGATCTACAACTTTGATGTTGAACACTTTTCCTAAAAATGTCATATAGGGCGTCTATTTTCAAAGGGCGCGTGTTCTGCGTATATTACCTAAACTATGCGACTCGCAATTGTTCTGCGCGGTGTCGCGCCTTTTGAAAATAGACCTCCTATATCGCATTTTTAGGAAAAGTGTTCAACATCAAAGTTGT
Organism: Dactylorhiza incarnata; assembly: GCA_033032865.1. NCBI lineage: Eukaryota > Viridiplantae > Streptophyta > Magnoliopsida > Asparagales > Orchidaceae > Dactylorhiza > Dactylorhiza incarnata. Next base: position 186,360 of record JAWHQI010000683.1, on the reverse strand, counting down.
AGATCTCGTCGAGATCTACAACTTTGATGTTGAACACTTTTCCTAAAAATGTCATATAGGGCGTCTATTTTCAAAGGGCGCGTGTTCTGCGTATATTACCTAAACTATGCGACTCGCAATTGTTCTGCGCGGTGTCGCGCCTTTTGAAAATAGACCTCCTATATCGCATTTTTAGGAAAAGTGTTCAACATCAAAGTTGTAGATCTCGTCGAGATCTACAACTTTGATGTTGAACACTTTTCCTAAAAATGTCATATAGGGCGTCTATTTTCAAAGGGCGCGTGTTCTGCGTATATTACCTAAACTATGCGACTCGCAATTGTTCTGCGCGGTGTCGCGCCTTTTGAAAATAGACCTCCTATATCGCATTTTTAGGAAAAGTGTTCAACATCAAAGTTGTAGATCTCGTCGAGATCTACAACTTTGATGTTGAACACTTTTCCTAAAAATGTCATATAGGGCGTCTATTTTCAAAGGGCGCGTGTTCTGCGTATATTACCTAAACTATGCGACTCGCAATTGTTCTGCGCGGTGTCGCGCCTTTTGAAAATAGACCTCCTATATCGCATTTTTAGGAAAAGTGTTCAACATCAAAGTTGTAGATCTCGTCGAGATCTACAACTTTGATGTTGAACACTTTTCCTAAAAATGTCATATAGGGCGTCTATTTTCAAAGGGCGCGTGTTCTGCGTATATTACCTAAACTATGCGACTCGCAATTGTTCTGCGCGGTGTCGCGCCTTTTGAAAATAGACCTCCTATATCGCATTTTTAGGAAAAGTGTTCAACATCAAAGTTGTAGATCTCGTCGAGATCTACAACTTTGATGTTGAACACTTTTCCTAAAAATGTCATATAGGGCGTCTATTTTCAAAGGGCGCGTGTTCTGCGTATATTACCTAAACTATGCGACTCGCAATTGTTCTGCGCGGTGTCGCGCCTTTTGAAAATAGACCTCCTATATCGCATTTTTAGGAAAAGTGTTCAACATCAAAGTTGTAGATCTCGTCGAGATCTACAACTTTGATGTTGAACACTTTTCCTAAAAATGTCATATAGGGCGTCTATTTTCAAAGGGCGCGTGTTCTGCGTATATTACCTAAACTATGCGACTCGCAATTGTTCTGCGCGGTGTCGCGCCTTTTGAAAATAGACCTCCTATATCGCATTTTTAGGAAAAGTGTTCAACATCAAAGTTGTAGATCTCGTCGAGATCTACAACTTTGATGTTGAACACTTTTCCTAAAAATGTCATATAGGGCGTCTATTTTCAAAGGGCGCGTGTTCTGCGTATATTACCTAAACTATGCGACTCGCAATTGTTCTGCGCGGTGTCGCGCCTTTTGAAAATAGACCTCCTATATCGCATTTTTAGGAAAAGTGTTCAACATCAAAGTTGTAGATCTCGTCGAGATCTACAACTTTGATGTTGAACACTTTTCCTAAAAATGTCATATAGGGCGTCTATTTTCAAAGGGCGCGTGTTCTGCGTATATTACCTAAACTATGCGACTCGCAATTGTTCTGCGCGGTGTCGCGCCTTTTGAAAATAGACCTCCTATATCGCATTTTTAGGAAAAGTGTTCAACATCAAAGTTGTAGATCTCGTCGAGATCTACAACTTTGATGTTGAACACTTTTCCTAAAAATGTCATATAGGGCGTCTATTTTCAAAGGGCGCGTGTTCTGCGTATATTACCTAAACTATGCGACTCGCAATTGTTCTGCGCGGTGTCGCGCCTTTTGAAAATAGACCTCCTATATCGCATTTTTAGGAAAAGTGTTCAACATCAAAGTTGTAGATCTCGTCGAGATCTACAACTTTGATGTTGAACACTTTTCCTAAAAATGTCATATAGGGCGTCTATTTTCAAAGGGCGCGTGTTCTGCGTATATTACCTAAACTATGCGACTCGCAATTGTTCTGCGCGGTGTCGCGCCTTTTGAAAATAGACCTCCTATATCGCATTTTTAGGAAAAGTGTTCAACATCAAAGTTGTAGATCTCGTCGAGATCTACAACTTTGATGTTGAACACTTTTCCTAAAAATGTCATATAGGGCGTCTATTTTCAAAGGGCGCGTGTTCTGCGTATATTACCTAAACTATGCGACTCGCAATTGTTCTGCGCGGTGTCGCGCCTTTTGAAAATAGACCTCCTATATCGCATTTTTAGGAAAAGTGTTCAACATCAAAGTTGTAGATCTCGTCGAGATCTACAACTTTGATGTTGAACACTTTTCCTAAAAATGTCATATAGGGCGTCTATTTTCAAAGGGCGCGTGTTCTGCGTATATTACCTAAACTATGCGACTCGCAATTGTTCTGCGCGGTGTCGCGCCTTTTGAAAATAGACCTCCTATATCGCATTTTTAGGAAAAGTGTTCAACATCAAAGTTGTAGATCTCGTCGAGATCTACAACTTTGATGTTGAACACTTTTCCTAAAAATGTCATATAGGGCGTCTATTTTCAAAGGGCGCGTGTTCTGCGTATATTACCTAAACTATGCGACTCGCAATTGTTCTGCGCGGTGTCGCGCCTTTTGAAAATAGACCTCCTATATCGCATTTTTAGGAAAAGTGTTCAACATCAAAGTTGTAGATCTCGTCGAGATCTACAACTTTGATGTTGAACACTTTTCCTAAAAATGTCATATAGGGCGTCTATTTTCAAAGGGCGCGTGTTCTGCGTATATTACCTAAACTATGCGACTCGCAATTGTTCTGCGCGGTGTCGCGCCTTTTGAAAATAGACCTCCTATATCGCATTTTTAGGAAAAGTGTTCAACATCAAAGTTGTAGATCTCGTCGAGATCTACAACTTTGATGTTGAACACTTTTCCTAAAAATGTCATATAGGGCGTCTATTTTCAAAGGGCGCGTGTTCTGCGTATATTACCTAAACTATGCGACTCGCAATTGTTCTGCGCGGTGTCGCGCCTTTTGAAAATAGACCTCCTATATCGCATTTTTAGGAAAAGTGTTCAACATCAAAGTTGTAGATCTCGTCGAGATCTACAACTTTGATGTTGAACACTTTTCCTAAAAATGTCATATAGGGCGTCTATTTTCAAAGGGCGCGTGTTCTGCGTATATTACCTAAACTATGCGACTCGCAATTGTTCTGCGCGGTGTCGCGCCTTTTGAAAATAGACCTCCTATATCGCATTTTTAGGAAAAGTGTTCAACATCAAAGTTGTAGATCTCGTCGAGATCTACAACTTTGATGTTGAACACTTTTCCTAAAAATGTCATATAGGGCGTCTATTTTCAAAAGGCGCGTGTTCTGCGTATATTACCTAAACTATGCGACTCGCAATTGTTCTGCGCGGTGTCGCGCCTTTTGAAAATAGACCTCCTATATCGCATTTTTAGGAAAAGTGTTCAACATCAAAGTTGTAGATCTCGTCGAGATCTACAACTTTGATGTTGAACACTTTTCCTAAAAATGTCATATAGGGCGTCTATTTTCAAAAGGCGCGTGTTCTGCGTATATTACCTAAACTATGCGACTCGCAATTGTTCTGCGCGGTGTCGCGCCTTTTGAAAATAGACCTCCTATATCGCATTTTTAGGAAAAGTGTTCAACATCAAAGTTGTAGATCTCGTCGAGATCTACAACTTTGATGTTGAACACTTTTCCTAAAAATGTCATATAGGGCGTCTATTTTCAAAAGGCGCGTGTTCTGCGTATATTACCTAAACTATGCGACTCGCAATTGTTCTGCGCGGTGTCGCGCCTTTTGAAAATAGACCTCCTATATGCATTTTTAGGAAAAGTGTTCAACATCAAAGTTGTAGATCTCGTCGAGATCTACAACTTTGATGTTGAACACTTTTCCTAAAAATGTCATATAGGGCGTCTATTTTCAAAGGCGCGTGTTCTGCGTATATTACCTAAACTATGCGACTCGCAATTGTTCTGCGCGGTGTCGCGCCTTTTGAAAATAGACCTCCTATATGCATTTTTAGGAAAAGTGTTCAACATCAAAGTTGTAGATCTCGTCGAGATCTACAACTTTGATGTTGAACACTTTTCCTAAAAATGTCATATAGGGCGTCTATTTTCAAAAGGCGCGTGTTCTGCGTATATTACCTAAACTATGCGACTCGCAATTGTTCTGCGCGGTGTCGCGCCTTTTGAAAATAGACCTCCTATATCGCATTTTTAGGAAAAGTGTTCAACATCAAAGTTGTAGATCTCGTCGAGATCTACAACTTTGATGTTGAACACTTTTCCTAAAAATGTCATATAGGGCGTCTATTTTCAAAAGGCGCGTGTTCTGCGTATATTACCTAAACTATGCGACTCGCAATTGTTCTGCGCGGTGTCGCGCCTTTTGAAAATAGACCTCCTATATCGCATTTTTAGGAAAAGTGTTCAACATCAAAGTTGTAGATCTCGTCGAGATCTACAACTTTGATGTTGAACACTTTTCCTAAAAATGTCATATAGGGCGTCTATTTTCAAAGGGCGCGTGTTCTGCGTATATTACCTAAACTATGCGACTCGCAATTGTTCTGCGCGGTGTCGCGCCTTTTGAAAATAGACCTCCTATATCGCATTTTTAGGAAAAGTGTTCAACATCAAAGTTGTAGATCTCGTCGAGATCTACAACTTTGATGTTGAACACTTTTCCTAAAAATGTCATATAGGGCGTCTATTTTCAAAGGGCGCGTGTTCTGCGTATATTACCTAAACTATGCGACTCGCAATTGTTCTGCGCGGTGTCGCGCCTTTTGAAAATAGACCTCCTATATCGCATTTTTAGGAAAAGTGTTCAACATCAAAGTTGTAGATCTCGTCGAGATCTACAACTTTGATGTTGAACACTTTTCCTAAAAATGTCATATAGGGCGTCTATTTTCAAAGGGCGCGTGTTCTGCGTATATTACCTAAACTATGCGACTCGCAATTGTTCTGCGCGGTGTCGCGCCTTTTGAAAATAGACCTCCTATATCGCATTTTTAGGAAAAGTGTTCAACATCAAAGTTGTAGATCTCGTCGAGATCTACAACTTTGATGTTGAACACTTTTCCTAAAAATGTCATATAGGGCGTCTATTTTCAAAGGGCGCGTGTTCTGCGTATATTACCTAAACTATGCGACTCGCAATTGTTCTGCGCGGTGTCGCGCCTTTTGAAAATAGACCTCCTATATCGCATTTTTAGGAAAAGTGTTCAACATCAAAGTTGTAGATCTCGTCGAGATCTACAACTTTGATGTTGAACACTTTTCCTAAAAATGTCATATAGGGCGTCTATTTTCAAAGGGCGCGTGTTCTGCGTATATTACCTAAACTATGCGACTCGCAATTGTTCTGCGCGGTGTCGCGCCTTTTGAAAATAGACCTCCTATATCGCATTTTTAGGAAAAGTGTTCAACATCAAAGTTGTAGATCTCGTCGAGATCTACAACTTTGATGTTGAACACTTTTCCTAAAAATGTCATATAGGGCGTCTATTTTCAAAGGGCGCGTGTTCTGCGTATATTACCTAAACTATGCGACTCGCAATTGTTCTGCGCGGTGTCGCGCCTTTTGAAAATAGACCTCCTATATCGCATTTTTAGGAAAAGTGTTCAACATCAAAGTTGTAGATCTCGTCGAGATCTACAACTTTGATGTTGAACACTTTTCCTAAAAATGTCATATAGGGCGTCTATTTTCAAAGGGCGCGTGTTCTGCGTATATTACCTAAACTATGCGACTCGCAATTGTTCTGCGCGGTGTCGCGCCTTTTGAAAATAGACCTCCTATATCGCATTTTTAGGAAAAGTGTTCAACATCAAAGTTGTAGATCTCGTCGAGATCTACAACTTTGATGTTGAACACTTTTCCTAAAAATGTCATATAGGGCGTCTATTTTCAAAGGGCGCGTGTTCTGCGTATATTACCTAAACTATGCGACTCGCAATTGTTCTGCGCGGTGTCGCGCCTTTTGAAAATAGACCTCCTATATCGCATTTTTAGGAAAAGTGTTCAACATCAAAGTTGTAGATCTCGTCGAGATCTACAACTTTGATGTTGAACACTTTTCCTAAAAATGTCATATAGGGCGTCTATTTTCAAAGGGCGCGTGTTCTGCGTATATTACCTAAACTATGCGACTCGCAATTGTTCTGCGCGGTGTCGCGCCTTTTGAAAATAGACCTCCTATATCGCATTTTTAGGAAAAGTGTTCAACATCAAAGTTGTAGATCTCGTCGAGATCTACAACTTTGATGTTGAACACTTTTCCTAAAAATGTCATATAGGGCGTCTATTTTCAAAGGGCGCGTGTTCTGCGTATATTACCTAAACTATGCGACTCGCAATTGTTCTGCGCGGTGTCGCGCCTTTTGAAAATAGACCTCCTATATCGCATTTTTAGGAAAAGTGTTCAACATCAAAGTTGTAGATCTCGTCGAGATCTACAACTTTGATGTTGAACACTTTTCCTAAAAATGTCATATAGGGCGTCTATTTTCAAAGGGCGCGTGTTCTGCGTATATTACCTAAACTATGCGACTCGCAATTGTTCTGCGCGGTGTCGCGCCTTTTGAAAATAGACCTCCTATATCGCATTTTTAGGAAAAGTGTTCAACATCAAAGTTGTAGATCTCGTCGAGATCTACAACTTTGATGTTGAACACTTTTCCTAAAAATGTCATATAGGGCGTCTATTTTCAAAGGGCGCGTGTTCTGCGTATATTACCTAAACTATGCGACTCGCAATTGTTCTGCGCGGTGTCGCGCCTTTTGAAAATAGACCTCCTATATCGCATTTTTAGGAAAAGTGTTCAACATCAAAGTTGTAGATCTCGTCGAGATCTACAACTTTGATGTTGAACACTTTTCCTAAAAATGTCATATAGGGCGTCTATTTTCAAAGGGCGCGTGTTCTGCGTATATTACCTAAACTATGCGACTCGCAATTGTTCTGCGCGGTGTCGCGCCTTTTGAAAATAGACCTCCTATATCGCATTTTTAGGAAAAGTGTTCAACATCAAAGTTGTAGATCTCGTCGAGATCTACAACTTTGATGTTGAACACTTTTCCTAAAAATGTCATATAGGGCGTCTATTTTCAAAGGGCGCGTGTTCTGCGTATATTACCTAAACTATGCGACTCGCAATTGTTCTGCGCGGTGTCGCGCCTTTTGAAAATAGACCTCCTATATCGCATTTTTAGGAAAAGTGTTCAACATCAAAGTTGTAGATCTCGTCGAGATCTACAACTTTGATGTTGAACACTTTTCCTAAAAATGTCATATAGGGCGTCTATTTTCAAAGGGCGCGTGTTCTGCGTATATTACCTAAACTATGCGACTCGCAATTGTTCTGCGCGGTGTCGCGCCTTTTGAAAATAGACCTCCTATATCGCATTTTTAGGAAAAGTGTTCAACATCAAAGTTGTAGATCTCGTCGAGATCTACAACTTTGATGTTGAACACTTTTCCTAAAAATGTCATATAGGGCGTCTATTTTCAAAGGGCGCGTGTTCTGCGTATATTACCTAAACTATGCGACTCGCAATTGTTCTGCGCGGTGTCGCGCCTTTTGAAAATAGACCTCCTATATCGCATTTTTAGGAAAAGTGTTCAACATCAAAGTTGTAGATCTCGTCGAGATCTACAACTTTGATGTTGAACACTTTTCCTAAAAATGTCATATAGGGCGTCTATTTTCAAAGGGCGCGTGTTCTGCGTATATTACCTAAACTATGCGACTCGCAATTGTTCTGCGCGGTGTCGCGCCTTTTGAAAATAGACCTCCTATATCGCATTTTTAGGAAAAGTGTTCAACATCAAAGTTGTAGATCTCGTCGAGATCTACAACTTTGATGTTGAACACTTTTCCTAAAAATGTCATATAGGGCGTCTATTTTCAAAGGGCGCGTGTTCTGCGTATATTACCTAAACTATGCGACTCGCAATTGTTCTGCGCGGTGTCGCGCCTTTTGAAAATAGACCTCCTATATCGCATTTTTAGGAAAAGTGTTCAACATCAAAGTTGTAGATCTCGTCGAGATCTACAACTTTGATGTTGAACACTTTTCCTAAAAATGTCATATAGGGCGTCTATTTTCAAAGGGCGCGTGTTCTGCGTATATTACCTAAACTATGCGACTCGCAATTGTTCTGCGCGGTGTCGCGCCTTTTGAAAATAGACCTCCTATATCGCATTTTTAGGAAAAGTGTTCAACATCAAAGTTGTAGATCTCGTCGAGATCTACAACTTTGATGTTGAACACTTTTCCTAAAAATGTCATATAGGGCGTCTATTTTCAAAGGGCGCGTGTTCTGCGTATATTACCTAAACTATGCGACTCGCAATTGTTCTGCGCGGTGTCGCGCCTTTTGAAAATAGACCTCCTATATCGCATTTTTAGGAAAAGTGTTCAACATCAAAGTTGTAGATCTCGTCGAGATCTACAACTTTGATGTTGAACACTTTTCCTAAAAATGTCATATAGGGCGTCTATTTTCAAAGGGCGCGTGTTCTGCGTATATTACCTAAACTATGCGACTCGCAATTGTTCTGCGCGGTGTCGCGCCTTTTGAAAATAGACCTCCTATATCGCATTTTTAGGAAAAGTGTTCAACATCAAAGTTGTAGATCTCGTCGAGATCTACAACTTTGATGTTGAACACTTTTCCTAAAAATGTCATATAGGGCGTCTATTTTCAAAGGGCGCGTGTTCTGCGTATATTACCTAAACTATGCGACTCGCAATTGTTCTGCGCGGTGTCGCGCCTTTTGAAAATAGACCTCCTATATCGCATTTTTAGGAAAAGTGTTCAACATCAAAGTTGTAGATCTCGTCGAGATCTACAACTTTGATGTTGAACACTTTTCCTAAAAATGTCATATAGGGCGTCTATTTTCAAAGGGCGCGTGTTCTGCGTATATTACCTAAACTATGCGACTCGCAATTGTTCTGCGCGGTGTCGCGCCTTTTGAAAATAGACCTCCTATATCGCATTTTTAGGAAAAGTGTTCAACATCAAAGTTGTAGATCTCGTCGAGATCTACAACTTTGATGTTGAACACTTTTCCTAAAAATGTCATATAGGGCGTCTATTTTCAAAGGGCGCGTGTTCTGCGTATATTACCTAAACTATGCGACTCGCAATTGTTCTGCGCGGTGTCGCGCCTTTTGAAAATAGACCTCCTATATCGCATTTTTAGGAAAAGTGTTCAACATCAAAGTTGTAGATCTCGTCGAGATCTACAACTTTGATGTTGAACACTTTTCCTAAAAATGTCATATAGGGCGTCTATTTTCAAAGGGCGCGTGTTCTGCGTATATTACCTAAACTATGCGACTCGCAATTGTTCTGCGCGGTGTCGCGCCTTTTGAAAATAGACCTCCTATATCGCATTTTTAGGAAAAGTGTTCAACATCAAAGTTGTAGATCTCGTCGAGATCTACAACTTTGATGTTGAACACTTTTCCTAAAAATGTCATATAGGGCGTCTATTTTCAAAGGGCGCGTGTTCTGCGTATATTACCTAAACTATGCGACTCGCAATTGTTCTGCGCGGTGTCGCGCCTTTTGAAAATAGACCTCCTATATCGCATTTTTAGGAAAAGTGTTCAACATCAAAGTTGTAGATCTCGTCGAGATCTACAACTTTGATGTTGAACACTTTTCCTAAAAATGTCATATAGGGCGTCTATTTTCAAAGGGCGCGTGTTCTGCGTATATTACCTAAACTATGCGACTCGCAATTGTTCTGCGCGGTGTCGCGCCTTTTGAAAATAGACCTCCTATATCGCATTTTTAGGAAAAGTGTTCAACATCAAAGTTGTAGATCTCGTCGAGATCTACAACTTTGATGTTGAACACTTTTCCTAAAAATGTCATATAGGGCGTCTATTTTCAAAGGGCGCGTGTTCTGCGTATATTACCTAAACTATGCGACTCGCAATTGTTCTGCGCGGTGTCGCGCCTTTTGAAAATAGACCTCCTATATCGCATTTTTAGGAAAAGTGTTCAACATCAAAGTTGTAGATCTCGTCGAGATCTACAACTTTGATGTTGAACACTTTTCCTAAAAATGTCATATAGGGCGTCTATTTTCAAAGGGCGCGTGTTCTGCGTATATTACCTAAACTATGCGACTCGCAATTGTTCTGCGCGGTGTCGCGCCTTTTGAAAATAGACCTCCTATATCGCATTTTTAGGAAAAGTGTTCAACATCAAAGTTGTAGATCTCGTCGAGATCTACAACTTTGATGTTGAACACTTTTCCTAAAAATGTCATATAGGGCGTCTATTTTCAAAGGGCGCGTGTTCTGCGTATATTACCTAAACTATGCGACTCGCAATTGTTCTGCGCGGTGTCGCGCCTTTTGAAAATAGACCTCCTATATCGCATTTTTAGGAAAAGTGTTCAACATCAAAGTTGTAGATCTCGTCGAGATCTACAACTTTGATGTTGAACACTTTTCCTAAAAATGTCATATAGGGCGTCTATTTTCAAAGGGCGCGTGTTCTGCGTATATTACCTAAACTATGCGACTCGCAATTGTTCTGCGCGGTGTCGCGCCTTTTGAAAATAGACCTCCTATATCGCATTTTTAGGAAAAGTGTTCAACATCAAAGTTGTAGATCTCGTCGAGATCTACAACTTTGATGTTGAACACTTTTCCTAAAAATGTCATATAGGGCGTCTATTTTCAAAGGGCGCGTGTTCTGCGTATATTACCTAAACTATGCGACTCGCAATTGTTCTGCGCGGTGTCGCGCCTTTTGAAAATAGACCTCCTATATCGCATTTTTAGGAAAAGTGTTCAACATCAAAGTTGTAGATCTCGTCGAGATCTACAACTTTGATGTTGAACACTTTTCCTAAAAATGTCATATAGGGCGTCTATTTTCAAAGGGCGCGTGTTCTGCGTATATTACCTAAACTATGCGACTCGCAATTGTTCTGCGCGGTGTCGCGCCTTTTGAAAATAGACCTCCTATATCGCATTTTTAGGAAAAGTGTTCAACATCAAAGTTGTAGATCTCGTCGAGATCTACAACTTTGATGTTGAACACTTTTCCTAAAAATGTCATATAGGGCGTCTATTTTCAAAGGGCGCGTGTTCTGCGTATATTACCTAAACTATGCGACTCGCAATTGTTCTGCGCGGTGTCGCGCCTTTTGAAAATAGACCTCCTATATCGCATTTTTAGGAAAAGTGTTCAACATCAAAGTTGTAGATCTCGTCGAGATCTACAACTTTGATGTTGAACACTTTTCCTAAAAATGTCATATAGGGCGTCTATTTTCAAAGGGCGCGTGTTCTGCGTATATTACCTAAACTATGCGACTCGCAATTGTTCTGCGCGGTGTCGCGCCTTTTGAAAATAGACCTCCTATATCGCATTTTTAGGAAAAGTGTTCAACATCAAAGTTGTAGATCTCGTCGAGATCTACAACTTTGATGTTGAACACTTTTCCTAAAAATGTCATATAGGGCGTCTATTTTCAAAGGGCGCGTGTTCTGCGTATATTACCTAAACTATGCGACTCGCAATTGTTCTGCGCGGTGTCGCGCCTTTTGAAAATAGACCTCCTATATCGCATTTTTAGGAAAAGTGTTCAACATCAAAGTTGTAGATCTCGTCGAGATCTACAACTTTGATGTTGAACACTTTTCCTAAAAATGTCATATAGGGCGTCTATTTTCAAAGGGCGCGTGTTCTGCGTATATTACCTAAACTATGCGACTCGCAATTGTTCTGCGCGGTGTCGCGCCTTTTGAAAATAGACCTCCTATATCGCATTTTTAGGAAAAGTGTTCAACATCAAAGTTGTAGATCTCGTCGAGATCTACAACTTTGATGTTGAACACTTTTCCTAAAAATGTCATATAGGGCGTCTATTTTCAAAGGGCGCGTGTTCTGCGTATATTACCTAAACTATGCGACTCGCAATTGTTCTGCGCGGTGTCGCGCCTTTTGAAAATAGACCTCCTATATCGCATTTTTAGGAAAAGTGTTCAACATCAAAGTTGTAGATCTCGTCGAGATCTACAACTTTGATGTTGAACACTTTTCCTAAAAATGTCATATAGGGCGTCTATTTTCAAAGGGCGCGTGTTCTGCGTATATTACCTAAACTATGCGACTCGCAATTGTTCTGCGCGGTGTCGCGCCTTTTGAAAATAGACCTCCTATATCGCATTTTTAGGAAAAGTGTTCAACATCAAAGTTGTAGATCTCGTCGAGATCTACAACTTTGATGTTGAACACTTTTCCTAAAAATGTCATATAGGGCGTCTATTTTCAAAGGGCGCGTGTTCTGCGTATATTACCTAAACTATGCGACTCGCAATTGTTCTGCGCGGTGTCGCGCCTTTTGAAAATAGACCTCCTATATCGCATTTTTAGGAAAAGTGTTCAACATCAAAGTTGTAGATCTCGTCGAGATCTACAACTTTGATGTTGAACACTTTTCCTAAAAATGTCATATAGGGCGTCTATTTTCAAAGGGCGCGTGTTCTGCGTATATTACCTAAACTATGCGACTCGCAATTGTTCTGCGCGGTGTCGCGCCTTTTGAAAATAGACCTCCTATATCGCATTTTTAGGAAAAGTGTTCAACATCAAAGTTGTAGATCTCGTCGAGATCTACAACTTTGATGTTGAACACTTTTCCTAAAAATGTCATATAGGGCGTCTATTTTCAAAGGGCGCGTGTTCTGCGTATATTACCTAAACTATGCGACTCGCAATTGTTCTGCGCGGTGTCGCGCCTTTTGAAAATAGACCTCCTATATCGCATTTTTAGGAAAAGTGTTCAACATCAAAGTTGTAGATCTCGTCGAGATCTACAACTTTGATGTTGAACACTTTTCCTAAAAATGTCATATAGGGCGTCTATTTTCAAAGGGCGCGTGTTCTGCGTATATTACCTAAACTATGCGACTCGCAATTGTTCTGCGCGGTGTCGCGCCTTTTGAAAATAGACCTCCTATATCGCATTTTTAGGAAAAGTGTTCAACATCAAAGTTGTAGATCTCGTCGAGATCTACAACTTTGATGTTGAACACTTTTCCTAAAAATGTCATATAGGGCGTCTATTTTCAAAGGGCGCGTGTTCTGCGTATATTACCTAAACTATGCGACTCGCAATTGTTCTGCGCGGTGTCGCGCCTTTTGAAAATAGACCTCCTATATCGCATTTTTAGGAAAAGTGTTCAACATCAAAGTTGTAGATCTCGTCGAGATCTACAACTTTGATGTTGAACACTTTTCCTAAAAATGTCATATAGGGCGTCTATTTTCAAAGGGCGCGTGTTCTGCGTATATTACCTAAACTATGCGACTCGCAATTGTTCTGCGCGGTGTCGCGCCTTTTGAAAATAGACCTCCTATATCGCATTTTTAGGAAAAGTGTTCAACATCAAAGTTGTAGATCTCGTCGAGATCTACAACTTTGATGTTGAACACTTTTCCTAAAAATGTCATATAGGGCGTCTATTTTCAAAGGGCGCGTGTTCTGCGTATATTACCTAAACTATGCGACTCGCAATTGTTCTGCGCGGTGTCGCGCCTTTTGAAAATAGACCTCCTATATCGCATTTTTAGGAAAAGTGTTCAACATCAAAGTTGTAGATCTCGTCGAGATCTACAACTTTGATGTTGAACACTTTTCCTAAAAATGTCATATAGGGCGTCTATTTTCAAAGGGCGCGTGTTCTGCGTATATTACCTAAACTATGCGACTCGCAATTGTTCTGCGCGGTGTCGCGCCTTTTGAAAATAGACCTCCTATATCGCATTTTTAGGAAAAGTGTTCAACATCAAAGTTGTAGATCTCGTCGAGATCTACAACTTTGATGTTGAACACTTTTCCTAAAAATGTCATATAGGGCGTCTATTTTCAAAGGGCGCGTGTTCTGCGTATATTACCTAAACTATGCGACTCGCAATTGTTCTGCGCGGTGTCGCGCCTTTTGAAAATAGACCTCCTATATCGCATTTTTAGGAAAAGTGTTCAACATCAAAGTTGTAGATCTCGTCGAGATCTACAACTTTGATGTTGAACACTTTTCCTAAAAATGTCATATAGGGCGTCTATTTTCAAAGGGCGCGTGTTCTGCGTATATTACCTAAACTATGCGACTCGCAATTGTTCTGCGCGGTGTCGCGCCTTTTGAAAATAGACCTCCTATATCGCATTTTTAGGAAAAGTGTTCAACATCAAAGTTGTAGATCTCGTCGAGATCTACAACTTTGATGTTGAACACTTTTCCTAAAAATGTCATATAGGGCGTCTATTTTCAAAGGGCGCGTGTTCTGCGTATATTACCTAAACTATGCGACTCGCAATTGTTCTGCGCGGTGTCGCGCCTTTTGAAAATAGACCTCCTATATCGCATTTTTAGGAAAAGTGTTCAACATCAAAGTTGTAGATCTCGTCGAGATCTACAACTTTGATGTTGAACACTTTTCCTAAAAATGTCATATAGGGCGTCTATTTTCAAAGGGCGCGTGTTCTGCGTATATTACCTAAACTATGCGACTCGCAATTGTTCTGCGCGGTGTCGCGCCTTTTGAAAATAGACCTCCTATATCGCATTTTTAGGAAAAGTGTTCAACATCAAAGTTGTAGATCTCGTCGAGATCTACAACTTTGATGTTGAACACTTTTCCTAAAAATGTCATATAGGGCGTCTATTTTCAAAGGGCGCGTGTTCTGCGTATATTACCTAAACTATGCGACTCGCAATTGTTCTGCGCGGTGTCGCGCCTTTTGAAAATAGACCTCCTATATCGCATTTTTAGGAAAAGTGTTCAACATCAAAGTTGTAGATCTCGTCGAGATCTACAACTTTGATGTTGAACACTTTTCCTAAAAATGTCATATAGGGCGTCTATTTTCAAAGGGCGCGTGTTCTGCGTATATTACCTAAACTATGCGACTCGCAATTGTTCTGCGCGGTGTCGCGCCTTTTGAAAATAGACCTCCTATATCGCATTTTTAGGAAAAGTGTTCAACATCAAAGTTGTAGATCTCGTCGAGATCACTTTTCCTAAAAATGTCATATAGGGCGTCTATTTTCAAAGGGCGCGTGTTCTGCGTATATTACCTAAACTATGCGACTCGCAATTGTTCTGCGCGGTGTCGCGCCTTTTGAAAATAGACCTCCTATATCGCATTTTTAGGAAAAGTGTTCAACATCAAAGTTGTAGATCTCGTCGAGATCTACAACTTTGATGTTGAACACTTTTCCTAAAAATGTCATATAGGGCGTCTATTTTCAAAGGGCGCGTGTTCTGCGTATATTACCTAAACTATGCGACTCGCAATTGTTCTGCGCGGTGTCGCGCCTTTTGAAAATAGACCTCCTATATCGCATTTTTAGGAAAAGTGTTCAACATCAAAGTTGTAGATCTCGTCGAGATCTACAACTTTGATGTTGAACACTTTTCCTAAAAATGTCATATAGGGCGTCTATTTTCAAAGGGCGCGTGTTCTGCGTATATTACCTAAACTATGCGACTCGCAATTGTTCTGCGCGGTGTCGCGCCTTTTGAAAATAGACCTCCTATATCGCATTTTTAGGAAAAGTGTTCAACATCAAAGTTGTAGATCTCGTCGAGATCTACAACTTTGATGTTGAACACTTTTCCTAAAAATGTCATATAGGGCGTCTATTTTCAAAGGGCGCGTGTTCTGCGTATATTACCTAAACTATGCGACTCGCAATTGTTCTGCGCGGTGTCGCGCCTTTTGAAAATAGACCTCCTATATCGCATTTTTAGGAAAAGTGTTCAACATCAAAGTTGTAGATCTCGTCGAGATCTACAACTTTGATGTTGAACACTTTTCCTAAAAATGTCATATAGGGCGTCTATTTTCAAAGGGCGCGTGTTCTGCGTATATTACCTAAACTATGCGACTCGCAATTGTTCTGCGCGGTGTCGCGCCTTTTGAAAATAGACCTCCTATATCGCATTTTTAGGAAAAGTGTTCAACATCAAAGTTGTAGATCTCGTCGAGATCTACAACTTTGATGTTGAACACTTTTCCTAAAAATGTCATATAGGGCGTCTATTTTCAAAGGGCGCGTGTTCTGCGTATATTACCTAAACTATGCGACTCGCAATTGTTCTGCGCGGTGTCGCGCCTTTTGAAAATAGACCTCCTATATCGCATTTTTAGGAAAAGTGTTCAACATCAAAGTTGTAGATCTCGTCGAGATCTACAACTTTGATGTTGAACACTTTTCCTAAAAATGTCATATAGGGCGTCTATTTTCAAAGGGCGCGTGTTCTGCGTATATTACCTAAACTATGCGACTCGCAATTGTTCTGCGCGGTGTCGCGCCTTTTGAAAATAGACCTCCTATATCGCATTTTTAGGAAAAGTGTTCAACATCAAAGTTGTAGATCTCGTCGAGATCTACAACTTTGATGTTGAACACTTTTCCTAAAAATGTCATATAGGGCGTCTATTTTCAAAGGGCGCGTGTTCTGCGTATATTACCTAAACTATGCGACTCGCAATTGTTCTGCGCGGTGTCGCGCCTTTTGAAAATAGACCTCCTATATCGCATTTTTAGGAAAAGTGTTCAACATCAAAGTTGTAGATCTCGTCGAGATCTACAACTTTGATGTTGAACACTTTTCCTAAAAATGTCATATAGGGCGTCTATTTTCAAAGGGCGCGTGTTCTGCGTATATTACCTAAACTATGCGACTCGCAATTGTTCTGCGCGGTGTCGCGCCTTTTGAAAATAGACCTCCTATATCGCATTTTTAGGAAAAGTGTTCAACATCAAAGTTGTAGATCTCGTCGAGATCTACAACTTTGATGTTGAACACTTTTCCTAAAAATGTCATATAGGGCGTCTATTTTCAAAGGGCGCGTGTTCTGCGTATATTACCTAAACTATGCGACTCGCAATTGTTCTGCGCGGTGTCGCGCCTTTTGAAAATAGACCTCCTATATCGCATTTTTAGGAAAAGTGTTCAACATCAAAGTTGTAGATCTCGTCGAGATCTACAACTTTGATGTTGAACACTTTTCCTAAAAATGTCATATAGGGCGTCTATTTTCAAAGGGCGCGTGTTCTGCGTATATTACCTAAACTATGCGACTCGCAATTGTTCTGCGCGGTGTCGCGCCTTTTGAAAATAGACCTCCTATATCGCATTTTTAGGAAAAGTGTTCAACATCAAAGTTGTAGATCTCGTCGAGATCTACAACTTTGATGTTGAACACTTTTCCTAAAAATGTCATATAGGGCGTCTATTTTCAAAGGGCGCGTGTTCTGCGTATATTACCTAAACTATGCGACTCGCAATTGTTCTGCGCGGTGTCGCGCCTTTTGAAAATAGACCTCCTATATCGCATTTTTAGGAAAAGTGTTCAACATCAAAGTTGTAGATCTCGTCGAGATCTACAACTTTGATGTTGAACACTTTTCCTAAAAATGTCATATAGGGCGTCTATTTTCAAAGGGCGCGTGTTCTGCGTATATTACCTAAACTATGCGACTCGCAATTGTTCTGCGCGGTGTCGCGCCTTTTGAAAATAGACCTCCTATATCGCATTTTTAGGAAAAGTGTTCAACATCAAAGTTGTAGATCTCGTCGAGATCTACAACTTTGATGTTGAACACTTTTCCTAAAAATGTCATATAGGGCGTCTATTTTCAAAGGGCGCGTGTTCTGCGTATATTACCTAAACTATGCGACTCGCAATTGTTCTGCGCGGTGTCGCGCCTTTTGAAAATAGACCTCCTATATCGCATTTTTAGGAAAAGTGTTCAACATCAAAGTTGTAGATCTCGTCGAGATCTACAACTTTGATGTTGAACACTTTTCCTAAAAATGTCATATAGGGCGTCTATTTTCAAAGGGCGCGTGTTCTGCGTATATTACCTAAACTATGCGACTCGCAATTGTTCTGCGCGGTGTCGCGCCTTTTGAAAATAGACCTCCTATATCGCATTTTTAGGAAAAGTGTTCAACATCAAAGTTGTAGATCTCGTCGAGATCTACAACTTTGATGTTGAACACTTTTCCTAAAAATGTCATATAGGGCGTCTATTTTCAAAGGGCGCGTGTTCTGCGTATATTACCTAAACTATGCGACTCGCAATTGTTCTGCGCGGTGTCGCGCCTTTTGAAAATAGACCTCCTATATCGCATTTTTAGGAAAAGTGTTCAACATCAAAGTTGTAGATCTCGTCGAGATCTACAACTTTGATGTTGAACACTTTTCCTAAAAATGTCATATAGGGCGTCTATTTTCAAAGGGCGCGTGTTCTGCGTATATTACCTAAACTATGCGACTCGCAATTGTTCTGCGCGGTGTCGCGCCTTTTGAAAATAGACCTCCTATATCGCATTTTTAGGAAAAGTGTTCAACATCAAAGTTGTAGATCTCGTCGAGATCTACAACTTTGATGTTGAACACTTTTCCTAAAAATGTCATATAGGGCGTCTATTTTCAAAGGGCGCGTGTTCTGCGTATATTACCTAAACTATGCGACTCGCAATTGTTCTGCGCGGTGTCGCGCCTTTTGAAAATAGACCTCCTATATCGCATTTTTAGGAAAAGTGTTCAACATCAAAGTTGTAGATCTCGTCGAGATCTACAACTTTGATGTTGAACACTTTTCCTAAAAATGTCATATAGGGCGTCTATTTTCAAAGGGCGCGTGTTCTGCGTATATTACCTAAACTATGCGACTCGCAATTGTTCTGCGCGGTGTCGCGCCTTTTGAAAATAGACCTCCTATATCGCATTTTTAGGAAAAGTGTTCAACATCAAAGTTGTAGATCTCGTCGAGATCTACAACTTTGATGTTGAACACTTTTCCTAAAAATGTCATATAGGGCGTCTATTTTCAAAGGGCGCGTGTTCTGCGTATATTACCTAAACTATGCGACTCGCAATTGTTCTGCGCGGTGTCGCGCCTTTTGAAAATAGACCTCCTATATCGCATTTTTAGGAAAAGTGTTCAACATCAAAGTTGTAGATCTCGTCGAGATCTACAACTTTGATGTTGAACACTTTTCCTAAAAATGTCATATAGGGCGTCTATTTTCAAAGGGCGCGTGTTCTGCGTATATTACCTAAACTATGCGACTCGCAATTGTTCTGCGCGGTGTCGCGCCTTTTGAAAATAGACCTCCTATATCGCATTTTTAGGAAAAGTGTTCAACATCAAAGTTGTAGATCTCGTCGAGATCTACAACTTTGATGTTGAACACTTTTCCTAAAAATGTCATATAGGGCGTCTATTTTCAAAGGGCGCGTGTTCTGCGTATATTACCTAAACTATGCGACTCGCAATTGTTCTGCGCGGTGTCGCGCCTTTTGAAAATAGACCTCCTATATCGCATTTTTAGGAAAAGTGTTCAACATCAAAGTTGTAGATCTCGTCGAGATCTACAACTTTGATGTTGAACACTTTTCCTAAAAATGTCATATAGGGCGTCTATTTTCAAAGGGCGCGTGTTCTGCGTATATTACCTAAACTATGCGACTCGCAATTGTTCTGCGCGGTGTCGCGCCTTTTGAAAATAGACCTCCTATATCGCATTTTTAGGAAAAGTGTTCAACATCAAAGTTGTAGATCTCGTCGAGATCTACAACTTTGATGTTGAACACTTTTCCTAAAAATGTCATATAGGGCGTCTATTTTCAAAGGGCGCGTGTTCTGCGTATATTACCTAAACTATGCGACTCGCAATTGTTCTGCGCGGTGTCGCGCCTTTTGAAAATAGACCTCCTATATCGCATTTTTAGGAAAAGTGTTCAACATCAAAGTTGTAGATCTCGTCGAGATCTACAACTTTGATGTTGAACACTTTTCCTAAAAATGTCATATAGGGCGTCTATTTTCAAAAGGCGCGTGTTCTGCGTATATTACCTAAACTATGCGACTCGCAATTGTTCTGCGCGGTGTCGCGCCTTTTGAAAATAGACCTCCTATATCGCATTTTTAGGAAAAGTGTTCAACATCAAAGTTGTAGATCTCGTCGAGATCTACAACTTTGATGTTGAACACTTTTCCTAAAAATGTCATATAGGGCGTCTATTTTCAAAGGGCGCGTGTTCTGCGTATATTACCTAAACTATGCGACTCGCAATTGTTCTGCGCGGTGTCGCGCCTTTTGAAAATAGACCTCCTATATCGCATTTTTAGGAAAAGTGTTCAACATCAAAGTTGTAGATCTCGTCGAGATCTACAACTTTGATGTTGAACACTTTTCCTAAAAATGTCATATAGGGCGTCTATTTTCAAAGGGCGCGTGTTCTGCGTATATTACCTAAACTATGCGACTCGCAATTGTTCTGCGCGGTGTCGCGCCTTTTGAAAATAGACCTCCTATATCGCATTTTTAGGAAAAGTGTTCAACATCAAAGTTGTAGATCTCGTCGAGATCTACAACTTTGATGTTGAACACTTTTCCTAAAAATGTCATATAGGGCGTCTATTTTCAAAGGGCGCGTGTTCTGCGTATATTACCTAAACTATGCGACTCGCAATTGTTCTGCGCGGTGTCGCGCCTTTTGAAAATAGACCTCCTATATCGCATTTTTAGGAAAAGTGTTCAACATCAAAGTTGTAGATCTCGTCGAGATCTACAACTTTGATGTTGAACACTTTTCCTAAAAATGTCATATAGGGCGTCTATTTTCAAAGGGCGCGTGTTCTGCGTATATTACCTAAACTATGCGACTCGCAATTGTTCTGCGCGGTGTCGCGCCTTTTGAAAATAGACCTCCTATATCGCATTTTTAGGAAAAGTGTTCAACATCAAAGTTGTAGATCTCGTCGAGATCTACAACTTTGATGTTGAACACTTTTCCTAAAAATGTCATATAGGGCGTCTATTTTCAAAGGGCGCGTGTTCTGCGTATATTACCTAAACTATGCGACTCGCAATTGTTCTGCGCGGTGTCGCGCCTTTTGAAAATAGACCTCCTATATCGCATTTTTAGGAAAAGTGTTCAACATCAAAGTTGTAGATCTCGTCGAGATCTACAACTTTGATGTTGAACACTTTTCCTAAAAATGTCATATAGGGCGTCTATTTTCAAAGGGCGCGTGTTCTGCGTATATTACCTAAACTATGCGACTCGCAATTGTTCTGCGCGGTGTCGCGCCTTTTGAAAATAGACCTCCTATATCGCATTTTTAGGAAAAGTGTTCAACATCAAAGTTGTAGATCTCGTCGAGATCTACAACTTTGATGTTGAACACTTTTCCTAAAAATGTCATATAGGGCGTCTATTTTCAAAGGGCGCGTGTTCTGCGTATATTACCTAAACTATGCGACTCGCAATTGTTCTGCGCGGTGTCGCGCCTTTTGAAAATAGACCTCCTATATCGCATTTTTAGGAAAAGTGTTCAACATCAAAGTTGTAGATCTCGTCGAGATCTACAACTTTGATGTTGAACACTTTTCCTAAAAATGTCATATAGGGCGTCTATTTTCAAAGGGCGCGTGTTCTGCGTATATTACCTAAACTATGCGACTCGCAATTGTTCTGCGCGGTGTCGCGCCTTTTGAAAATAGACCTCCTATATCGCATTTTTAGGAAAAGTGTTCAACATCAAAGTTGTAGATCTCGTCGAGATCTACAACTTTGATGTTGAACACTTTTCCTAAAAATGTCATATAGGGCGTCTATTTTCAAAGGGCGCGTGTTCTGCGTATATTACCTAAACTATGCGACTCGCAATTGTTCTGCGCGGTGTCGCGCCTTTTGAAAATAGACCTCCTATATCGCATTTTTAGGAAAAGTGTTCAACATCAAAGTTGTAGATCTCGTCGAGATCTACAACTTTGATGTTGAACACTTTTCCTAAAAATGTCATATAGGAGTCTATTTTCAAAAGGCGCGTGTTCTGCGTATAACAATTGCGAGTCGCATATTGTTCTGCGCAGAACACGCGCCTTTGAAAATAGACCTCCTATATGACATTTTTAGGAAAAGTGTTCAACATCAAAGTTGTAGATCTCGTCGAGATCTACAACTTTGATGTTGAACACTTTTCCTAAAAATGTCATATAGGAGGTCTATTTTCAAAAGGCGCGTGTTCCGCGTATAACAATTGCGACTCGCATAGTTTAGGTAATTCGCGCAGAACCGCCGCCCATTTGAAAATAGACGCCCTATATGACATTTTTAAGAAAAGTGTTCAACATCAAAGTTGTAGATCTCGACGAGATCTACAACTTTGATGTTGAACACTTTTCCTAAAAATGCGATATAGGAGGTCTATTTTCAAAAGGCGCGACACCGCGCAGAACAATTGCGAGTCGCATAGTTTGTAATTTACGCAGTGTCGCGCCCTTTGAAAATAGACGCCCTATATGACATTTTTAGGAAAAGTGTTCAACATCAAAGTTGTAGATCTCGTCGAGATCTACAACTTTGATGTTGAACACTTTTCCTAAAAATGCGATATAGGAGGTCTATTTTCAAAAGGCGCGACACCGCGCAGAAACAATTGCGAGTCAGCATAGTTTAGGTAATATACGCAGAACACGCGCCCTTTGAAAATAGACGCCCTATATGACATTTTTAGGAAAAGTGTTCAACATCAAAGTTGTAGATCTCGACGAGATCTACAACTTTGATGTTGAACACTTTTCCTAAAAATGCTGATATAGGAGGTCTATTTTCAAAAGGCGCGACACCCGCGCAGAACAATTGCGAGTCGCATAGTTTAGGTAATTTACGCAGAACACGCGCCCTTTGAAAATAGACGCCCTATATGAATTTTTAGGAAAAGTGTTCAACATCAAAGTTGTAGATCTCGACGAGATCTACAACTTTGATGTTGAACACTTTCCTAAAAATGCGATATAGGAGGTCTATTTTCAAAAGGCGGCGACACCGCGCAGAACAATTGCGAGTCGCATAGTTTAGGTAATATACGCAGAACACGCGCCCTTTGAAAATAGAACGCCCTATATGACATTTTTAGGAAAAGTGTTCAACATCAAAGTTGTAGATCTCGACGAGATCTACAACTTTGATGTTGAACACTTTTCCTAAAATGCGATATAGGAGGTCTATTTTCAAAGGCGCAGACACCGCGCAGAACAATTGCGAGTCGCATAGTTTAGGTAATATACGCAGAACACGCGCCCTTTGAAAATAGACGCCCTATATGACATTTTAGGAAAAGTGTTCACATCAAAGTTGTAGATCTCGACGAGATCTACAACTTTGATGTTTGAACACTTTTCCTAAAAATGCGATATAGGAGGTCTATTTTCAAAAGGCGCGACACCGCGCAGAACACATTGCGAGTCGCATAGTTTAGGTTAATATACGCAGAAACACGCGCCCTTTGAAAATAGACCCCTATATGACATTTTTAGGAAAAGTGTTCAACATCAAAGTTGTAGATCTCGTCGAGATCTACAACTTTGATGTTGAACACTTTTCCTAAAAATGTCATATAGGGCGTCTATTTTCAAAGGGCGCGTGTTCTGCGTATATTACCTAAACTATGCGACTCGCAATTGTTCTGCGCGGTGTCGCGCCTTTTGAAAATAGACCTCCTATATCGCATTTTTAGGAAAAGTGTTCAACATCAAAGTTGTAGATCTCGTCGAGATCTACAACTTTGATGTTGAACACTTTTCCTAAAAATGTCATATAGGGCGTCTATTTTCAAAGGGCGCGTGTTCTGCGTATATTACCTAAACTATGCGACTCGCAATTGTTCTGCGCGGTGTCGCGCCTTTTGAAAATAGACCTCCTATATCGCATTTTTAGGAAAAGTGTTCAACATCAAAGTTGTAGATCTCGTCGAGATCTACAACTTTGATGTTGAACACTTTTCCTAAAAATGTCATATAGGGCGTCTATTTTCAAAGGGCGCGTGTTCTGCGTATATTACCTAAACTATGCGACTCGCAATTGTTCTGCGCGGTGTCGCGCCTTTTGAAAATAGACCTCCTATATCGCATTTTTAGGAAAAGTGTTCAACATCAAAGTTGTAGATCTCGTCGAGATCTACAACTTTGATGTTGAACACTTTTCCTAAAAATGTCATATAGGGCGTCTATTTTCAAAGGGCGCGTGTTCTGCGTATATTACCTAAACTATGCGACTCGCAATTGTTCTGCGCGGTGTCGCGCCTTTTGAAAATAGACCTCCTATATCGCATTTTTAGGAAAAGTGTTCAACATCAAAGTTGTAGATCTCGTCGAGATCTACAACTTTGATGTTGAACACTTTTCCTAAAAATGTCATATAGGGCGTCTATTTTCAAAGGGCGCGTGTTCTGCGTATATTACCTAAACTATGCGACTCGCAATTGTTCTGCGCGGTGTCGCGCCTTTTGAAAATAGACCTCCTATATCGCATTTTTAGGAAAAGTGTTCAACATCAAAGTTGTAGATCTCGTCGAGATCTACAACTTTGATGTTGAACACTTTTCCTAAAAATGTCATATAGGGCGTCTATTTTCAAAGGGCGCGTGTTCTGCGTATATTACCTAAACTATGCGACTCGCAATTGTTCTGCGCGGTGTCGCGCCTTTTGAAAATAGACCTCCTATATCGCATTTTTAGGAAAAGTGTTCAACATCAAAGTTGTAGATCTCGTCGAGATCTACAACTTTGATGTTGAACACTTTTCCTAAAAATGTCATATAGGGCGTCTATTTTCAAAGGGCGCGTGTTCTGCGTATATTACCTAAACTATGCGACTCGCAATTGTTCTGCGCGGTGTCGCGCCTTTTGAAAATAGACCTCCTATATCGCATTTTTAGGAAAAGTGTTCAACATCAAAGTTGTAGATCTCGTCGAGATCTACAACTTTGATGTTGAACACTTTTCCTAAAAATGTCATATAGGGCGTCTATTTTCAAAGGGCGCGTGTTCTGCGTATATTACCTAAACTATGCGACTCGCAATTGTTCTGCGCGGTGTCGCGCCTTTTGAAAATAGACCTCCTATATCGCATTTTTAGGAAAAGTGTTCAACATCAAAGTTGTAGATCTCGTCGAGATCTACAACTTTGATGTTGAACACTTTTCCTAAAAATGTCATATAGGGCGTCTATTTTCAAAGGGCGCGTGTTCTGCGTATATTACCTAAACTATGCGACTCGCAATTGTTCTGCGCGGTGTCGCGCCTTTTGAAAATAGACCTCCTATATCGCATTTTTAGGAAAAGTGTTCAACATCAAAGTTGTAGATCTCGTCGAGATCTACAACTTTGATGTTGAACACTTTTCCTAAAAATGTCATATAGGGCGTCTATTTTCAAAGGGCGCGTGTTCTGCGTATATTACCTAAACTATGCGACTCGCAATTGTTCTGCGCGGTGTCGCGCCTTTTGAAAATAGACCTCCTATATCGCATTTTTAGGAAAAGTGTTCAACATCAAAGTTGTAGATCTCGTCGAGATCTACAACTTTGATGTTGAACACTTTTCCTAAAAATGTCATATAGGGCGTCTATTTTCAAAGGGCGCGTGTTCTGCGTATATTACCTAAACTATGCGACTCGCAATTGTTCTGCGCGGTGTCGCGCCTTTTGAAAATAGACCTCCTATATCGCATTTTTAGGAAAAGTGTTCAACATCAAAGTTGTAGATCTCGTCGAGATCTACAACTTTGATGTTGAACACTTTTCCTAAAAATGTCATATAGGGCGTCTATTTTCAAAGGGCGCGTGTTCTGCGTATATTACCTAAACTATGCGACTCGCAATTGTTCTGCGCGGTGTCGCGCCTTTTGAAAATAGACCTCCTATATCGCATTTTTAGGAAAAGTGTTCAACATCAAAGTTGTAGATCTCGTCGAGATCTACAACTTTGATGTTGAACACTTTTCCTAAAAATGTCATATAGGGCGTCTATTTTCAAAGGGCGCGTGTTCTGCGTATATTACCTAAACTATGCGACTCGCAATTGTTCTGCGCGGTGTCGCGCCTTTTGAAAATAGACCTCCTATATCGCATTTTTAGGAAAAGTGTTCAACATCAAAGTTGTAGATCTCGTCGAGATCTACAACTTTGATGTTGAACACTTTTCCTAAAAATGTCATATAGGGCGTCTATTTTCAAAGGGCGCGTGTTCTGCGTATATTACCTAAACTATGCGACTCGCAATTGTTCTGCGCGGTGTCGCGCCTTTTGAAAATAGACCTCCTATATCGCATTTTTAGGAAAAGTGTTCAACATCAAAGTTGTAGATCTCGTCGAGATCTACAACTTTGATGTTGAACACTTTTCCTAAAAATGTCATATAGGGCGTCTATTTTCAAAGGGCGCGTGTTCTGCGTATATTACCTAAACTATGCGACTCGCAATTGTTCTGCGCGGTGTCGCGCCTTTTGAAAATAGACCTCCTATATCGCATTTTTAGGAAAAGTGTTCAACATCAAAGTTGTAGATCTCGTCGAGATCTACAACTTTGATGTTGAACACTTTTCCTAAAAATGTCATATAGGGCGTCTATTTTCAAAGGGCGCGTGTTCTGCGTATATTACCTAAACTATGCGACTCGCAATTGTTCTGCGCGGTGTCGCGCCTTTTGAAAATAGACCTCCTATATCGCATTTTTAGGAAAAGTGTTCAACATCAAAGTTGTAGATCTCGTCGAGATCTACAACTTTGATGTTGAACACTTTTCCTAAAAATGTCATATAGGGCGTCTATTTTCAAAGGGCGCGTGTTCTGCGTATATTACCTAAACTATGCGACTCGCAATTGTTCTGCGCGGTGTCGCGCCTTTTGAAAATAGACCTCCTATATCGCATTTTTAGGAAAAGTGTTCAACATCAAAGTTGTAGATCTCGTCGAGATCTACAACTTTGATGTTGAACACTTTTCCTAAAAATGTCATATAGGGCGTCTATTTTCAAAGGGCGCGTGTTCTGCGTATATTACCTAAACTATGCGACTCGCAATTGTTCTGCGCGGTGTCGCGCCTTTTGAAAATAGACCTCCTATATCGCATTTTTAGGAAAAGTGTTCAACATCAAAGTTGTAGATCTCGTCGAGATCTACAACTTTGATGTTGAACACTTTTCCTAAAAATGTCATATAGGGCGTCTATTTTCAAAGGGCGCGTGTTCTGCGTATATTACCTAAACTATGCGACTCGCAATTGTTCTGCGCGGTGTCGCGCCTTTTGAAAATAGACCTCCTATATCGCATTTTTAGGAAAAGTGTTCAACATCAAAGTTGTAGATCTCGTCGAGATCTACAACTTTGATGTTGAACACTTTTCCTAAAAATGTCATATAGGGCGTCTATTTTCAAAGGGCGCGTGTTCTGCGTATATTACCTAAACTATGCGACTCGCAATTGTTCTGCGCGGTGTCGCGCCTTTTGAAAATAGACCTCCTATATCGCATTTTTAGGAAAAGTGTTCAACATCAAAGTTGTAGATCTCGTCGAGATCTACAACTTTGATGTTGAACACTTTTCCTAAAAATGTCATATAGGGCGTCTATTTTCAAAGGGCGCGTGTTCTGCGTATATTACCTAAACTATGCGACTCGCAATTGTTCTGCGCGGTGTCGCGCCTTTTGAAAATAGACCTCCTATATCGCATTTTTAGGAAAAGTGTTCAACATCAAAGTTGTAGATCTCGTCGAGATCTACAACTTTGATGTTGAACACTTTTCCTAAAAATGTCATATAGGGCGTCTATTTTCAAAGGGCGCGTGTTCTGCGTATATTACCTAAACTATGCGACTCGCAATTGTTCTGCGCGGTGTCGCGCCTTTTGAAAATAGACCTCCTATATCGCATTTTTAGGAAAAGTGTTCAACATCAAAGTTGTAGATCTCGTCGAGATCTACAACTTTGATGTTGAACACTTTTCCTAAAAATGTCATATAGGGCGTCTATTTTCAAAGGGCGCGTGTTCTGCGTATATTACCTAAACTATGCGACTCGCAATTGTTCTGCGCGGTGTCGCGCCTTTTGAAAATAGACCTCCTATATCGCATTTTTAGGAAAAGTGTTCAACATCAAAGTTGTAGATCTCGTCGAGATCTACAACTTTGATGTTGAACACTTTTCCTAAAAATGTCATATAGGGCGTCTATTTTCAAAGGGCGCGTGTTCTGCGTATATTACCTAAACTATGCGACTCGCAATTGTTCTGCGCGGTGTCGCGCCTTTTGAAAATAGACCTCCTATATCGCATTTTTAGGAAAAGTGTTCAACATCAAAGTTGTAGATCTCGTCGAGATCTACAACTTTGATGTTGAACACTTTTCCTAAAAATGTCATATAGGGCGTCTATTTTCAAAGGGCGCGTGTTCTGCGTATATTACCTAAACTATGCGACTCGCAATTGTTCTGCGCGGTGTCGCGCCTTTTGAAAATAGACCTCCTATATCGCATTTTTAGGAAAAGTGTTCAACATCAAAGTTGTAGATCTCGTCGAGATCTACAACTTTGATGTTGAACACTTTTCCTAAAAATGTCATATAGGGCGTCTATTTTCAAAGGGCGCGTGTTCTGCGTATATTACCTAAACTATGCGACTCGCAATTGTTCTGCGCGGTGTCGCGCCTTTTGAAAATAGACCTCCTATATCGCATTTTTAGGAAAAGTGTTCAACATCAAAGTTGTAGATCTCGTCGAGATCTACAACTTTGATGTTGAACACTTTTCCTAAAAATGTCATATAGGGCGTCTATTTTCAAAGGGCGCGTGTTCTGCGTA
Organism: Dactylorhiza incarnata; assembly: GCA_033032865.1. Lineage (NCBI taxonomy): Eukaryota > Viridiplantae > Streptophyta > Magnoliopsida > Asparagales > Orchidaceae > Dactylorhiza > Dactylorhiza incarnata. The sequence goes on along the minus strand of JAWHQI010000683.1, from coordinate 157,693 downwards.
TATTACCTAAACTATGCGACTCGCAATTGTTCTGCGCGGTGTCGCGCCTTTTGAAAATAGACCTCCTATATCGCATTTTTAGGAAAAGTGTTCAACATCAAAGTTGTAGATCTCGTCGAGATCTACAACTTTGATGTTGAACACTTTTCCTAAAAATGTCATATAGGGCGTCTATTTTCAAAGGGCGCGTGTTCTGCGTATATTACCTAAACTATGCGACTCGCAATTGTTCTGCGCGGTGTCGCGCCTTTTGAAAATAGACCTCCTATATCGCATTTTTAGGAAAAGTGTTCAACATCAAAGTTGTAGATCTCGTCGAGATCTACAACTTTGATGTTGAACACTTTTCCTAAAAATGTCATATAGGGCGTCTATTTTCAAAGGGCGCGTGTTCTGCGTATATTACCTAAACTATGCGACTCGCAATTGTTCTGCGCGGTGTCGCGCCTTTTGAAAATAGACCTCCTATATCGCATTTTTAGGAAAAGTGTTCAACATCAAAGTTGTAGATCTCGTCGAGATCTACAACTTTGATGTTGAACACTTTTCCTAAAAATGTCATATAGGGCGTCTATTTTCAAAGGGCGCGTGTTCTGCGTATATTACCTAAACTATGCGACTCGCAATTGTTCTGCGCGGTGTCGCGCCTTTTGAAAATAGACCTCCTATATCGCATTTTTAGGAAAAGTGTTCAACATCAAAGTTGTAGATCTCGTCGAGATCTACAACTTTGATGTTGAACACTTTTCCTAAAAATGTCATATAGGGCGTCTATTTTCAAAGGGCGCGTGTTCTGCGTATATTACCTAAACTATGCGACTCGCAATTGTTCTGCGCGGTGTCGCGCCTTTTGAAAATAGACCTCGACGAGATCTACAACTTTGATGTTGAACACTTTTCCTAAAAATGTCATATAGGGCGTCTATTTTCAAAGGGCGCGTGTTCTGCGTATATTACCTAAACTATGCGACTCGCAATTGTTCTGCGCGGTGTCGCGCCTTTTGAAAATAGACCTCCTATATCGCATTTTTAGGAAAAGTGTTCAACATCAAAGTTGTAGATCTCGTCGAGATCTACAACTTTGATGTTGAACACTTTTCCTAAAAATGTCATATAGGCGTCTATTTTCAAAGGGCGCGTGTTCTGCGTATATTACCTAAACTATGCGACTCGCAATTGTTCTGCGCGGTGTCGCGCCTTTTGAAAATAGACCTCCTATATCGCATTTTTAGGAAAAGTGTTCAACATCAAAGTTGTAGATCTCGTCGAGATCTACAACTTTGATGTTGAACACTTTTCCTAAAAATGTCATATAGGGCGTCTATTTTCAAAGGGCGCGTGTTCTGCGTATATTACCTAAACTATGCGACTCGCAATTGTTCTGCGCGGTGTCGCGCCTTTTGAAAATAGACCTCCTATATCGCATTTTTAGGAAAAGTGTTCAACATCAAAGTTGTAGATCTCGTCGAGATCTACAACTTTGATGTTGAACACTTTTCCTAAAAATGTCATATAGGGCGTCTATTTTCAAAGGGCGCGTGTTCTGCGTATATTACCTAAACTATGCGACTCGCAATTGTTCTGCGCGGTGTCGCGCCTTTTGAAAATAGACCTCCTATATCGCATTTTTAGGAAAAGTGTTCAACATCAAAGTTGTAGATCTCGTCGAGATCTACAACTTTGATGTTGAACACTTTTCCTAAAAATGTCATATAGGGCGTCTATTTTCAAAGGGCGCGTGTTCTGCGTATATTACCTAAACTATGCGACTCGCAATTGTTCTGCGCGGTGTCGCGCCTTTTGAAAATAGACCTCCTATATCGCATTTTTAGGAAAAGTGTTCAACATCAAAGTTGTAGATCTCGTCGAGATCTACAACTTTGATGTTGAACACTTTTCCTAAAAATGTCATATAGGGCGTCTATTTTCAAAGGGCGCGTGTTCTGCGTATATTACCTAAACTATGCGACTCGCAATTGTTCTGCGCGGTGTCGCGCCTTTTGAAAATAGACCTCCTATATCGCATTTTTAGGAAAAGTGTTCAACATCAAAGTTGTAGATCTCGTCGAGATCTACAACTTTGATGTTGAACACTTTTCCTAAAAATGTCATATAGGGCGTCTATTTTCAAAGGGCGCGTGTTCTGCGTATATTACCTAAACTATGCGACTCGCAATTGTTCTGCGCGGTGTCGCGCCTTTTGAAAATAGACCTCCTATATCGCATTTTTAGGAAAAGTGTTCAACATCAAAGTTGTAGATCTCGTCGAGATCTACAACTTTGATGTTGAACACTTTTCCTAAAAATGTCATATAGGGCGTCTATTTTCAAAGGGCGCGTGTTCTGCGTATATTACCTAAACTATGCGACTCGCAATTGTTCTGCGCGGTGTCGCGCCTTTTGAAAATAGACCTCCTATATCGCATTTTTAGGAAAAGTGTTCAACATCAAAGTTGTAGATCTCGTCGAGATCTACAACTTTGATGTTGAACACTTTTCCTAAAAATGTCATATAGGGCGTCTATTTTCAAAGGGCGCGTGTTCTGCGTATATTACCTAAACTATGCGACTCGCAATTGTTCTGCGCGGTGTCGCGCCTTTTGAAAATAGACCTCCTATATCGCATTTTTAGGAAAAGTGTTCAACATCAAAGTTGTAGATCTCGTCGAGATCTACAACTTTGATGTTGAACACTTTTCCTAAAAATGTCATATAGGGCGTCTATTTTCAAAGGGCGCGTGTTCTGCGTATATTACCTAAACTATGCGACTCGCAATTGTTCTGCGCGGTGTCGCGCCTTTTGAAAATAGACCTCCTATATCGCATTTTTAGGAAAAGTGTTCAACATCAAAGTTGTAGATCTCGTCGAGATCTACAACTTTGATGTTGAACACTTTTCCTAAAAATGTCATATAGGGCGTCTATTTTCAAAGGGCGCGTGTTCTGCGTATATTACCTAAACTATGCGACTCGCAATTGTTCTGCGCGGTGTCGCGCCTTTTGAAAATAGACCTCCTATATCGCATTTTTAGGAAAAGTGTTCAACATCAAAGTTGTAGATCTCGTCGAGATCTACAACTTTGATGTTGAACACTTTTCCTAAAAATGTCATATAGGGCGTCTATTTTCAAAGGGCGCGTGTTCTGCGTATATTACCTAAACTATGCGACTCGCAATTGTTCTGCGCGGTGTCGCGCCTTTTGAAAATAGACCTCCTATATCGCATTTTTAGGAAAAGTGTTCAACATCAAAGTTGTAGATCTCGTCGAGATCTACAACTTTGATGTTGAACACTTTTCCTAAAAATGTCATATAGGGCGTCTATTTTCAAAGGGCGCGTGTTCTGCGTAATTACCTAAACTATGCGACTCGCAATTGTTCTGCGCGGTGTCGCGCCTTTTGAAAATAGACCTCCTATATCGCATTTTTAGGAAAAGTGTTCAACATCAAAGTTGTAGATCTCGTCGAGATCTACAACTTTGATGTTGAACACTTTTCCTAAAAATGTCATATAGGGCGTCTATTTTCAAAGGGCGCGTGTTCTGCGTATATTACCTAAACTATGCGACTCGCAATTGTTCTGCGCGGTGTCGCGCCTTTTGAAAATAGACCTCCTATATCGCATTTTTAGGAAAAGTGTTCAACATCAAAGTTGTAGATCTCGTCGAGATCTACAACTTTGATGTTGAACACTTTTCCTAAAAATGTCATATAGGGCGTCTATTTTCAAAGGGCGCGTGTTCTGCGTATATTACCTAAACTATGCGACTCGCAATTGTTCTGCGCGGTGTCGCGCCTTTTGAAAATAGACCTCCTATATCGCATTTTTAGGAAAAGTGTTCAACATCAAAGTTGTAGATCTCGTCGAGATCTACAACTTTGATGTTGAACACTTTTCCTAAAAATGTCATATAGGGCGTCTATTTTCAAAGGGCGCGTGTTCTGCGTATATTACCTAAACTATGCGACTCGCAATTGTTCTGCGCGGTGTCGCGCCTTTTGAAAATAGACCTCCTATATCGCATTTTTAGGAAAAGTGTTCAACATCAAAGTTGTAGATCTCGTCGAGATCTACAACTTTGATGTTGAACACTTTTCCTAAAAATGTCATATAGGGCGTCTATTTTCAAAGGGCGCGTGTTCTGCGTATATTACCTAAACTATGCGACTCGCAATTGTTCTGCGCGGTGTCGCGCCTTTTGAAAATAGACCTCCTATATCGCATTTTTAGGAAAAGTGTTCAACATCAAAGTTGTAGATCTCGTCGAGATCTACAACTTTGATGTTGAACACTTTTCCTAAAAATGTCATATAGGGCGTCTATTTTCAAAGGCGCGTGTTCTGCGTATATTACCTAAACTATGCGACTCGCAATTGTTCTGCGCGGTGTCGCGCCTTTTGAAAATAGACCTCGACGAGATCTACAACTTTGATGTTGAACACTTTTCCTAAAAATGTCATATAGGGCGTCTATTTTCAAAGGGCGCGTGTTCTGCGTATATTACCTAAACTATGCGACTCGCAATTGTTCTGCGCGGTGTCGCGCCTTTTGAAAATAGACCTCCTATATCGCATTTTTAGGAAAAGTGTTCAACATCAAAGTTGTAGATCTCGTCGAGATCTACAACTTTGATGTTGAACACTTTTCCTAAAAATGTCATATAGGGCGTCTATTTTCAAAGGGCGCGTGTTCTGCGTATATTACCTAAACTATGCGACTCGCAATTGTTCTGCGCGGTGTCGCGCCTTTTGAAAATAGACCTCCTATATCGCATTTTTAGGAAAAGTGTTCAACATCAAAGTTGTAGATCTCGTCGAGATCTACAACTTTGATGTTGAACACTTTTCCTAAAAATGTCATATAGGGCGTCTATTTTCAAAGGGCGCGTGTTCTGCGTATATTACCTAAACTATGCGACTCGCAATTGTTCTGCGCGGTGTCGCGCCTTTTGAAAATAGACCTCCTATATCGCATTTTTAGGAAAAGTGTTCAACATCAAAGTTGTAGATCTCGTCGAGATCTACAACTTTGATGTTGAACACTTTTCCTAAAAATGTCATATAGGGCGTCTATTTTCAAAGGGCGCGTGTTCTGCGTATATTACCTAAACTATGCGACTCGCAATTGTTCTGCGCGGTGTCGCGCCTTTTGAAAATAGACCTCCTATATCGCATTTTTAGGAAAAGTGTTCAACATCAAAGTTGTAGATCTCGTCGAGATCTACAACTTTGATGTTGAACACTTTTCCTAAAAATGTCATATAGGGCGTCTATTTTCAAAGGGCGCGTGTTCTGCGTATATTACCTAAACTATGCGACTCGCAATTGTTCTGCGCGGTGTCGCGCCTTTTGAAAATAGACCTCCTATATCGCATTTTTAGGAAAAGTGTTCAACATCAAAGTTGTAGATCTCGTCGAGATCTACAACTTTGATGTTGAACACTTTTCCTAAAAATGTCATATAGGGCGTCTATTTTCAAAGGGCGCGTGTTCTGCGTATATTACCTAAACTATGCGACTCGCAATTGTTCTGCGCGGTGTCGCGCCTTTTGAAAATAGACCTCCTATATCGCATTTTTAGGAAAAGTGTTCAACATCAAAGTTGTAGATCTCGTCGAGATCTACAACTTTGATGTTGAACACTTTTCCTAAAAATGTCATATAGGGCGTCTATTTTCAAAGGGCGCGTGTTCTGCGTATATTACCTAAACTATGCGACTCGCAATTGTTCTGCGCGGTGTCGCGCCTTTTGAAAATAGACCTCCTATATCGCATTTTTAGGAAAAGTGTTCAACATCAAAGTTGTAGATCTCGTCGAGATCTACAACTTTGATGTTGAACACTTTTCCTAAAAATGTCATATAGGGCGTCTATTTTCAAAGGGCGCGTGTTCTGCGTAAATTACCTAAACTATGCGACTCGCAATTGTTCTGCGCGGTGTCGCGCCTTTTGAAAATAGACCTCCTATATCGCATTTTTAGGAAAAGTGTTCAACATCAAAGTTGTAGATCTCGTCGAGATCTACAACTTTGATGTTGAACACTTTTCCTAAAAATGTCATATAGGGCGTCTATTTTCAAAGGGCGCGTGTTCTGCGTATATTACCTAAACTATGCGACTCGCAATTGTTCTGCGCGGTGTCGCGCCTTTTGAAAATAGACCTCCTATATCGCATTTTTAGGAAAAGTGTTCAACATCAAAGTTGTAGATCTCGTCGAGATCTACAACTTTGATGTTGAACACTTTTCCTAAAAATGTCATATAGGGCGTCTATTTTCAAAGGGCGCGTGTTCTGCGTATATTACCTAAACTATGCGACTCGCAATTGTTCTGCGCGGTGTCGCGCCTTTTGAAAATAGACCTCCTATATCGCATTTTTAGGAAAAGTGTTCAACATCAAAGTTGTAGATCTCGTCGAGATCTACAACTTTGATGTTGAACACTTTTCCTAAAAATGTCATATAGGGCGTCTATTTTCAAAGGGCGCGTGTTCTGCGTATATTACCTAAACTATGCGACTCGCAATTGTTCTGCGCGGTGTCGCGCCTTTTGAAAATAGACCTCCTATATCGCATTTTTAGGAAAAGTGTTCAACATCAAAGTTGTAGATCTCGTCGAGATCTACAACTTTGATGTTGAACACTTTTCCTAAAAATGTCATATAGGCGTCTATTTTCAAAGGGCGCGTGTTCTGCGTATATTACCTAAACTATGCGACTCGCAATTGTTCTGCGCGGTGTCGCGCCTTTTGAAAATAGACCTCCTATATCGCATTTTTAGGAAAAGTGTTCAACATCAAAGTTGTAGATCTCGTCGAGATCTACAACTTTGATGTTGAACACTTTTCCTAAAAATGTCATATAGGGCGTCTATTTTCAAAGGGCGCGTGTTCTGCGTATATTACCTAAACTATGCGACTCGCAATTGTTCTGCGCGGTGTCGCGCCTTTTGAAAATAGACCTCCTATATCGCATTTTTAGGAAAAGTGTTCAACATCAAAGTTGTAGATCTCGTCGAGATCTACAACTTTGATGTTGAACACTTTTCCTAAAAATGTCATATAGGGCGTCTATTTTCAAAGGGCGCGTGTTCTGCGTATATTACCTAAACTATGCGACTCGCAATTGTTCTGCGCGGTGTCGCGCCTTTTGAAAATAGACCTCCTATATCGCATTTTTAGGAAAAGTGTTCAACATCAAAGTTGTAGATCTCGTCGAGATCTACAACTTTGATGTTGAACACTTTTCCTAAAAATGTCATATAGGGCGTCTATTTTCAAAGGGCGCGTGTTCTGCGTATATTACCTAAACTATGCGACTCGCAATTGTTCTGCGCGGTGTCGCGCCTTTTGAAAATAGACCTCCTATATCGCATTTTTAGGAAAAGTGTTCAACATCAAAGTTGTAGATCTCGTCGAGATCTACAACTTTGATGTTGAACACTTTTCCTAAAAATGTCATATAGGGCGTCTATTTTCAAAAGGCGCGTGTTCTGCGTATATTACCTAAACTATGCGACTCGCAATTGTTCTGCGCGGTGTCGCGCCTTTTGAAAATAGACCTCCTATATCGCATTTTTAGGAAAAGTGTTCAACATCAAAGTTGTAGATCTCGTCGAGATCTACAACTTTGATGTTGAACACTTTTCCTAAAAATGTCATATAGGGCGTCTATTTTCAAAGGGCGCGTGTTCTGCGTATATTACCTAAACTATGCGACTCGCAATTGTTCTGCGCGGTGTCGCGCCTTTTGAAAATAGACCTCCTATATCGCATTTTTAGGAAAAGTGTTCAACATCAAAGTTGTAGATCTCGTCGAGATCTACAACTTTGATGTTGAACACTTTTCCTAAAAATGTCATATAGGGCGTCTATTTTCAAAGGGCGCGTGTTCTGCGTATATTACCTAAACTATGCGACTCGCAATTGTTCTGCGCGGTGTCGCGCCTTTTGAAAATAGACCTCCTATATCGCATTTTTAGGAAAAGTGTTCAACATCAAAGTTGTAGATCTCGTCGAGATCTACAACTTTGATGTTGAACACTTTTCCTAAAAATGTCATATAGGGCGTCTATTTTCAAAGGGCGCGTGTTCTGCGTATATTACCTAAACTATGCGACTCGCAATTGTTCTGCGCGGTGTCGCGCCTTTTGAAAATAGACCTCCTATATCGCATTTTTAGGAAAAGTGTTCAACATCAAAGTTGTAGATCTCGTCGAGATCTACAACTTTGATGTTGAACACTTTTCCTAAAAATGTCATATAGGGCGTCTATTTTCAAAGGGCGCGTGTTCTGCGTATATTACCTAAACTATGCGACTCGCAATTGTTCTGCGCGGTGTCGCGCCTTTTGAAAATAGACCTCCTATATCGCATTTTTAGGAAAAGTGTTCAACATCAAAGTTGTAGATCTCGTCGAGATCTACAACTTTGATGTTGAACACTTTTCCTAAAAATGTCATATAGGGCGTCTATTTTCAAAGGGCGCGTGTTCTGCGTATATTACCTAAACTATGCGACTCGCAATTGTTCTGCGCGGTCGCGCCTTTTGAAAATAGACCTCCTATATCGCATTTTTAGGAAAAGTGTTCAACATCAAAGTTGTAGATCTCGTCGAGATCTACAACTTTGATGTTGAACACTTTTCCTAAAAATGTCATATAGGGCGTCTATTTTCAAGGGCGCGTGTTCTGCGTATATTACCTAAACTATGCGACTCGCAATTGTTCTGCGCGGTGTCGCGCCTTTTGAAAATAGACCTCCTATATCGCATTTTTAGGAAAGTGTTCAACATCAAAGTTGTAGATCTCGTCGAGATCTACAACTTTGATGTTGAACACTTTTCCTAAAAATGTCATATAGGCGTCTATTTTCAAAGGGCGCGTGTTCTGCGTATATTACCTAAACTATGCGACTCGCAATTGTTCTGCGCGGTGTCGCGCCTTTTGAAAATAGACCTCCTATATCGCATTTTTAGGAAAAGTGTTCAACATCAAAGTTGTAGATCTCGTCGAGATCTACAACTTTGATGTTGAACACTTTTCCTAAAAATGTCATATAGGGCGTCTATTTTCAAAGGGCGCGTGTTCTGCGTAATTACCTAAACTATGCGACTCGCAATTGTTCTGCGCGGTGTCGCGCCTTTTGAAAATAGACCTCCTATATCGCATTTTTAGGAAAAGTGTTCAACATCAAAGTTGTAGATCTCGTCGAGATCTACAACTTTGATGTTGAACACTTTTCCTAAAAATGTCATATAGGGCGTCTATTTTCAAAGGGCGCGTGTTCTGCGTATATTACCTAAACTATGCGACTCGCAATTGTTCTGCGCGGTGTCGCGCCTTTTGAAAATAGACCTCCTATATCGCATTTTTAGGAAAAGTGTTCAACATCAAAGTTGTAGATCTCGTCGAGATCTACAACTTTGATGTTGAACACTTTTCCTAAAAATGTCATATAGGGCGTCTATTTTCAAAGGGCGCGTGTTCTGCGTATATTACCTAAACTATGCGACTCGCAATTGTTCTGCGCGGTGTCGCGCCTTTTGAAAATAGACCTCCTATATCGCATTTTTAGGAAAAGTGTTCAACATCAAAGTTGTAGATCTCGTCGAGATCTACAACTTTGATGTTGAACACTTTTCCTAAAAATGTCATATAGGGCGTCTATTTTCAAGGGCGCGTGTTCTGCGTATATTACCTAAACTATGCGACTCGCAATTGTTCTGCGCGGTGTCGCGCCTTTTGAAAATAGACCTCCTATATCGCATTTTTAGGAAAAGTGTTCAACATCAAAGTTGTAGATCTCGTCGAGATCTACAACTTTGATGTTGAACACTTTTCCTAAAAATGTCATATAGGGCGTCTATTTTCAAAGGGCGCGTGTTCTGCGTATATTACCTAAACTATGCGACTCGCAATTGTTCTGCGCGGTGTCGCGCCTTTTGAAAATAGACCTCCTATATGCATTTTTAGGAAAAGTGTTCAACATCAAAGTTGTAGATCTCGTCGAGATCTACAACTTTGATGTTGAACACTTTTCCTAAAAATGTCATATAGGGCGTCTATTTTCAAAGGGCGCGTGTTCTGCGTATATTACCTAAACTATGCGACTCGCAATTGTTCTGCGCGGTGTCGCGCCTTTGAAAATAGACCTCCTATATCGCATTTTTAGGAAAAGTGTTCAACATCAAAGTTGTAGATCTCGTCGAGATCTACAACTTTGATGTTGAACACTTTTCCTAAAAATGTCATATAGGACGTCTATTTTCAAAGGCGCGTGTTCTGCGTATATTACCTAAACTATGCGATTCGCAATTGTTCTGCCCGGTGCCGCGCCTTCAGAAAATAGACATCCTATATGACATTTTTAGGAAAAGTGTTCAACATCAAAGTTGTAGATCTCGTCGAGATCTACAACTTTGATGTTGAACACTTTTCCTAAAAATGTCATATAGGACGTCTATTTTCAAAAGGCGCGTGTTCTGCGTATATTACCTAAACTATGCGATTCGCAATTGTTCTGCCCGGTGCGCGCCTTTTGAAAATAGACATCCTATATGACATTTTTAGGAAAAGTGTTCAACATCAAAGTTGTAGATCTCGTCGAGATCTACAACTTTGATGTTGAACACTTTTCCTAAAAATGTCATATAGGACGTCTATTTTCAAAAGGCGCGTGTTCTGCGTATATTACCTAAACTATGCGATTCGCAATTGTTCTGCCCGGTGCCGCGCCTTCAGAAAATAGACATCCTATATGACATTTTTAGGAAAAGTGTTCAACATCAAAGTTGTAGATCTCGTCGAGATCTACAACTTTGATGTTGAACACTTTTCCTAAAAATGTCATATAGGACGTCTATTTTCAAAAGGCGCGTGTTCTGCGTATATTACCTAAACTATGCGATTCGCAATTGTTCTGCCCGGTGCCGCGCCTTCAGAAAATAGACATCCTATATGACATTTTTAGGAAAAGTGTTCAACATGAAAGTTGTAGATCTCGTCGAGATCTACAACTTTGATGTTGAACACTTTTCCTAAAAATGTCATATAGGACGTCTATTTTCAAAAGGCGCGTGTTCTGCGTATATTACCTAAACTATGCGATTCGCAATTGTTCTGCCCGGTGCCGCGCCTTCAGAAAATAGACATCCTATATGACATTTTTAGGAAAAGTGTTCAACATGAAAGTTGTAGATCTCGTCGAGATCTACAACTTTGATGTTGAACACTTTTCCTAAAAATGTCATATAGGACGTCTATTTTCAAAAGGCGCGTGTTCTGCGTATATTACCTAAACTATGCGATTCGCAATTGTTCTGCCCGGTGCCGCGCCTTCAGAAAATAGACATCCTATATGACATTTTTAGGAAAAGTGTTCAACATGAAAGTTGTAGATCTCGTCGAGATCTACAACTTTGATGTTGAACACTTTTCCTAAAAATGTCATATAGGACGTCTATTTTCAAAAGGCGCGTGTTCTGCGTATATTACCTAAACTATGCGATTCGCAATTGTTCTGCCCGGTGCCGCGCCTTCAGAAAATAGACATCCTATATGACATTTTTAGGAAAAGTGTTCAACATGAAAGTTGTAGATCTCGTCGAGATCTACAACTTTGATGTTGAACACTTTTCCTAAAAATGTCATATAGGACGTCTATTTTCAAAAGGCGCGTGTTCTGCGTATATTACCTAAACTATGCGATTCGCAATTGTTCTGCCCGGTGCCGCGCCTTCAGAAAATAGACATCCTATATGACATTTTTAGGAAAAGTGTTCAACATGAAAGTTGTAGATCTCGTCGAGATCTACAACTTTGATGTTGAACACTTTTCCTAAAAATGTCATATAGGACGTCTATTTTCAAAAGGCGCGTGTTCTGCGTATATTACCTAAACTATGCGATTCGCAATTGTTCTGCCCGGTGCCGCGCCTTCAGAAAATAGACATCCTATATGACATTTTTAGGAAAAGTGTTCAACATGAAAGTTGTAGATCTCGTCGAGATCTACAACTTTGATGTTGAACACTTTTCCTAAAAATGTCATATAGGACGTCTATTTTCAAAAGGCGCGTGTTCTGCGTATATTACCTAAACTATGCGATTCGCAATTGTTCTGCCCGGTGCCGCGCCTTCAGAAAATAGACATCCTATATGACATTTTTAGGAAAGTGTTCAACATGAAAGTTGTAGATCTCGTCGAGATCTACAACTTTGATGTTGAACACTTTTCCTAAAAATGTCATATAGGACGTCTATTTTCAAAAGGCGCGTGTTCTGCGTATATTACCTAAACTATGCGATTCGCAATTGTTCTGCCCGGTGCCGCGCCTTCAGAAAATAGACATCCTATATGATTTTTAGGAAAAGTGTTCAACATGAAAGTTGTAGATCTCGTCGAGATCTACAACTTTGATGTTGAACACTTTTCCTAAAAATGTCATATAGGACGTCTATTTTCAAAAGGCGCGTGTTCTGCGTATATTACCTAAACTATGCGATTCGCAATTGTTCTGCCCGGTGCCGCGCCTTCAGAAAATAGACATCCTATATGACATTTTTAGGAAAAGTGTTCAACATGAAAGTTGTAGATCTCGAGATCTACTTTGATGTTGAACACTTTTCCTAAAAATGTCATATAGGACGTCTATTTTCAAAAGGCGCGTGTTCTGCGTATATTACCTAAACTATGCGATTCGCAATTGTTCTGCCCGGTGCCGCGCCTTCAGAAAATAGACATCCTATATGACATTTTTAGGAAAAGTGTTCAACATGAAAGTTGTAGATCTCGTCGAGATCTACAACTTTGATGTTGAACACTTTTCCTAAAAATGTCATATAGGACGTCTATTTTCAAAAGGCGCGTGTTCTGCGTATATTACCTAAACTATGCGATTCGCAATTGTTCTGCCCGGTGCCGCGCCTTCAGAAAATAGACATCCTATATGACATTTTTAGGAAAAGTGTTCAACATGAAAGTTGTAGATCTCGTCGAGATCTACAACTTTGATGTTGAACACTTTTCCTAAAAATGTCATATAGGACGTCTATTTTCAAAAGGCGCGTGTTCTGCGTATATTACCTAAACTATGCGATTCGCAATTGTTCTGCCCGGTGCCGCGCCTTCAGAAAATAGACATCCTATATGACATTTTTAGGAAAAGTGTTCAACATGAAAGTTGTAGATCTCGTCGAGATCTACAACTTTGATGTTGAACACTTTTCCTAAAAATGTCATATAGGACGTCTATTTTCAAAAGGCGCGTGTTCTGCGTATATTACCTAAACTATGCGATTCGCAATTGTTCTGCCCGGTGCCGCGCCTTCAGAAAATAGACATCCTATATGACATTTTTAGGAAAAGTGTTCAACATGAAAGTTGTAGATCTCGTCGAGATCTACAACTTTGATGTTGAACACTTTTCCTAAAAATGTCATATAGGACGTCTATTTTCAAAGGCGCGTGTTCTGCGTATATTACCTAAACTATGCGATTCGCAATTGTTCTGCCGGTGCCGCGCCTTCAGAAAATAGACATCCTATATGACATTTTTAGGAAAAGTGTTCAACATGAAAGTTGTAGATCTCGTCGAGATCTACAACTTTGATGTTGAACACTTTTCCTAAAAATGTCATATAGGACGTCTATTTTCAAAAGGCGCGTGTTCTGCGTATATTACCTAAACTATGCGATTCGCAATTGTTCTGCCCGGTGCCGCGCCTTCAGAAAATAGACATCCTATATGACATTTTTAGGAAAAGTGTTCAACATGAAAGTTGTAGATCTCGTCGAGATCTACAACTTTGATGTTGAACACTTTTCCTAAAAATGTCATATAGGACGTCTATTTTCAAAAGGCGCGTGTTCTGCGTATATTACCTAAACTATGCGATTCGCAATTGTTCTGCCCGTGCCGCGCCTTCAGAAAATAGACATCCTATATGACATTTTTAGGAAAAGTGTTCAACATGAAAGTTGTAGATCTCGTCGAGATCTACAACTTTGATGTTGAACACTTTTCCTAAAAATGTCATATAGGACGTCTATTTTCAAAAGGCGCGTGTTCTGCGTATATTACCTAAACTATGCGATTCGCAATTGTTCTGCCCGGTGCCGCGCCTTCAGAAAATAGACATCCTATATGACATTTTTAGGAAAAGTGTTCAACATGAAAGTTGTAGATCTCAACGAGATCTACTTTGATGATCTAATGTTGAACACTTTTCCTAAAAATGTCATATAGGACGTCTATTTTCAAAAGGCGCGTGTTCTGCGTATATTACCTAAACTATGCGATTCGCAATTGTTCTGCCCGGTGCCGCGCCTTCAGAAAATAGACATCCTATATGACATTTTTAGGAAAAGTGTTCAACATCAAAGTTGTAGATCTCGTCGAGATCTACAACTTTGATGTTGAACACTTTTCCTAAAAATGTCATATAGGACGTCTATTTTCAAAAGGCGCGTGTTCTGCGTATATTACCTAAACTATGCGAAATTGTTCTGCCCGGTGCCGCGCCTTTTGAAAATAGACATCCTATATGACATTTTTAGGAAAAGTGTTCAACATGAAAGTTGTAGATCTCGTCGAGATCTACAACTTTGATGTTGAACACTTTTCCTAAAAATGTCATATAGGACGTCTATTTTCAAAAGGCGCGTGTTCTGCGTATATTACCTAAACTATGCGATTCGCAATTGTTCTGCCCGGTGCCGCGCCTTCAGAAATAGACATCCTATATGACATTTTTAGGAAAAGTGTTCAACATCAAAGTTGTAGATCTCGTCGAGATCTACAACTTTGATGTTGAACACTTTTCCTAAAATGTCATATAGGACGTCTATTTTCAAAAGGCGCGTGTTCTGCGTATATTACCTAAACTATGCGATTCGCAATTGTTCTGCCCGGTGCCGCGCCTTCAGAAAATAGACATCCTATATGACATTTTTAGGAAAAGTGTTCAACATCAAAGTTGTAGATCTCGTCGAGATCTACAACTTTGATGTTGAACACTTTTCCTAAAAATGTCATATAGGACGTCTATTTTCAAAGGCGCGTGTTCTGCGTATATTACCTAAACTATGCGATTCGCAATTGTTCTGCCCGGTGCCGCGCCTTCAGAAAATAGACATCCTATATGACATTTTTAGGAAAAGTGTTCAACATGAAAGTTGTAGATCTCGTCGAGATCTACAACTTTGATGTTGAACACTTTTCCTAAAAATGTCATATAGGACGTCTATTTTCAAAAGGCGCGTGTTCTGCGTATATTACCTAAACTATGCGATTCGCAATTGTTCTGCCCGGTGCCGCGCCTTCAGAAAATAGACATCCTATATGACATTTTTAGGAAAAGTGTTCAACATGAAAGTTGTAGATCTCGTCGAGATCTACAACTTTGATGTTGAACACTTTTCCTAAAAATGTCATATAGGACGTCTATTTTCAAAAGGCGCGTGTTCTGCGTATATTACCTAAACTATGCGATTCGCAATTGTTCTGCCCGGTGCCGCGCCTTTGAAAATAGACATCCTATATGACATTTTTAGGAAAAGTGTTCAACATCAAAGTTGTAGATCTCGACGAGATCTACAACTTTGATGTTGAACACTTTTCCTAAAAATGTCATATAGGACGTCTATTTTCAAAAGGCGCGTGTTCTGCGTATATTACCTAAACTATGCGATTCGCAATTGTTCTGCCGGTGCCGCGCCTTCAGAAAATAGACATCCTATATGACATTTTTAGGAAAAGTGTTCAACATGAAAGTTGTAGATCTCATCGAGATCTACAACTTTATGTTGATCTATACTTTGAGATCTACAACTTTCATGTTGAACACTTTCCTAAAAGGTCATATAGGACGTCTATTTTCAAAAGCGCGTGTTCTGCATATATTACCTAAACTATGCGATTCGCAATTGTTCTGCCCGGTGCCGCGCCTTTTGAAAATAGACATCCTATATGACATTTTTAGGAAAAGTGTTCAACATCAAAGTTGTAGATCTCGTCGAGATCTACAACTTTGATGTTTGAAACACTTTTCCTAAAAATGTCATATGAGGACTGTCTATTTTCAAAAGGCGACCGTGTTCTGCATATAGTGACCTAAACTATGCGATTCGACAATTGTTCTGCCCGGTGCCGCGCCTTCAGAAAATAGACATCCTATATGCATTTTTAGGAAAAGTGATCAACATGCAAAGTTGTAGATCTCGTCGAGATCTACAACTTTGATGTTGAACACTTTTCCTAAAAATAGTGCAGTATAGGAAGTCTATTTTGCAAAAGGCGCGTGTTCTGCGTATATTACCTAAACTACTGAGATTCGCAATTGTTCTGCCCGAGGTGCCGCGCCTTCAGAAAATAGACAGGTCCTATATGACATTTTTAGGAAAAGTGTTCACATGAAAGTTGTAGATCTCGACGAGATCTACAACTTTCATGTTGAACACTTTTCCTAAAAATGTCATATAGGATGTCTATTTTCAGAAGGCGCGGCACCGGGCAGAACAATTGCTGATCGCATAGTTTAGGTAATATCAGCAGAACACGCGCCCTTTGAAAATAGACGTCCTATATGACATTTTTAGGAAAAGTGTTCAACATCAAAGTTGTAGATCTCGACGAGATCTACAACTTTCATGTTGAACACTTTTCCTAAAAATGTCGATATAGGAGTTCTATTTTCTGAAAGGCGCGAGCACCGCGCAGAACAATTGCGAATCGCATAGTTTAGGTAATATACGCATAACACGCGCCCTTTGAAAATAGACGTCCTATATGACATTTTTAGGAAAAGTGTTCAACATCAAAGTTGTAGATCTCGACGAGATCTACAACTTTGATGTTGAACACTTTTCCTAAAAATGCGATATAGGATGTCTATTTTCTAGAAGGCGCGACACCGGCAGAACAATTGCGAAGTCGCATAGTTTAGGTAATATACGCAGAACACGCGCCATTTTGAAAATAGACGCCCTATATGACATTTTTAGGAAAAGTGTTCAACATCAAAGTTGTAGATCTCGACGAGATCTACAACTTTCATGTTGAACACTTTTCCTAAAAATGCGATATAGGAGGTCTATTTTCAAAGGCGCGACACCGCGCAGAACAATTGCGAGTCGCATAGTTTAGGTAATATACGCAGAACACGCGCCCTTTGAAAATAGACGCCCTATATGACATTTTTAGGAAAAGTGTTCAACATCAAAGTTGTAGATCTCGACGAGATCTACAACTTTGATGTTGAACACTTTTCCTAAAAATGCGATATAGGAGGTCTATTTTTCAAAAGGCGCGACACCGGCGCAGAACAATTGCGAGTCGCATAGTTTAGGTAATATACGCAGAACACGCGCCCTTTGAAAATAGACGCCTATATGACATTTTTAGGAAAGTGTTCAACATCAAAGTTGTAGATCTCGACGATATCTACAACTTTCATGTTGAACACTTTTCCTAAAAATGTCATATAGGATGTCTATTTTCTGAAGGCGCGGCACCGGGCAGAACAATTGCGAATCGCATAGTTTAGGTAATATACGCAGAACACGCGCCTTTTGAAAATAGACGTCCTATATGACATTTTTAGGAAAAGTGTTCAACATCAAAGTTGTAGATCTCGACGAGATCTACAACTTTCATGTTGAACACTTTTCCTAAAAATGTCATATAGGATGTTTATTTTCTGAAGGCGCTGCACCGGGCAGAACAATTGCGAATCGCATAGTTTATGTAATATACGCAGAACACGCGCCTTTTGAAAATAGACGTCCTATATGACATTTTTAGGAAAAGTGTTCAACATCAAAGTTGTAGATCTCGACGAGATCTACAACTTTCATGTTGAACACTTTTCCTAAAAATGTCATATAGGATGTCTATTTTCTGAAGGCGCGGCACCGGGCAGAACAATTGCGAATCGCATAGTTTAGGTAATATACGCAGAACACGCGCCTTTTGAAAATAGACGTCCTATATGACATTTTTAGGAAAAGTGTTCAACATCAAAGTTGTAGATCTCGACGAGATGTACAACTTTCATGTTGAACACTTTTCCTAAAAATGTCATATAGGATGTCTATTTTCTGAAAGCGCAGCACCGGGCAGAACAATTGCGAACCGCATAGTTTAGGTAATATACGCAGAACACGCGCCTTTTGAAAATAGACGTCCTATATGACATTTTTAGGAAAAGTGTTCAACATCAAAGTTGTAGATCTCGACGAGATCTACAACTTTCATGTTGAACACTTTTCCTAAAAATGTCATATAGGATGTCTATTTTCAGAAGGCGCTGCACCGGGCAGAACAATTGCGAACCGCATAGTTTAGGTAATATACGCAGAACACGCGCCTTTTGAAAATAGACGTCCTATATGACATTTTTAGGAAAAGTGTTCAACATCAAAGTTGTAGATCTCGACGAGATCGACAACTTTCATGTTGAACACTTTTCCTAAAAATGTCATATAGGATGTATATTTTCAGAAGGCGCTGCACCGGGCAGAACAATTGTGAATCGCATAGTTTAGGTAATATACGCAGAACACGCGCCTTTTGAAAATAAACGTCCTATATGACATTTTTACGAAAAGTGTTCAACATCAAAGTTGTAGATCTCGACGAGATCTACAACTTTCATGTTGAACACTTTTCCTAAAAAAGTCATATAAGATGTCTATTTTCTGAAGGCGCGGCACCGGGCAGAACAATTGCGAATCGCATAGTTTAGGTAATATACGCAGAACACGCGCCTTTTGAAAATAGACGTCCTATATGACATTTTTAGGAAAAGTGTTCAACATCAAAGTTGTATATCTCGACGAGATTTACAACTTTCATGTTGAACACTTTTCCTAAAAATGTCATATAGGATGTCTATTTTCTGAAGGTGCGGCACCGGGCAGAACAATTGCGAATCGCATAGTTTATGTTATTTACGCAGAACACGCGCATTTTGAAAATAGACGTCCTATATGACATTTTTAGGAAAAGTGTTCAACATCAAAGTTGTAGATCTCGACGAGATCTACAACTTTCATGTTGAACACTTTCCCTAAAAATGTCATATAGGATGTTTATTTTCTGAAGGCGCGGCACCGGGCAGAACAATTGCGAATCGCATAGTTTAGGTAATATACGCAGAACACGCGCCTTTTGAAAATAGACGTCCTATATGACATTTTTAGGAAAATTATTCAACATCAAAGTTGTAGATCTCGACGAGATCTACAACTTTCATGTTGAACACTTTTTCCTAAAAATGTCATATAGGATGTCTATTTTCTGAAGGCGCGGCACCGGGCAGAACAATTGCGAATCGCATAGTTTAGGTAATATACGCAGAACACGCGCCTTTTGAAAATAGACATCCTATATGACATTTTTAGGAAAAGTGTTCAACATCAAAGTTGTAGATCTCGACGAGATCTACAACTTTCATGTTGAACACTTTTCCTAAAAATGTCATATAGGATGTCTATTTTCTGAAGGCGCGGCACCGGGCAGAACAATTGCGAATCGCATAGTTTAGGTAATATACGCAGAACACGCGTCTTTTGAAAATAGACATCCTATATGACAATTTTAGGAAAAGTGCTCAACATCAAAGTTGTAGATCTCGACGAGATCTACAACTTTCATGTTGAGGACGTTTCCTAAAAATGTCATATAGGATGTCTATTTTCTGAAGGCGCGGCACCGGGCAGAACAATTGCGAATCGCATAGTTTAGGTAATATACGCAGAACACGCGCCTTTTGAAAATAGACGTCCTATATTACATTTTTAGGAAAAGTGTTCAACATCAAAGTTGTAGATCTACAACTTTGATGTTGAACACTTTTCCTAAAAATGCGATGTAGGAGGTCTATTTTCAAAAGGCGCGACACCGCGCAGAACAATTGCGAGTCGCATAGTTTAGGTAATATACGCAGAACACGCGCCCTTTGAAAATTGACGCCCTATATGACATTTTTAGGAAAAGTGTTTAACATCAAAGCTGTAGATCTCGACGAGATCTACAGCTTTGATGTTGAACACTTTTTCTAAAAATGCGATATAGGAGGTCTATTTTCAAAAGGCGCGACACCGCGCAGAACAATTGCGAGTTGCATAGTTTAGGTAATATACGCAGAACACGCGCCCTTTGAAAATAGACACCCTATATGACATTTTTAGGAAAAGTGTTCTACATCAAAGTTGTAGATCTCGACGAGATCTACAACTTTGATGTTGAACACTTTTCCTAAAAATGCGATATAGGAGGTCTATTTTCAAAAGGCGCGACACCGCGCAGAACAATTGCGAGTCGCATAGTTTAGGTAATTTACGCAGAACACGCGCCCTTTGAAAATAGACGTCATATATGACATTTTTAGGAAAAGTGTTCAACATCAAAGTTGTAGATCTCGACGAGATCTACAACTTTGACGTTGAACACTTTTCCTAAAAATGCGATATAGGAGGTCTATTTTCAAAAGGCGCGACACCGCGCAGAACAATTGCGAGTCGCATAGTTTAGGTAATTTACGCTGAACACGCGCCCTTTGAAAATAGACGCCTTATATGACATTTTTAGGAAAAGTGTTCAACATCAAAGTTGTAGATCTCGTCGAGATCTACAACTTTGATGTTGAACACTTTTCCTAAAAATGCGATATAGGAGGTCTATTTTCAAAAGGCGCGACACCGCGCAGAACAATTGCGAATCGCATAGTTTAGGTAATTTACGCAGAACACGCGCCCTTTGAAAATAGACGCCCTATATGACATTTTTAGGAAAAGTGTTCAACATCAAAGTTGTAGATCTCGACGAGATCTACAACTTTGATGTTGAACACTTTTCCTAAAAATGCGATATAGGAGGTCTATTTTCAAAAGGCGCGACACCGTGCAGAACAATTGCGAGTCGCATAGTTTAGGTAATATACGCAGAACACGCGCCCTTTGAAAATAGACGCCACAAATGACATTTTTAGAAAAAGTGTTCAGCATCAAAGTTGTAGATCTCGACGAGATCTACAACTTTGATGCTGAACACTTTTCCTAAAAATGCGATATAGGAGGTCTATTTTCAAAAGGCGCGACACCGCGCAGAACAATTGCGAGTCGCATAGTTTAGGTAATTTACGCAGAACACGCGCCCTTTGAAAATAGACGCCCTATATGACATTTTTAGGAAAAGTGTTGAACATCAAAGTTGTAGATCTCGACGAGATCTACAACTTTGATGTCGAACACTTTTCCTAAAAAGGCGATATAGGAGGTCTATTTTCAAAAGGCGCGACACCGCGCAGAACAATTGCGAGTCGCATAGTTTAGGTAATTTACGCAGACACGCGCCCTTTGAAAATAGACGCCCTATATGACATTTTTAGGAAAAGTGTTCAACATCAAAGTTGTAGATCTCGACGAGATCTACAACTTTGATGTTGAACACTTTTCCTAAAAATGCGATATAGGAGGTCTATTTTCAAAAGGCGCGACACCGCGCAGAACAATTGCGAGTCGCATAGTTTAGGTAATATACGCAGAACACGCGCCCTTTGAAAATAGACGCCCTATATGACATTTTTAGGAAAAGTGTTCAACATCAAAGTTGTAGATCTCGACGAGATCTACAACTTTGTTGTTGAACACTTTTCCTAAAAAAGCGATGTAGGAGGTATATTTTCAAAAGGCGCGACACCGCGCAGAACAATTGCGAGTCGCATAGTTTAGGTAATTTACGCAGAACACGCGCCCTTTGAAAATAGACGCCCTATATTACATTTTTAGGAAAAGTGTTCAACATCAAAGTTGTAGATCTCGACGAGATCTACAACTTTGATGTTGAACACTTTTCCTAAAAATGCGATATAGGAGGTCTATTTTCAAAAGGCGCGACACCGCGAAGAACAATTGCGAGTCGCATAGTTATAGGTAATATACGCAGAACACGCGTCCTTTGAAAATTGACGCCCTATATGACATTTTTAGGAAAAGTGTTCAACATGAAAGTTGTAGATCTCGACGAGATCTACAACTTTGATGTTGAACACTTTTCCTAAAAATGCGATATAGGAGGTCTATTTTCAAAAGGCGCGACACCGCGCAGAACAATTGCGAGTCGCATAGTTTAGGTAATATACGCAGAACACGCGCCCTTTGAAAATAGACGCCCTATATGACATTTTTAGGAAAAGTGTTCAACATCAAATTTGTAGATCTCGACGAGATCTACAACTTTGATGTTGAACACTTTTCCTAAAAATGCGATATAGGAGGTCTATTTTAAAAAGGCGCGACACCGCGCAGAACAATTGCGAGTCGCAGAGTTTAGGTAATTTACGCAGAACACGCGCCCTTTGAAAATAGACGCCCTATATGACATTTTTAGGAAAAGTGTTCGACATCAAAGTTGTAGATCTCGACGAGATCTACAACTTTGATGTGGAACACTTTTCCTAAAAATGCGATATAGGAGGTCTATTTTCAAAAGGCGCGACACCGCGCAGAAATATTGCGAGTCGCATAGTTTAGGTAATATACGCAGAACACGCGCCCTTTGAAAATAGACGCCCTATATGACATTTTTAGGAAAAGTGTTCGACATCAAAGTTGTAGATCTCGACGAGATCTACAACTTTGATGTGGAACACTTTTCCTAAAAATGCGATATAGGAGATCTATTTTCAAAAGGCGCGACACCGCGCAGAACAATTGCGAGTCGCATAGTTTAGGTAATATACGCAGAACACGCGCCCTTTGAAAATAGACGCCCTATATGACATTTTTAGGAAAAGTGTTCAACATCAAAGTTGTAGATCTCGACGAGATCTACAACTTTGATGTTGAACACTTTTCCTAAAAATGCGATATAGGAGGTCTATTTTCAAAAGGCGCGACACCGCGCAGAACAATTACGAGTCGCATAGTTTAGGTAATATACGCAGAACACGCGCCCTTTGAAAATAGACGCCCTATATGACATTTTTTGGAAAAGTGTTCAACATCAAAGGTGTAGATCTCGACGAGATCTACAGCTTTGATGTTGAACACTTTTCCTAAAAATGCGATATAGGAGGTCTATTTTCAAAAGGCGCGACACCGCGCAGAATAATTGCGAGTCGCATAGTTTAGGTAATTTACGCAGAACACGCGCCCTTTGAAAATAGACGCCCTATATGACATTTTTAGGAAAAGTGTTCAACATCAAAGTTGTAGATCGAGACGAGATCTACAACTTTGATGTTGAACACTTTTCCTAAAAATGCGATATAAGAGGTTAATTTTCAAAAGGCGCGACACCGCGCAGAACAATTGCGAGTCGCATAGTTTAGGTAATATACGCAGAACACGCGCCCTTTGAAAATAGACGCCCTATATGACATTTTTAGGAAAAGTGTTCAACATCAAAGTTGTAGATCTCGACGAGATCTACAACTTTGATGTTGAACACTTTAACTAAAAATTCGATATAAGAGGTATATTTTCAAAAGGCGCGACACCGCGCAGAACAATTGCGAGTCGCATAGTTTAGGTAATTTATGCAGAACACGCGCCCTTTGAAAATAGACGCCCTATATGACATTTTTAGGAAATGTGTTCAACATCAAAGTTGTAGATCTCGACGAGATCTACAACTTTGATGTTGAACACTTTTCCTAAAAATGCGATATAGGAGGTCTATTTTCAAAAGGCGCGACACCGCGCAGAACAATTGCGAGTCGCATAGTTTAGGTAATTTACGCAAAACACGCGCCCTTTGAAAATAGACGCCCTATATTACATTTCTAGGAAAAGTGTTCAACATCAAAGTTGTAGATATCGACGAGATCTACAACTTTGATGTTGAACACTTTTCCTAAAAATGCGATATAGGAGGTCTATTTTCAAAAGGTGCGACACCGCGCAGAACAATTGCGAGTCGCATAGTTTAGGTAATATACGCAGAACACGCGCCCTTTGAAAATAGACGCCCTAAATGACATTTTTAGGAAAAGTGTTCAGCATCAAAGTTGTAGATCTCGAAGTTGTAGATCTCGACGAGATCTACAACTTTGATGTTGAACACTTTTCCTAAAAATGCGATATAGGAGGTCTATTTTCAAAAGGCGCGACACCGCGCAGAATAATTGCGAGTCGCATAGTTTAGGTAATTTACGAAGAACACACGCCCTTTGAAAATAGACGCCCTATATGACATTTTTAGGAAAAGTGTTCAATATTAAAGTTGTAGATCTCGACGAGATCTACAACTTTGATGTTGAACACTTTTCCTAAAAATGTGATATAGGAGGTCTATTTTCAAAAGGCGCGACACCGCGCAGAACAATTGCGAGTCGCATAGTTTAGGTAATATACGCAGAACACGCGCCCTTTGAAAATTGACGCCCTATATGACATTTTTAGGAAAAGTGTTCAACATCAAAGCTGTAGATCTCGACGAGATCTACAGCTTTGATGTTGAACACTTTTTCTAAAAATGCGATATAGGAGGTCTATTTTCAAAAGGCGCGACACCGCGCAGAACAATTGCGAGTTGCATAGTTTAGGTAATATACGCAGAACACGCGCCCTTTGAAAATAGACACCCTATATGACATTTTTAGGAAAAGTGTTCAACATCAAAGTTGTAGATCTCGACGAGATCTACAACTTTGATGTTGAACACGTTTCCTAAAAATGCGATATAGGAGGTCTATTTTCAAAAGGCGCGACACCGCGCAGAACAATTGCGAGTCGCATAGTTTAGGTAATATACGCAGAACACGCGCCCTTTGAAAATAGACGCCCTATATGACATTTTTAGGAAAAGTGTTCAACATCAAAGTTGTAGATCTCGACGAGATCTACAACTTCGATGTTGAACACTTTTCCTAAAAATGCGATATAGGAGGTCTATTTTCAAAAGGCGCGACACCGCGCAGAACAATTGCGAGTCGCATAGTTTAGGTAATTTATGCAGAACACGCGCCCTTTGAAAATAGACGCCCTATATGACATTTTTAGGAAAAGTGTTCAACATCAAAGTTGTAGATCTCGACGAGATCTACAACTTTGATGTTGAACACTTTTCCTAAAAATGCGATATAGGAGGTCTATATTCAAAAGGCGCGACACCGCGCAGAACAATTGCGAGTCGCATAGTTTAGGTAATATACGCAGAACACGCGCCCTTTGAAAATAGACGCCCTATATGACTTTTTAGGAAAAGTGTTCAACATCAAAGTTGTAGATCTCGACGAGATCTACAACTTTGATGTTGAACACTTTTCCTAAAAATGCGATATAGGAGGTCTATTTTCAAAAGGCGCGACACCGTGCAGAACAATTGCGAGTCGCATAGTTTAGGTAATATACGCAGAACACGCGCCCTTTGAAAATAGACGCCCTAAATGACATTTTTAGGAAAAGTGTTCAGCATCAAAGTTGTAGATCTCGAAGTTGTAGATCTCGACGAGATCTACAACTTTGATGTTGAACACTTTTCCTAAAAATGCGATATAGGAGGTCTATTTTCAAAAGGCGCGACACCGCGCAGAATAATTGCGAGTCGCATAGTTTAGGTAATTTACGAAGAACACACGCCCTTTGAAAATAGACGCCCTATATGACATTTTTAGGAAAAGTGTTCAATATTAAAGTTGTAGATCTCGACGAGATCTACAACTTTGATGTTGAACACTTTTCCTAAAAATGTGATATAGGAGGTCTATTTTCAAAAGGCGCGACACCGCGCAGAACAATTGCGAGTCGCATAGTTTAGGTAATATACGCAGAACACGCGCCCTTTGAAAATTGACGCCCTATATGACATTTTTAGGAAAAGTGTTCAACATCAAAGCTGTAGATCTCGACGAGATCTACAGCTTTGATGTTGAACACTTTTTCTAAAAATGCGATATAGGAGGTCTATTTTCAAAAGGCGCGACACCGCGCAGAACAATTGCGAGTTGCATAGTTTAGGTAATATACGCAGAACACGCGCCCTTTGAAAATAGACCGCCTATATGACATTTTTAGGAAAAGTGTTCAACATCAAAGTTGTAGATCTCGACGAGATCTACAACTTTGATGTTGAACACGTTTCCTAAAAATGCGATATAGGAGGTCTATTTTCAAAAGGCGCGACACCGCGCAGAACAATTGCGAGTCGCATAGTTTAGGTAATATACGCAGAACACGCGCCCTTTGAAAATAGACGCCCTATATGACATTATTAGGAAAAGTGTTCAACATCAAAGTTGTTGATCTCGACGAGATCTACAACTTTAATGTTGAACACTTTTCTTAAAAATGCGATATAGGAGGTCTATTTTCAAAAGGCGCGACACCGCGCAGAACAATTGCGAGTCGCATAGTTTAGGTAATTTACGCAGAACACGCGCCCTTTGAAAATAGACCCCATATATGACATTTTTAGGAAAAGTGTTCAACATCAAAGTTGTAGATCTCGACGAGATCTACAACTTTGATGTTGAACACTTTTCCTAAAAATGCGATATAGGAGGTCTATTTTCAAAAGGCGCGACACCGCGCAGAACAATTGCGAGTCGCATAGTTTAGGTAATATACGCAGAACACGCGCCCTTTGAAAATAGACGCCCTATATGACATTATTAGGAAAAGTGTTCAACATCAAAGTTGTTGATCTCGACGAGATCTACAACTTTAATGTTGAACACTTTTCTTAAAAATGCGATATAGGAGGTCTATTTTCAAAAGGCGCGACACCGCGCAGAACAATTGCGAGTCGCATAGTTTAGGTAATTTACGCAGAACACGCGCCCTTTGAAAATAGACCCCATATATGACATTTTTAGGAAAAGTGTTCAACATCAAAGTTGTTGATCTCGACGAGATCTACAACTTTAATGTTGAACACTTTTCTTAAAAATGCGATATAGGAGGTCTATTTTCAAAAGGCGCGACACCGCGCAGAACAATTGCGAGTCGCATAGTTTAGGTAATTTACGCAGAACACGCGCCCTTTGAAAATAGACCCCATATATGACATTTTTAGGAAAAGTGTTCAACATCAAAGTTGTAGATCTCGACGAGATCTACAACTTTGATGTTGAACACTTTTCCTAAAAATGCGATATAGGAGGTCTATTTTCAAAAGGCGCGACACCGCGCAGAACAATTGCGAGTCGCATAGTTTAGGTAATTTACGCAGAACACGCGCCCTTTGAAAATAGACGCCCTATATGACATTTTTAGGAAACGTGTTCAACATCAAAGTTGTAGATCTCGACGAGATCTACAACTTTGATGTTGAACACTTTTCCTAAAAATGCAATATAGGAGGTCTATTTTCAAAAGGCGCGACACCGCGCAGAATAATTGCGAGTCGCATAGTTTAGGTAATTTACGCAGAACACGCGCCCTTTGAAAATAGACACCCTATATGACATTTTTAGGAAAAGTGTTCAACATCAAAGTTGTAGATCTCGACGAGATCTACAACTTTGATGTTGAACACTTTTCCTAAAAATGCGATATAGGAGGTCTATTTTCAAAAGGCGCGACACCGCGCAGAACAATTGCGAGTCGCATAGTTTAGGTAATTTACGCAGAACACGCGCCCTTTGAAAATAGACGCCCTATATGACATTTTTAGGAAAAGTGTTCAACATCAAAGTTGTAGATCTCGACGAGATCTACAACTTTGATGTTGAAGACGTTTCCTAAAAATGCGATATAGGAGGTCTATTTTCAAAAGGCGCGACACCGCGCAGAACAATTGCGAGTCGCATAGTTTAGGTAATTTACGCAGAACACGCGCCCTTTGAAAATAGACGCCCGTTATGACATTTTTAGGAAAAGTGTTCAACATCAAAGTTGTAGATCTCGACGAGATCTACAACTTTGATGTTGAACACTTTTCCTAAAAATCCGATATAAGAGGTCTATTTTCAAAAGGCGCGACACCGCGCAGAACAATTGCGAGTCACATAGTTTAGGTAATTTACGCAGAACACGCGCCCTTTGAAAATTGACGCCCTATATGACATTTTTAGGAAAAGTGTTCAACATCAAAGTTGTAGATCTCGACGAGATCTACAACTTTGATGTTGAACACTTTTCCTAAAAATGGGATATAGAAGGTCTATTTTCAAAAGGCGCGACACCGCGCAGAACAATTGCGAGTCGCATAGTTTAGGTAATATACGCAGAACACGCGCCCTTTGAAAATAGACGCCCTATATGACATTTTTAGGAAAAGTGTTCAATATCAAAGTTGTAGATCTCGATTGAACACTTTTCCTAAAAATGCGATATAGGAGGTCTATTTTCAAAAGGCGCGACACCGCGCAGAACAATTGCGAGTCGCATAGTTTAGGTAATATACGCAAAACACGCGCCCTTTGAAAATAGACGCCCTATATGACATTTTTAGGAAAAGTGTTCAACATCAAAGTTGTAGATCTCGACGAGATCTACAACTTTGATGTTGAACACTTTTCCTAAAAATGCGATATAGGAGGTCTATTTTCAAAAGGCGCGACACCGCGCAGAACAATTGCGAGTCGCATAGTTTAGGTAATTTACGCAGAACACGCGCCCTTTGAAAATAGACGCCCTATATGACATTTTTAGGAAAAGTGTTCAACATCAAAGTTGTAGATCTCGACGAGATCTACAACTTTGATGTTGAAGACGTTTCCTAAAAATGCGATATAGGAGGTCTATTTTCAAAAGGCGCGACACCGCGCAGAACAATTGCGAGTCGCATAGTTTAGGTAATTTACGCAGAACACGCGCCCTTTGAAAATAGACGCCCGTTATGACATTTTTAGGAAAAGTGTTCAACATCAAAGTTGTAGATCTCGACGAGATCTACAACTTTGATGTTGAACACTTTTCCTAAAAATCCGATATAAGAGGTCTATTTTCAAAAGGCGCGACACCGCGCAGAACAATTGCGAGTCACATAGTTTAGGTAATTTACGCAGAACACGCGCCCTTTGAAAATTGACGCCCTATATGACATTTTTAGGAAAAGTGTTCAACATCAAAGTTGTAGATCTCGACGAGATCTACAACTTTGATGTTGAACACTTTTCCTAAAAATGGGATATAGAAGGTCTATTTTCAAAAGGCGCGACACCGCGCAGAACAATTGCGAGTCGCATAGTTTAGGTAATATACGCAGAACACGCGCCCTTTGAAAATAGACGCCCTATATGACATTTTTAGGAAAAGTGTTCAATATCAAAGTTGTAGATCTCGATTGAACACTTTTCCTAAAAATGCGATATAGGAGGTCTATTTTCAAAAGGCGCGACACCGCGCAGAACAATTGCGAGTCGCATAGTTTAGGTAATATACGCAAAACACGCGCCCTTTGAAAATAGACGCCCTATATGACATTTTTAGGAAAAGTGTTCAACATCAAAGTTGTAGATCTCGACGAGATCTACAACTTTGATGTTGAACACTTTTCCTAAAAATGCGATATAGGAGGTCTATTTTCAAAAGGCGCGACACCGCGCAGAACAATTGCGAGTCGCATAGTTTAGGTAATATACGCAGAACACGCGCCCTTTGAAAATAGACGCCCTATATGACATTTTTAGGAAAAGTGTTCAACATCAAATTTGTAGATCTCGACGAGATCTACAACTTTGATGTTGAACACTTTTCCTAAAAATGCGATATAGGAGGTCTATTTTCAAAAGGCGCGACACCGCGCAGAACAATTGCGAGTCGCATAGTTTAGGTAATTTACGCAGAACACGCGCCCTTTGAAAATAGACGCCCTTTGAGATCTACAACTTTGATGTGGAACACTTTTCCTAAAAATGCGATATAGGAGGTCTATTTTCAAAAGGCGCGACACCGCGCAGAACAATTGCGAGTCGCATAGTTTAGGTAATATACGCAGAACAATTGCGAGTCGCATAGTTTAGGTAATATAGGACGTCTATTTTCAAAAGGCGCGTGTTCTGCGTATATTACCTAAACTATGCGATTCGCAATTGTTCTGCCCGGTGCCGCGCCTTCAGAAAATAGACATCCTATATGACATTTTTAGGAAAAGTGTTCAACATGAAAGTTGTAGATCTCGTCGAGATCTACAACTTTGATGTTGAACACTTTTCCTAAAAATTTCATATAGGACGTCTATTTTCAAAAGGCGCGTGTTCTGCGTATATTACCTAAACTATGTGATTCGCAATTGTTCTGCCCGGTGCCGCGCCTTCAGAAAATAGACATCATATATGACATTTTTAGGAAAAGTGTTCAAGAGGAAAGTTGTAGATCTCGTCGAGATCTACAACTTAATTTGATGTTGAACACTTTTCCTTAAAATGTCATATAGGACGTCTATTTTCAAAAGGCGCGTGTTCTGCGTATATTACCTAAACTATGTGATTCGCAATTGTTCTGCCCGGTGCCGCGCCTTCAGAAAATAGACATCCTACATGACATTTTTAGGAAAAGTGTTCAACATGAAAGTTGTAGATCTCGTCGAGATCTACAACTTTGATGCTGAACACTTTTCCTAAAAATGTCATATAGGACGTCTATTTTCAAAAGGCGCGTGTTCTGCGTATATTACCTAAACTATGCGATTCGCAATTGTTCTGCCCGGTGCCGCGCCTTCAGAAAATAGATATCCTATATGATATTTTTAGGAAAAGTGTTCAACATGAAAGTAGTAGATCTCGTCGAGATCTACAACTTTGATGTTGAATACTTTACCTAAAAATGTCATATAGGACGTTTATTTTCAAAAGGCGCGTGTTCTCCGTATATTACCTAAACTATGCGATTCACAATTGTTCTACCCGGTGTCGCGCCTTCAGAAAATAGACATCCTACATGACATTTTTAGGAAAAGTGTTCAACATGAAAGAAGTAGATCTCGTCGAGATCTACAACTTTGATGTTGAACACTTTTCCTAAAAATGTCATATAGGACGTCCATTTTCAAAAGGCGCGTGTTCTGCGTATATTACCTAAACTATGCGATTCGCAATTGTTCTTCCCGGTGCCGCGCCTTCAGAAAATAGACATCCTATATCACATTTTTAGGAAAAGTGTTCAACATGAAAGTTGTAGATCTCGTCGAGATCTACAACTTTGATGTTGAATACTTTTCCTAAAAATGTCATATAGGACGTCTATTTTCAAAAGGCGCGGGTTCTGCGTATATTACCAAAACTATGCGATTCGCAATTGTTCTGCCCGGTGCCGCGCCTTCAGAAAAGAGACATCCTATATGACATTTTTAGGAAAAGTGCTCAACATGAAAGTTGTAGATCTCGTCGAGATCTACAACTTTGATGTTGACAACTTTTCCTAAAAATGTCATATAGGACGTCTATTTTCAAAAGGCGCGTGTTCTGCGTATATTACCTAAACTATGCGATTCGCAATTGTTCTGCCCGGTGCCGCGCCTTCAGAAAATAGACATCCTATATGACATTTTTAGGAAAAGTGTTCAACATGAAAGTTGTAGATCTCGTCGAGATCTACAACTTTGATGTTGAACACTTTTCCTAAAAATGTCATATAGGACGTCTATTTTCAAAAGGCGCGTGTTCTGCGTATATTACCTAAACTATGCGATTCGCAATTGTTCTGCCCGGTGCCACGCCTTCAGAAAATAGACATCCTATATGACATTTTTAGGAAAAGTGTTCAACATGAAAGTTGTAGATCTCGTCGAGATCTACAACTTTGATGTTGAACACTTTTCCTAAAAATGTCATATAGGACGTCTATTTTCAAAAGGCGCTTGTTCTGAGTATATTACCTAAACTATGCGATTCGCAATTGTTCTGCCCGGTGCCGCGCCTTCAGAAAATAGACATCTTATATGATATTTTTAGGAAAAGTGTTCAACATGAGAGTGGTAGATCTCGTCGAGATCTACAACTTTGATGTTGAACACTTTTCCTAAAAATGACATATAGGACGTTTATTTTCAAAAGGCGTGTGTTCTGCGTATATTACCTAAACTATGCGATTCGCAATTATTCTGCCCGGTGCCGCGCCTTCAAAAAATAGACATCCAACATGACATTTTTAGGAAAAGTATTCAACATGAAAGAAGTAGATCTCGTCGAGATCTACAACTTTGATGTTGAACACTTTTCCGAAAAATGTCATATCGGACGTCTATTTTCAAAAGGCGCGTGTTCTGCGTATATTACCTAAACTATGCGATTCGCAATTGTTCTGCCCGGTGCTGCGCCTTCAGAAAATAGACATCCTATATGACATTTTTAGGAAAAGTGTTCAGCATGAAAGTTGTTGATCTCGTCGAGATCTACAACTTTGATGTTGAACACTTTTCCTAAAAATTTTATATAGGACGTCTATTTTCAAAAGGCGCGTGTTCTGCGTATATTACCTAAACTATGCGATTCGCAATTGTTCTGCCCGGTGCCGCGCCTTCAGAAAAGAGACATCCTATATGACATTTTTAGGAAAAGTGCTCAGAATCAAAGTTGTAGATCTACAACTTTGATGCTGAGCACTTTTCCTAAAAATGTC
Source organism: Dactylorhiza incarnata (assembly GCA_033032865.1). Classification (NCBI taxonomy): domain Eukaryota; kingdom Viridiplantae; phylum Streptophyta; class Magnoliopsida; order Asparagales; family Orchidaceae; genus Dactylorhiza; species Dactylorhiza incarnata. Next base: position 125,184 of record JAWHQI010000683.1, on the reverse strand, counting down.
ATATAGGACATCTATTTTCAAAAGGCGCGTGTTCTGCGTATATTACCTAAACTATGTGATTCGCAATTGTTCTGCCCGGTGCCGCGCCTTCAGAAAATAGACATCATATATGACATTTTTAGGAAAAGTGTTCAACATGAAAGTTATAGATCTCGTCGAGATCTACAACTTTGATGTTGAACACTTTTCCTAAAAATGTCATATAAGACGTCTATTTTCAGAAGGCGCGTGTTCTGCGTATATTACCTAAACTATGCGATTCGCAATTGTTCTGCCCGATGCCGCGCCTTCAGAAAATAGACTTCCTATATGACATTTTTAGGAAAAGTGTTCAACATGAAAGTTGTAGATCTCGTCGAGATCTACAACTTTGATGTTGAACACTTTTCCTAAAAATGTCATATAGGACGTCTATTTTCAAAAGGCGCGTGTTCTGTGTATATTACCTAAACTATGTGATTCACAATTGTTCTGCCCGGTGCCGCGCCTTCAGAAAATAGACATCCTATATGACATTTTTAGGAAAAGTGTTCAACATGAAAGTTGTAGATCTCGTCGAGATCTACAACTTTGATGTTGAACACTTTTCCTAAAAATGTCATATAGGACGTTTATTTTCAAAAGGCGCTTGTTCTGCGTATATTACCTAAACTATGCGATTTGCAATTGTTCTGCCCGGTGCCGCGCCTTCAGAAAATAGACATCTTATATGACATTTTTAGGAAAAGTGTTCAACATGAGAGTTGTAGATCTCGTCGAGATCTACAACTTTGATGTTGAACACTTTTCCTAAAAATGTCATATAGGACGTCTATTTTCAAAAGGCGTGTGTTCTGCGTAGATTACCTAAACTATGCGATTCGCAATTATTCTGCCCGGTGCCGCGCTTTCAGAAAATAGACATCCTACATGACATTTTTAGGAAAAGTATTCAACATGAAAGAAGTAGATCTCGTCGAGATCTACAACTTTGATGTTGAACACTTTTCCTAAAAATGTCATATAGGACGTTTATTTTCAAAAGGCGCGTGTTCTGCGTATATTACCTAAACTATGCGATTCGCAATTGTTATGCCCGGTGCTGCGCCTTCAGAAAATAGACATCCTATATGACATTTTTAAGAAAAGTGTTCAGCATGAAAGTTGTAGATCTCGTCGAGATCTACAACTTTCATGCTGAACACTTTTCCTAAAAATGTCATATAGGACGTCTATTTTCAAAAGGCGTGTGTTCTGCGTATATTACTTAAACTATGCGATTCGCAATTGTTCTGCCCGGTGCCGCGCCTTCAGAAAAGAGACATCCTATATGACATTTTTAGGAAAAGTGCTCAGCATCAAAGTTGTAGATCTCGTCGAGATCTACAACTTTGATGCTGAGCACTTTTCCTAAAAATGTCATATAGGACGTCTATTTTCAAAAGGCGCGTGTTCTGCGTATATTACCTAAACTATGCGATTCGCAATTGTTCTGTCCGGTGCCGCGCCTTCAGAAAATAGACATCCTATATGACATTTTTAGGAAAAGTGTTCAACATGAAAGTTGTAGATCTCGTCGAGATCTACAACTTTGATGTTGAACACTTTTCCTAAAAATGTCATATAGGACGTTTATTTTCAAAAGACGCGTGTTCTGCGTATATTACCTAAACTATGCGATTCGCAATTATTCTGCCCGGTTCCGCGCTTTCAGAAAATAGTCATCCTATATGACATTTTTAGGAAAAGTGTTCAACATGAAAGTTGTAGATCTCGTCGAGATCTACAACTTTGATGTTGAACACTTTTCCTAAAAATGCCATATAGGACGTCTATTTTCAAAAGGCGCGTGTTCTACGTATATTACCTAAACTATGCGATTCGCAATTGTTCTGCCCGGTGCCGCGCCTTCAGAAAATAGACATCCTACATGACATTTTTAGGAAAAGTGTTCAACATGAAAGAAGTAGATCTCGTCGAGTTCTACAACTTTGATGTTGAACACTTTTCCTAAAAATGTCATATAGGACGTCTATTTTCAAAAGACGCGTGTTCTGCGTATATTACCTAAACAATGCGATTCGCAATTGTTCTGCCCGGTGCCGCGCCTTCAAAAAATAGACATCCTATATGACATTTTTTGGAAAAGTGTTCAACATCAAAGTTGTAGATCTCGACGAGATCTACAACTTTGATGTTGAACACTTTTCCTAAAAATGTCATATAGGATGTCTATTTTCAAAAGGCGCGTGTTCTGCGTATATTACCTAAACTATGCGATTCGCAATTGTTCTGCCCGGTGCCGCGCCTTCAGAAAATAGACATCCTATATGACATTTTTAGGAAAAGTGTTCAACATCAAAGTTGTAGATCTCGTCGAGATCTACAACTTTGATGTTGAACACTTTTCCTAAAAATGTCATATAGGACGTCTATTTTAAAAAGGCGCGTGTTTTACGTATATTACCTAAACTATGGGATTCGCAATTGTTCTGCCCGGTGCCGCGCCTTCAGAAAATAGACATCCTATATGACATTTTTAGGAAAAGTGTTCAACATGAAAGTTGTAGATCTCGTCGAGATCTACAACTTTGATGCTTAACACTTTTCCTAAAAATGTCATATAGGACGTCTATTTTCAAAAGGAGCGTGTTCTACGTATATTACCTAAACTATGCGATTCGCAATTGTTCTGCCAGGTGCCGCGCCATCAGAAAATAGACATCATATATGACATTTTTAAGAATAGTGTTCAACATGAAAGTTGTAGATCTCGTCGAGATCTACCACTTTGATGTTGAACACTTTTCCTAAAAATTTCATATACGACGTCTATTTTCAAAAGGCGCGTCTTCTGCGTATATTACCTAAACTATGCGATTCGCAATTGTTCTGTCCGGTGCCGCGCCTTCAGAAAATAGACATCCTATATGACATTTTTAGGAAAAGTGTTCAACATGAAAGTTGTAGATCTCGTCGAGATCTACAACTTTGATGTTGAACACTTTTCCTAAAAATGTCATATAGGACGTCTATTTTCAAAAGGCGCGTGTTCTGCGTATATTACCTAAACTATGCGATTCGCAATTGTTCTGCCCGGTGCCGCGCCTTCAGAAAAGAGACATCCTATATGACATTTTTAGGAAAAGTGCTCCGCATCAAAGTTGTAGATCTCGTCGAGATCTACAACTTTGATGATGAGCACTTTACCTAAAAATGTCATATAGGACGTCTATTTTCAAAAGGCGCGTGTTCTGCGTATATTACCTAAACTATGCGATTCGCAATTGTTCTGCCCGGTGCCGCGCCTTCAAAAAATAGACATCCTATATGACATTTTTAGGAAAAGTGTTCAACATGAAAGTTGTAGATCTCGTCGAGATCTACAACTTTGATGTTGAACACTTTTCCTAAAAATGTCATATAGGATGTCTATTTTCAAAAGGCGCGTGTTCTGCGTATATTACCTAAACTATGCGATTCGCAATTGTTCTGCCCGGTGCCGCGCCTTCAAAAAATAGACATCCTATATGACATTTTTAGGAAATGTGTTAAACATGAAAGTTGTAGATCTCGTCGAGATCTACAACTTTGATGTTGAACACTTTTCCTAAAAATGTCATATAGAACGTCTATTTTCAAAAGGCACGTGTTTTGCGTATATTACCTAAACTATGCGATTCGCAATTGTTCTGCCCGGTGCCGCGCCTTCAGAAAATAGACATCCTATATTCCATTTTTAGGAAAAGTGTTCAACATGAAAGTTGTAGATCTCGTTGAGATCTACAACTTTGATGTTGAACACTTTTCCTAAAAATGTCATATAGGGCGTCTATTTTCAAAAGGCGCGTGTTCTGCGTATATTACCTAAACTATGCGATTCGCAATTGTTCTGCCCGGTGCCGCGCCTTCAGAAAAGAGACATCCTATATGACATTTTTAGGAAAAGTGCTTCATCATCAAAGTTGTAGATCTCGTCGAGATCTACAACTTTGATGCTGAACACTTTTCCTAAAAATGCGATATAGGAGGTCTATTTTCAAAAGGCGCGACACCGCGCAGAACAATTGCGAGTCGCATAGTTTAGGTAATATACGCAGAACACGCGCCCTTTGAAAATAGACGCCCTATATGACATTTTTAGGAAAAGTGTTCAACATCAAAGTTGTAGTTCTCGACGAGATATACAACTTTGATGTTGAACACTTTTCCTAAAAATGCGATATAGGAGGTCTATTTTCAAAAGACGCGACACCGCGCAGAACAATTGCGAGTCGCATAGTTTAGGTAATTTACGCAGATCACGCGCCCTTTGAAAATAGACGCCCTATATGACATTCTTAGGAAAAGTGTTCAACATCAAAGTTGTAGATCTCGACGAGATCTACAACTTTGATGTTGAACACTTTTCCTAAAAATGCGATATAGGAGGTCTATTTTCAAAAGGCGCGACACCGCGCAGAACAATTGCGAGTCGCATAGTTTAGGTAATTTACGCAGATCACACGCCCTTTTAAAATAGACGCCCTATATGACATTTTTAGGAAAAGTGTTCAACATCAAAGTTGAAGATCTCGACGAGATCTACAACTTTGATGTTGAACACTTTTCCTAAAAACGCGATATAGGAGGTCAATTTTCAAAAGGCTCGACACCGCGCAGAACAATTGAGAGTCGCATAGTTTAGGTAATTTACGCAGAACACGCGCCCTTTGAAAATAGACGCCCCATATGACATTTTTAGGAAAAGTGTTCACCATCAAAGTTGTAGATCTCGACGAGATCTACAACTTTGATGCTGAACACTTTTCCTAAAAATGCGATATAGGAGGTCTATTTTCAAAAGGCTCGACACCGCGCAGAACAATTGAGAGTCGCATAGTTTAGGTAATTTACGCAGAACACGCGCCCTTTGAAAATAGACGGCCCTATATGACATTTTTAGGAAAAGTGTTCACAATCAAAGTTGTAGATCTCGACGAGATCTACAACTTTGATGCTGAACACTTTACCTAAAAATGCGATATAGGAGGTTTATTTTCAAAAGGCGCGACACCGCGCAGAACAATTGCGAGTCGCATAGTTTAGGTAATATACGCAGAACACGCGCCTTTTGAAAATAGACGCCCTATATGACATTTTTAGGAAAAGTGGTCAACATCAAAGTTGTAGATCTCGACGAGATCTACAACTTTGATGTTGAACACTTTTCCTAAAAATGCGATATAGGAGGTCTATTTTCAAAAGGCGCGACACCGCGAAGAACAATTGCGAGTCGCATAGTTTAGGTAATATACGCAGAACACGCGCCCTTTGAAAATAGACGCCCTATATGACATTTTTAGGAAAAGTGTTCAATATCAAAGTTGTAGATCTCGACGAGATCTACAACTTTGATGTTGAACACTTTTCCTAAAAATGCGATATAGGAGGTCTATTTTCAAAAGGCGCGACACCGCGCAGAACAATTGCGAGTCGCATAGTTTAGGTAATTTACGCAGAACACGCGCCCTTTGAAAATAGACGCCATATATGACATTTTTAGGAAAGGTGTTCAACATCAAAGTTGTAGATCTCGACGAGATCTACAACTTTGATGTTGAACACTTTTCCTAAAAATGCGATATAGGAGGTCTATTTTCAAAAGGCGCGACACCGCGAAGAACAATTGCGAGTCGTATAGTTTAGGTAATATACGCAGAACACGCGCCCTTTGAAAATAGACGCCCTATATGACATTTTTAGGAAAAGTGTTCAACATCAAAGTTGTAGATCTCGATGAGATCTACAACTTTGATGTTGAACACTTTTCCTAAAAATGCGATATAGGAGGTCTATTTTCAAAAGGCGCGACACCGCGAAGAAAATTGCGAGTCGCATAGTTTAGGTAATATACGCAGAACACGCGCCCTTTGAAAATAGACGCCCTATATGACATTTTTAGGAAAGGTGTTCAACATCAAAGTTGTAGATCTCGACGAGATCTACAACTTTGCTGTTGAACACTTTTCCTAAAAATGCGATATAGGAGGTCTATTTTCAAAAGGCGCGACACCGCGCAGAACAATTGCGAGTCGCATAGTTTAGGTAATATACGCAGAACACGCGCCCTTGGAAAATAGACGCCCTATATGGCATTTTTAGGAAAAGTGTTCAACATCAAAGTTGTAGATCTCGACGAGATCTACAACTTTGATGTTGAACACTTTTCCTAAAAATGCGATATAGGAGGTCTATTTTCAAAAGGCGCGACACCGCGCAGAACAATTGCGAGTCGCATAGTTTAGGTAATATACGCAGAACACGCGCCCTTTGAAAATAGACGCCCTATATGACATTTTTAGGAAAAGTGTTCAACATCAAAGTTGTAGATCTCGACGAGATATACAACTTTGATGTTGAACACTTTTCCTAAAAATGCGATATAGGAGGTCTATTTTCAAAAGGCGCGACACCGCGCAGAACAATTGCGAGTCGCATAGTTTAGGTAATTTACGCAGATCACGCGCCCTTTGAAAATAGACGCCCTATATGACATTTTTAGGAAAAGTGTTCAACATCAAAGTTGTAGATCTCGACGAGATCTACAACTTTGATGTTGAACACTTATCCTAAAAATGCGATATAGGAGGTCTATTTTCAAAAGGCGCGACACCGCGCAGAACAATTGCGAGTCGCATGGTTTAGGTAATTTACGCAGATCACGCGCCCTTTCAAAATAGACGCCCTATTTGACATTTTTAGGAAAAGTGTTCAACATCAAAGTTGAAGATCTCGACGAGATCTACAACTTTTATGTTGAACACTTTTCCTAAAAATGCGATATAGGAGGTCTATTTTCAAAAGGCTCGACACCGCGCAGAACAATTGAGAGTCGCATAGTTTAGGTAATTTACGCAGAACACGCGCCCTTTGAAAATAGACGGCCCATATGACATTTTTAGGAAAAGTGTTCACAATCAAAGTTGTAGATCTCGACGAGATCTACAACTTTGATGCTGAACACTTTTCCTAAAAATGCGATATAGGAGGTCTATTTTCAAAAGGCGCGACACCGCGCAGAACAATTGCGAGTCGCATAGTTTAGGTAATTTACGCAGAACACGCGCCCTTTGAAAATAGTCGACCTATATGACATTTTTAGGAAAAGTGTTCAACATCACGAGATCTACAACTTTGATGCTGAATACTTTTCCTAAAAATGCGATATAGGAGGTCTATTTTCAAAAGGCGCGACACCGCGCAGAACAATTGCGAGTCGCATAGTTTAGGTAATATACGCAGAACACGCGCCCTTTGAAAATATACGCCCTATATGACATTTTTAGGAAAAGTGTTCAACATCAAAGTTGTAGATCTCGACGAGATCTACAACTTTGATGTTGAACACTTTTCCTAAAAATGCGATAGAGGAGGTCTATTTTCAAAAGGCGCGACACCGCGCAGAACAATTGCGAGTCGCATAGTTTAGGTAATTTACGCAGATCACGCGCCCTTTGAAAATAGACGCCCTATATGACATTTTTAGGAAAAGTGTTCAACATCAAAGTTGTAGATCTCGACGAGATCTACAACTTTGATGTTGAACACTTTTCCTAAAAATGCGATATAGGAGGTCTATTTTCAAAAGGCTCGACACCGCGCAGAACAATTGCGAGTCTCATAGTTTAGGTAATTTACGCAGAACACGCGCCTTTTTAAAATAGACCTCCTATATCGCATTTTTAGGAAAAGTGTTCAGCATCAAAGTTGTAGATCTCGACGAGATCTACAACTTTGATGCTGAACACTTTTCCTAAAAATGCGATATAGCAGGTCTATTTTCAAAAGGCGCGACACCGCGCAGAACAATTGCGAGTCGCATAGTTTAGGTAATATACGCAGAACACGCGCCCTTTGAAAATAGACGCCCTATATGACTTTTTTAGGAAAAGTGTTCAACATCAAAGTTGTAGATCTCGACGAGATACACAACTTTGATGTTGAACACTTTTCCTAAAAATGCGATATAGGAGGTCTATTTTCAAAAGGCGCCACACCGCGCAGAACAATTGCGAGTCGCATAGTTTAGGTAATTTACGCAGAACACGCGCCCTTTGAAAATAGACGCCCTATATGATATTTTTAGGAAAAGTGTTCAACATCAAAGTTGTAGATCTCGACGAGATATACAACTTTGATGTTGAACACTTTTCCTAAAAATGCGATATAGGAGGTCTATTTTCAAAAGGCGCGACACCGCGCAAAACAATTGCGAGTCGCATAGTTTAGGTAATTTACGCAGAACACGCGCCCTTTGAAAATAGACGCCCTATATGACATTTTTAGGAAAAGTGTTCAACATCAAAGTTGTAGATCTCGACGAGATCTACAACTTTGATGTTGAACACTTTTCCTAAAAATGCGATATAGGAGGTCTATTTTCAAAGGGCGCGACACCGCGCAGAACAATTGCGAGTCGCATAGTTTAGGTAATATACGCAGAACACGCGCCCTTTGAAAATAGACGCCCTATATGACATTTTTAGGAAAAGTGTTCAACATCATAGTTGTAGATCTCGACGAGATCTACAACTTTGATGTTGAACACTTTTCCTAAAAATGCGATATAGGAGGTTTATTTTCAAAAGGCGCGACACCGCGCAGAACAATTGAGAGTCGCATAGTTTAGGTAATTTACGCAGAACACGCGCCCTTTGAAAATAGACGCTCTATATGACATTTTTAGGAAAAGTGTTCAACATCAAAGTTGTAAATCTCGACGAGATCTACAACTTTGATGTTGAACACTTTTCCTAAAAATGCGATATAGGAGGTCTATTTTCAAAAGGCGCGACACCGCGCAGAACAATTGCGAGTCGCATAGTTTAGGTAATTTACGCAGAACACGCGCCCTTTGAAAATAGACGCCCTATATGACATTTTTAGGAAAAGTGTTCACAATCAAAGTTGTAGATCTCGACGAGATCTACAACTTTGATGCTGAACACTTTTCCTAAAAATGCGATATAGGAGGTCTATTTTCAAAAGGCGCGACACCGCGCAGAACAATTGCGAGTCGCATAGTTTAGGTAATATACGCAGAACACGCGCCCTTTGAAAATATACGCCCTATATGACATTTTTAGGAAAAGTGTTCAACATCAAAGTTGTAGATCTCGACGAGATCTACAACTTTGATGTTGAACACTTTTCCTAAAAATGCGATATAGGAGGTCTATTTTCAAAAGGCGCGACACCGCGCAGAACAATTCCGAGTCGCATAGTTTAGGTAATTTACGCAGATCACGCGCCCTTTGAAAATAGACGCCCTATATGACATTTTTAGGAAAAGTGTTCAACATCAAAGTTGTAGATCTCGACGAGATCAACAACTTTGATGTTGAACACTTTTCCTAAAAATGCGATATAGGAGGTCTATTTTCAAAAGGCTCGACACCGCGCAGAACAATTGCGAGTCGCATAGTTTAGGTAATTATACGCAGAACACGCGCCCTTTGAAAATAGACGCCCTATATGACATTTTTAGGAAAAGTGTTCAACATCAAAGTTGTAGATCTCGACGAGATCTACAACTTTGATGTTGAACACTTTTCCTAAAAATGCGATATAGGAGGTCTATTTTCAAAAGGCGCGACACCGCGCAGAACAATTGCGAGTCGCATAGTTTAGGTAATATACGCAGAACACGCGCCCTTTGAAAATAGACGCCCTATATGACATTTTTAGGAAAAGGTGTTCAACATCAAAGTTGTAGATCTCGACGAGATCTACAACTTTGATGTTGAACACTTTTCCTAAAAATGCGATATAGGAGGTCTATTTTCAAAAGGCGCGACACCGCGCAGAACAATTGCGAGTCGCATAGTTTAGGTAATTTACGCAGAACACGCGCCCTTTGAAAATAGACGCCCTATATGACATTTTTAGGAAAAGTGTTCAACATCAAAGTTGTAGATCTCGACGAGATCTACAACTTTGATGTTGAACACTTTTCCTAAAAATGCGATATAGGAGGTCTATTTTCAAAAGGCGCGACACCGCGCAGAACAATTGCGAGTCGCATAGTTTAGGTAATATACGCAGAACACGCGCCCTTTGAAAATAGACGCCCTATATGACATTTTTAGGAAAAGTGTTCAACATCAAAGTTGTAGATCTCGACGAGATCTACAACTTTGATGTTGAACACTTTTCCTAAAAATGCGATATAGGAGGTCTATTTTCAAAAGGCGCGACACCGCGCAGAACAATTGCGAGTCGCATAGTTTAGGTAATATACGCAGAACACGCGCCCTTTGAAAATAGACGCCCTATATGACATTTTTAGGAAAAGTGTTCAACATCAAAGTTGTAGATCTCGACGAGATCTACAACTTTGATGTTGAACACTTTTCCTAAAAATGCGATATAGGAGGTCTATTTTCAAAAGGCGCGACACCGCGCAGAACAATTGCGAGTCGCATAGTTTAGGTAATATACGCAGAACACGCGCCCTTTGAAAATAGACGCCCTATATGACATTTTTAGGAAAAGTGTTCAACATCAAAGTTGTAGATCTCGACGAGATCTACAACTTTGATGTTGAACACTTTTCCTAAAAATGCGATATAGGAGGTCTATTTTCAAAAGGCGCGACACCGCGCAGAACAATTGCGAGTCGCATAGTTTAGGTAATTTACGCAGAACACGCGCCCTTTGAAAATAGACGCCCTATATGACATTTTTAGGAAAAGGTGTTCAACATCAAAGTTGTAGATCTCGACGAGATCTACAACTTTGATGTTGAACACTTTTCCTAAAAATGCGATATAGGAGGTCTATTTTCAAAAGGCGCGACACCGCGCAGAACAATTGCGAGTCGCATAGTTTAGGTAATATACGCAGAACACGCGCCCTTTGAAAATAGACGCCCTATATGACATTTTTAGGAAAAGTGTTCAACATCAAAGTTGTAGATCTCGACGAGATCTACAACTTTGATGTTGAACACTTTTCCTAAAAATGCGATATAGGAGGTCTATTTTCAAAAGGCGCGACACCGCGCAGAACAATTGCGAGTCGCATAGTTTAGGTAATTTACGCAGAACACGCGCCCTTTGAAAATAGACGCCCTATATGACATTTTTAGGAAAAGTGTTCAACATCAAAGTTGTAGATCTCGACGAGATCTACAACTTTGATGTTGAACACTTTTCCTAAAAATGCGATATAGGAGGTCTATTTTCAAAAGGCGCGACACCGCGCAGAACAATTGCGAGTCGCATAGTTTAGGTAATTTACGCAGAACACGCGCCCTTTGAAAATAGACGCCCTATATGACATTTTTAGGAAAAGTGTTCACAATCAAAGTTGTAGATCTCGACGAGATCTACAACTTTGATGCTGAACACTTTTCCTAAAAATGCGATATAGGAGGTCTATTTTCAAAAGGCGCGACACCGCGCAGAACAATTGCGAGTCGCATAGTTTAGGTAATATACGCAGAACACGCGCCCTTTGAAAATAGACGCCCTATATGACATTTTTAGGAAAAGTGTTCAACATCAAAGTTGTAGATCTCGACGAGATCTACAACTTTGATGTTGAACACTTTTCCTAAAAATGCGATATAGGAGGTCTATTTTCAAAAGGCGCGACACCGCGCAGAACAATTGCGAGTCGCATAGTTTAGGTAATTTACGCAGAACACTCGCCCTTTGAAAATAGACGCCCTATATGACATTTTTAGGAAAGGTGTTCAACATCAAAGTTGTAGATCTCGACGAGATCTACAACTTTGATGTTGAACACTTTTCCTAAAAATGCGATATAGGAGGTCTATTTTCAAAAGGCGCGACACCGCGCAGAACAATTGCGAGTCGCATAGTTTAGGTAATTTACGCAGAACACGCGCCCTTTGAAAATAGACGCCCTATATGACATTTTTAGGAAAAGTGTTCAACATCAAAGTTGTAGATCTCGACGAGATCTACAACTTTGATGTTGAACACTTTTCCTAAAAATGCGATATAGGAGGTCTATTTTCAAAAGGCGCGACACCGCGCAGAACAATTGCGAGTCGCATAGTTTAGGTAATATACGCAGAACACGCGCCCTTTGAAAATAGACGCCCTATATGACATTTTTAGGAAAAGTGTTCAACATCAAAGTTGTAGATCTCGACGAGATCTACAACTTTGAATGTTGAACACTTTTCCTAAAAATGCGATATAGGAGGTCTATTTTCAAAAGGCGCGACACCGCGCAGAACAATTGCGAGTCGCATAGTTTAGGTAATTATACGCAGAACACGCGCCCTTTGAAAATAGACGCCCTATATGACATTTTTAGGAAAAGTGTTCAACATCAAAGTTGTAGATCTCGACGAGATCTACAACTTTGATGTTGAACACTTTTCCTAAAAATGCGATATAGGAGGTCTATTTTCAAAAGGCGCGACACCGCGCAGAACAATTGCGAGTCGCATAGTTTAGGTAATATACGCAGAACACGCGCCCTTTGAAAATAGACGCCCTATATGACATTTTTAGGAAAAGTGTTCAACATCAAAGTTGTAGATCTCGACGAGATCTACAACTTTGATGTTGAACACTTTTCCTAAAAATGCGATATAGGAGGTCTATTTTCAAAAGGCGCGACACCGCGCAGAACAATTGCGAGTCGCATAGTTTAGGTAATTTACGCAGAACACTCGCCCTTTGAAAATAGACGCCCTATATGACATTTTTAGGAAAGGTGTTCAACATCAAAGTTGTAGATCTCGACGAGATCTACAACTTTGATGTTGAACACTTTTCCTAAAAATGCGATATAGGAGGTCTATTTTCAAAAGGCGCGACACCGCGCAGAACAATTGCGAGTCGCATAGTTTAGGTAATATACGCAGAACACGCGCCCTTTGAAAATAGACGCCCTATATGACATTTTTAGGAAAAGTGTTCAACATCAAAGTTGTAGATCTCGACGAGATCTACAACTTTGATGTTGAACACTTTTCCTAAAAATGCGATATAGGAGGTCTATTTTCAAAAGGCGCGACACCGCGCAGAACAATTGCGAGTCGCATAGTTTAGGTAATTTACGCAGAACACGCGCCCTTTGAAAATAGACGCCCTATATGACATTTTTAGGAAAAGTGTTCAACATCAAAGTTGTAGATCTCGACGAGATCTACAACTTTGATGTTGAACACTTTTCCTAAAAATGCGATATAGGAGGTCTATTTTCAAAAGGCGCGACACCGCGCAGAACAATTGCGAGTCGCATAGTTTAGGTAATATACGCAGAACACGCGCCCTTTGAAAATAGACGCCCTATATGACATTTTTAGGAAAAGTGTTCAACATCAAAGTTGTAGATCTCGACGAGATCTACAACTTTGATGTTGAACACTTTTCCTAAAAATGCGATATAGGAGGTCTATTTTCAAAAGGCGCGACACCGCGCAGAACAATTGCGAGTCGCATAGTTTAGGTAATATACGCAGAACACGCGCCCTTTGAAAATAGACGCCCTATATGACATTTTTAGGAAAAGTGTTCAACATCAAAGTTGTAGATCTCGACGAGATCTACAACTTTGATGTTGAACACTTTTCCTAAAAATGCGATATAGGAGGTCTATTTTCAAAAGGCGCGACACCGCGCAGAACAATTGCGAGTCGCATAGTTTAGGTAATATACGCAGAACACGCGCCCTTTGAAAATAGACGCCCTATATGACATTTTTAGGAAAAGTGTTCAACATCAAAGTTGTAGATCTCGACGAGATCTACAACTTTGATGTTGAACACTTTTCCTAAAAATGCGATATAGGAGGTCTATTTTCAAAAGGCGCGACACCGCGCAGAACAATTGCGAGTCGCATAGTTTAGGTAATATACGCAGAACACGCGCCCTTTGAAAATAGACGCCCTATATGACATTTTTAGGAAAAGTGTTCAACATCAAAGTTGTAGATCTCGACGAGATCTACAACTTTGATGTTGAACACTTTTCCTAAAAATGCGATATAGGAGGTCTATTTTCAAAAGGCGCGACACCGCGCAGAACAATTGCGAGTCGCATAGTTTAGGTAATATACGCAGAACACGCGCCCTTTGAAAATAGACGCCCTATATGACATTTTTAGGAAAAGTGTTCAACATCAAAGTTGTAGATCTCGACGAGATCTACAACTTTGATGTTGAACACTTTTCCTAAAAATGCGATATAGGAGGTCTATTTTCAAAAGGCGCGACACCGCGCAGAACAATTGCGAGTCGCATAGTTTAGGTAATATACGCAGAACACGCGCCCTTTGAAAATAGACGCCCTATATGACATTTTTAGGAAAAGTGTTCAACATCAAAGTTGTAGATCTCGACGAGATCTACAACTTTGATGTTGAACACTTTTCCTAAAAATGCGATATAGGAGGTCTATTTTCAAAAGGCGCGACACCGCGCAGAACAATTGCGAGTCGCATAGTTTAGGTAATATACGCAGAACACGCGCCCTTTGAAAATAGACGCCCTATATGACATTTTTAGGAAAAGTGTTCAACATCAAAGTTGTAGATCTCGACGAGATCTACAACTTTGATGTTGAACACTTTTCCTAAAAATGCGATATAGGAGGTCTATTTTCAAAAGGCGCGACACCGCGCAGAACAATTGCGAGTCGCATAGTTTAGGTAATATACGCAGAACACGCGCCCTTTGAAAATAGACGCCCTATATGACATTTTTAGGAAAAGTGTTCAACATCAAAGTTGTAGATCTCGACGAGATCTACAACTTTGATGTTGAACACTTTTCCTAAAAATGCGATATAGGAGGTCTATTTTCAAAAGGCGCGACACCGCGCAGAACAATTGCGAGTCGCATAGTTTAGGTAATATACGCAGAACACGCGCCCTTTGAAAATAGACGCCCTATATGACATTTTTAGGAAAAGTGTTCAACATCAAAGTTGTAGATCTCGACGAGATCTACAACTTTGATGTTGAACACTTTTCCTAAAAATGCGATATAGGAGGTCTATTTTCAAAAGGCGCGACACCGCGCAGAACAATTGCGAGTCGCATAGTTTAGGTAATATACGCAGAACACGCGCCCTTTGAAAATAGACGCCCTATATGACATTTTTAGGAAAAGTGTTCAACATCAAAGTTGTAGATCTCGACGAGATCTACAACTTTGATGTTGAACACTTTTCCTAAAAATGCGATATAGGAGGTCTATTTTCAAAAGGCGCGACACCGCGCAGAACAATTGCGAGTCGCATAGTTTAGGTAATATACGCAGAACACGCGCCCTTTGAAAATAGACGCCCTATATGACATTTTTAGGAAAAGTGTTCAACATCAAAGTTGTAGATCTCGACGAGATCTACAACTTTGATGTTGAACACTTTTCCTAAAAATGCGATATAGGAGGTCTATTTTCAAAAGGCGCGACACCGCGCAGAACAATTGCGAGTCGCATAGTTTAGGTAATATACGCAGAACACGCGCCCTTTGAAAATAGACGCCCTATATGACATTTTTAGGAAAAGTGTTCAACATCAAAGTTGTAGATCTCGACGAGATCTACAACTTTGATGTTGAACACTTTTCCTAAAAATGCGATATAGGAGGTCTATTTTCAAAAGGCGCGACACCGCGCAGAACAATTGCGAGTCGCATAGTTTAGGTAATATACGCAGAACACGCGCCCTTTGAAAATAGACGCCCTATATGACATTTTTAGGAAAAGTGTTCAACATCAAAGTTGTAGATCTCGACGAGATCTACAACTTTGATGTTGAACACTTTTCCTAAAAATGCGATATAGGAGGTCTATTTTCAAAAGGCGCGACACCGCGCAGAACAATTGCGAGTCGCATAGTTTAGGTAATATACGCAGAACACGCGCCCTTTGAAAATAGACGCCCTATATGACATTTTTAGGAAAAGTGTTCAACATCAAAGTTGTAGATCTCGACGAGATCTACAACTTTGATGTTGAACACTTTTCCTAAAAATGCGATATAGGAGGTCTATTTTCAAAAGGCGCGACACCGCGCAGAACAATTGCGAGTCGCATAGTTTAGGTAATATACGCAGAACACGCGCCCTTTGAAAATAGACGCCCTATATGACATTTTTAGGAAAAGTGTTCAACATCAAAGTTGTAGATCTCGACGAGATCTACAACTTTGATGTTGAACACTTTTCCTAAAAATGCGATATAGGAGGTCTATTTTCAAAAGGCGCGACACCGCGCAGAACAATTGCGAGTCGCATAGTTTAGGTAATATACGCAGAACACGCGCCCTTTGAAAATAGACGCCCTATATGACATTTTTAGGAAAAGTGTTCAACATCAAAGTTGTAGATCTCGACGAGATCTACAACTTTGATGTTGAACACTTTTCCTAAAAATGCGATATAGGAGGTCTATTTTCAAAAGGCGCGACACCGCGCAGAACAATTGCGAGTCGCATAGTTTAGGTAATATACGCAGAACACGCGCCCTTTGAAAATAGACGCCCTATATGACATTTTTAGGAAAAGTGTTCAACATCAAAGTTGTAGATCTCGACGAGATCTACAACTTTGATGTTGAACACTTTTCCTAAAAATGCGATATAGGAGGTCTATTTTCAAAAGGCGCGACACCGCGCAGAACAATTGCGAGTCGCATAGTTTAGGTAATATACGCAGAACACGCGCCCTTTGAAAATAGACGCCCTATATGACATTTTTAGGAAAAGTGTTCAACATCAAAGTTGTAGATCTCGACGAGATCTACAACTTTGATGTTGAACACTTTTCCTAAAAATGCGATATAGGAGGTCTATTTTCAAAAGGCGCGACACCGCGCAGAACAATTGCGAGTCGCATAGTTTAGGTAATATACGCAGAACACGCGCCCTTTGAAAATAGACGCCCTATATGACATTTTTAGGAAAAGTGTTCAACATCAAAGTTGTAGATCTCGACGAGATCTACAACTTTGATGTTGAACACTTTTCCTAAAAATGCGATATAGGAGGTCTATTTTCAAAAGGCGCGACACCGCGCAGAACAATTGCGAGTCGCATAGTTTAGGTAATATACGCAGAACACGCGCCCTTTGAAAATAGACGCCCTATATGACATTTTTAGGAAAAGTGTTCAACATCAAAGTTGTAGATCTCGACGAGATCTACAACTTTGATGTTGAACACTTTTCCTAAAAATGCGATATAGGAGGTCTATTTTCAAAAGGCGCGACACCGCGCAGAACAATTGCGAGTCGCATAGTTTAGGTAATATACGCAGAACACGCGCCCTTTGAAAATAGACGCCCTATATGACATTTTTAGGAAAAGTGTTCAACATCAAAGTTGTAGATCTCGACGAGATCTACAACTTTGATGTTGAACACTTTTCCTAAAAATGCGATATAGGAGGTCTATTTTCAAAAGGCGCGACACCGCGCAGAACAATTGCGAGTCGCATAGTTTAGGTAATATACGCAGAACACGCGCCCTTTGAAAATAGACGCCCTATATGACATTTTTAGGAAAAGTGTTCAACATCAAAGTTGTAGATCTCGACGAGATCTACAACTTTGATGTTGAACACTTTTCCTAAAAATGCGATATAGGAGGTCTATTTTCAAAAGGCGCGACACCGCGCAGAACAATTGCGAGTCGCATAGTTTAGGTAATATACGCAGAACACGCGCCCTTTGAAAATAGACGCCCTATATGACATTTTTAGGAAAAGTGTTCAACATCAAAGTTGTAGATCTCGACGAGATCTACAACTTTGATGTTGAACACTTTTCCTAAAAATGCGATATAGGAGGTCTATTTTCAAAAGGCGCGACACCGCGCAGAACAATTGCGAGTCGCATAGTTTAGGTAATATACGCAGAACACGCGCCCTTTGAAAATAGACGCCCTATATGACATTTTTAGGAAAAGTGTTCAACATCAAAGTTGTAGATCTCGACGAGATCTACAACTTTGATGTTGAACACTTTTCCTAAAAATGCGATATAGGAGGTCTATTTTCAAAAGGCGCGACACCGCGCAGAACAATTGCGAGTCGCATAGTTTAGGTAATATACGCAGAACACGCGCCCTTTGAAAATAGACGCCCTATATGACATTTTTAGGAAAAGTGTTCAACATCAAAGTTGTAGATCTCGACGAGATCTACAACTTTGATGTTGAACACTTTTCCTAAAAATGCGATATAGGAGGTCTATTTTCAAAAGGCGCGACACCGCGCAGAACAATTGCGAGTCGCATAGTTTAGGTAATATACGCAGAACACGCGCCCTTTGAAAATAGACGCCCTATATGACATTTTTAGGAAAAGTGTTCAACATCAAAGTTGTAGATCTCGACGAGATCTACAACTTTGATGTTGAACACTTTTCCTAAAAATGCGATATAGGAGGTCTATTTTCAAAAGGCGCGACACCGCGCAGAACAATTGCGAGTCGCATAGTTTAGGTAATATACGCAGAACACGCGCCCTTTGAAAATAGACGCCCTATATGACATTTTTAGGAAAAGTGTTCAACATCAAAGTTGTAGATCTCGACGAGATCTACAACTTTGATGTTGAACACTTTTCCTAAAAATGCGATATAGGAGGTCTATTTTCAAAAGGCGCGACACCGCGCAGAACAATTGCGAGTCGCATAGTTTAGGTAATATACGCAGAACACGCGCCCTTTGAAAATAGACGCCCTATATGACATTTTTAGGAAAAGTGTTCAACATCAAAGTTGTAGATCTCGACGAGATCTACAACTTTGATGTTGAACACTTTTCCTAAAAATGCGATATAGGAGGTCTATTTTCAAAAGGCGCGACACCGCGCAGAACAATTGCGAGTCGCATAGTTTAGGTAATATACGCAGAACACGCGCCCTTTGAAAATAGACGCCCTATATGACATTTTTAGGAAAAGTGTTCAACATCAAAGTTGTAGATCTCGACGAGATCTACAACTTTGATGTTGAACACTTTTCCTAAAAATGCGATATAGGAGGTCTATTTTCAAAAGGCGCGACACCGCGCAGAACAATTGCGAGTCGCATAGTTTAGGTAATATACGCAGAACACGCGCCCTTTGAAAATAGACGCCCTATATGACATTTTTAGGAAAAGTGTTCAACATCAAAGTTGTAGATCTCGACGAGATCTACAACTTTGATGTTGAACACTTTTCCTAAAAATGCGATATAGGAGGTCTATTTTCAAAAGGCGCGACACCGCGCAGAACAATTGCGAGTCGCATAGTTTAGGTAATATACGCAGAACACGCGCCCTTTGAAAATAGACGCCCTATATGACATTTTTAGGAAAAGTGTTCAACATCAAAGTTGTAGATCTCGACGAGATCTACAACTTTGATGTTGAACACTTTTCCTAAAAATGCGATATAGGAGGTCTATTTTCAAAAGGCGCGACACCGCGCAGAACAATTGCGAGTCGCATAGTTTAGGTAATATACGCAGAACACGCGCCCTTTGAAAATAGACGCCCTATATGACATTTTTAGGAAAAGTGTTCAACATCAAAGTTGTAGATCTCGACGAGATCTACAACTTTGATGTTGAACACTTTTCCTAAAAATGCGATATAGGAGGTCTATTTTCAAAAGGCGCGACACCGCGCAGAACAATTGCGAGTCGCATAGTTTAGGTAATATACGCAGAACACGCGCCCTTTGAAAATAGACGCCCTATATGACATTTTTAGGAAAAGTGTTCAACATCAAAGTTGTAGATCTCGACGAGATCTACAACTTTGATGTTGAACACTTTTCCTAAAAATGCGATATAGGAGGTCTATTTTCAAAAGGCGCGACACCGCGCAGAACAATTGCGAGTCGCATAGTTTAGGTAATATACGCAGAACACGCGCCCTTTGAAAATAGACGCCCTATATGACATTTTTAGGAAAAGTGTTCAACATCAAAGTTGTAGATCTCGACGAGATCTACAACTTTGATGTTGAACACTTTTCCTAAAAATGCGATATAGGAGGTCTATTTTCAAAAGGCGCGACACCGCGCAGAACAATTGCGAGTCGCATAGTTTAGGTAATATACGCAGAACACGCGCCCTTTGAAAATAGACGCCCTATATGACATTTTTAGGAAAAGTGTTCAACATCAAAGTTGTAGATCTCGACGAGATCTACAACTTTGATGTTGAACACTTTTCCTAAAAATGCGATATAGGAGGTCTATTTTCAAAAGGCGCGACACCGCGCAGAACAATTGCGAGTCGCATAGTTTAGGTAATATACGCAGAACACGCGCCCTTTGAAAATAGACGCCCTATATGACATTTTTAGGAAAAGTGTTCAACATCAAAGTTGTAGATCTCGACGAGATCTACAACTTTGATGTTGAACACTTTTCCTAAAAATGCGATATAGGAGGTCTATTTTCAAAAGGCGCGACACCGCGCAGAACAATTGCGAGTCGCATAGTTTAGGTAATATACGCAGAACACGCGCCCTTTGAAAATAGACGCCCTATATGACATTTTTAGGAAAAGTGTTCAACATCAAAGTTGTAGATCTCGACGAGATCTACAACTTTGATGTTGAACACTTTTCCTAAAAATGCGATATAGGAGGTCTATTTTCAAAAGGCGCGACACCGCGCAGAACAATTGCGAGTCGCATAGTTTAGGTAATATACGCAGAACACGCGCCCTTTGAAAATAGACGCCCTATATGACATTTTTAGGAAAAGTGTTCAACATCAAAGTTGTAGATCTCGACGAGATCTACAACTTTGATGTTGAACACTTTTCCTAAAAATGCGATATAGGAGGTCTATTTTCAAAAGGCGCGACACCGCGCAGAACAATTGCGAGTCGCATAGTTTAGGTAATATACGCAGAACACGCGCCCTTTGAAAATAGACGCCCTATATGACATTTTTAGGAAAAGTGTTCAACATCAAAGTTGTAGATCTCGACGAGATCTACAACTTTGATGTTGAACACTTTTCCTAAAAATGCGATATAGGAGGTCTATTTTCAAAAGGCGCGACACCGCGCAGAACAATTGCGAGTCGCATAGTTTAGGTAATATACGCAGAACACGCGCCCTTTGAAAATAGACGACCTATATGACATTTTTAGGAAAAGTGTTCAACATCAAAGTTGTAGATCTCGACGAGATCTACAACTTTAATGTTGAACACTTTTCCTAAAAATGCGATATAGGAGGTCTATTTTCAAAAGGCGCGACACCGCGCAGAACAATTGCGAGTCGCATAGTTTAGGTAATATACGCAGAACACGCGCCCTTTGAAAATAGACGCCCTATATGACATTTTTAGGAAAAGTGTTCAACATCAAAGTTGTAGATCTCGACGAGATCTACAACTTTGATGTTGAACACTTTTCCTAAAAATGCGATATAGGAGGTCTATTTTCAAAAGGCGCGACACCGCGCAGAACAATTGCGAGTCGCATAGTTTAGGTAATATTACGCAGAACACGCGCCCTTTGAAAATAGACGCCCTATATGACATTTTTAGGAAAAGGTGTTCAACATCAAAGTTGTAGATCTCGACGAGATCTACAACTTTGATGTTGAACACTTTTCCTAAAAATGCGATATAGGAGGTCTATTTTCAAAAGGCGCGACACCGCGCAGAACAATTGCGAGTCGCATAGTTTAGGTAATTTACGCAGAACACGCGCCCTTTGAAAATAGACGTCCCTATATGACATTTTTAGGAAAAGTGTTCAACAATCAAAGTTGTAGATCTCGACGAGATCTACAACTTTGATGTTGAACACTTTTCCTAAAAATGCGATATAGGAGGTCTATTTTCAAAAGGCGCGACACCGCGCAGAACAATTGCGAGTCGCATAGTTTAGGTAATATACGCAGAACACGCGCCCTTTGAAAATAGACGACCTATATGACATTTTTAGGAAAAGTGTTCAACATCAAAGTTGTAGATCTCGGCGAGATCTACAACTTTGATGTTGAACACTTTTCCTAAAAATGCGATATAGGAGGTCTATTTTCAAAAGGCGCGACACCGCGCAGAACAATTGCGAGTCGCATAGTTTAGGTAATATACGCAGAACACGCGCCCTTTGAAAATAGACGACCTATATGACATTTTTAGGAAAAGTGTTCAACATCAAAGTTGTAGATCTCGACGAGATCTACAACTTTGATGTTGAACACTTTTCCTAAAAATGCGATATAGGAGGTCTATTTTCAAAAGGCGCGACACCGCGCAGAACAATTGCGAGTCGCATAGTTTAGGTAATTTACGCAGAACACGCGCCCTTTGAAAATAGACGCCCTATATGACATTTTTAGGAAAAGTGTTCAACATCAAAGTTGTAGATCTCGACGAGATCTACAACTTTGATGTTGAACACTTTTCCTAAAAATGCGATATAGGAGGTCTATTTTCAAAAGGCGCGACACCGCGCAGAACAATTGCGAGTCGCATAGTTTAGGTAATATACGCAGAACACGCGCCCTTTGAAAATAGACGCCCTATATGACATTTTTAGGAAAAGTGTTCAACATCAAAGTTGTAGATCTCGACGAGATATACAACTTTGATGTTGAACACTTTTCCTAAAAATGCGATATAGGAGGTCTATTTTCAAAAGGCGCGACACCGCGCAGAACAATTGCGAGTCGCATAGTTTAGGTAATTTACGCAGAACACGCGCCCTTTGAAAATAGACGCCCTATATGACATTTTTAGGAAAAGTGTTCAACA
The DNA here is from genome assembly GCA_033032865.1 of Dactylorhiza incarnata. NCBI lineage: Eukaryota > Viridiplantae > Streptophyta > Magnoliopsida > Asparagales > Orchidaceae > Dactylorhiza > Dactylorhiza incarnata. The sequence goes on along the minus strand of JAWHQI010000683.1, from coordinate 102,453 downwards.
TCAAAGTTGTAGATCTCGACTAGATCTACAACTTTGATGTTGAACACTTTTCCTAAAAATGCGATATAGGAGGTCTATTTTCAAAAGGCGCGACACCACACAGAACAATTGCGAGTCGCATAGTTTAGGTAATATACGCAGAACACGCGCCCTTTGAAAATAGACGCCCTATATGACATTTTTAGGAAAAGTGTTCAACATCAAAGTTGTAGATCTCGACGAGATCTACAACTTTGATGTTGAACACTTTTCCTAAAAATGCGATATAGGAGGTTTATTTTCAAAAGGCGCGACACCGCGCAGAACAATTGCGAGTCGCATAGTTTAGGTAATATACGCAGAACACGCGCCCATTGAAAATAGACGCCCTATATGACATTTTTAGGAAAAGTGTTCAACATCAAAGTTGTAGATCTCGACGAGATCTACAACTTTGATGTTGAACACTTTTCCTAAAAATGCGATATAGTAGGTCTATTTTCAAAAGGCGCGACACCGCGCAGAACAATTGCGAGTCGCATAGTTTAGGTAATTTACGCAGGACACTCGCCCTTTGAAAATAGACGCCCTATATGACATTTTTAGGAAAGGTGTTCAACATCAAAGTTGTAGATCTCGACGAGATCTACAACTTTGATGTTGAACACTTTTCCTAAAAATGCGATATAGGAGGTCTATTTTCAAAAGGCGCGACACCGCGCAGAACAATTGCGAGTCGCATAGTTTAGGTAATATACGCAGAACACGCGCCCATTGAAAATAGACGCCCTATATGACATTTTTAGGAAAAGTGTTCAACATCAAAGTTGTAGATCTCGATGAGATCTACAACTTTGATGTTGAACACTTTTCCTAAAAATGCGATATAGGAGGTCTATTTTCAAAAGGCGCGACACCGCGCAGAACAATTGCGAGTCGCATAGTTTAGGTAATTTACGCAGAACACTCGCCCTTTGAAAATAGACGCCCTATATGACATTTTTAGGAAAGGTGTTCAACATCAAAGTTGTAGATCTCGACGAGATCTACAACTTTGATGTTGAACACTTTTCCTAAAAATGCGATATAGGAGGTCTATTTTCAAAAGGCGCGACACCGCGAAGAACAATTGCGAGTCGCATAGTTTAGGTAATATACGCAGAACACGCGCCCTTTGAAAATAGACGCCCTATATGACATTTTTAGGAAAAGTGTTCAACATCAAAGTTGTAGATCTCGACGAGATCTACAACTTTGATGTTGAACACTTTTCCTAAAAATGCGATATAGGAGGTCTATTTTCAAAAGGCGCGACACCGCGCAGAACAATTGCGAGTCGCATAGTTTAGGTAATTTACGCAGAACACTCACCCTTTGAAAATAGACGCCCTATATGACATTTTTAGGAAAGGTGTTCAACATCAAAGTTGTAGATCTCGACGAGATCTACAACTTTGATGTTGAACACTTTTCCTAAAAATGCGATATAGGAGGTCTATTTTCAAAAGGCGCGACACCGCGCAGAACAATTGCGAGTCGCATAGTTTAGGTAATTTACGCAGAACACGCGCCCTTTGAAAATCGACGTCCTATATGACATTTTTAGGAAAAGTGTTCAACATCAAAGTTGTAGATCTCGACGAGATCTACAACTTTGATGTTGAACACTTTTCCTAAAAATGCGATATAGGAGGTCTATTTTCAAAAGGCGCGACACCGCGCAGAACAATTGCGAGTCGCATAGTTTAGGTAATATACGCAGAACACGCGCCCTTTGAAAATAGACGACCTATATGACATTTTTAGGAAAAGTGTTCAACATCAAAGTTGTAGATCTCGACGAGATCTACAACTTTAATGTTGAACACTTTTCCTAAAAATGCGATATAGGAGGTCTATTTTCAAAAGGCGCGACACCGCGCAGAACAATTGCGAGTCGCATAGTTTAGGTAATATACGCAGAACACGCGCCCTTTGAAAATAGACGACCTATATGACATTTTTAGGAAAAGTGTTCAACATCAAAGTTGTAGATCTCGACGAGATCTACAACTTTGATGTTGAACACTTTTCATAAAAATGCGATATAGGAGGTCTATTTTCAAAAGGCGCGACACCGCGCAGAACAATTGCGAGTCGCATAGTTTAGGTAATATACGCAGAACACGCGCCCATTGAAAATAGACGCCCTATATGACATTTTTAGGAAAAGTGTTCAACATCAAAGTTGTAGATCTCGACGAGATCTACAACTTTGATGTTGAACACTTTTCCTAAAAATGCGATATAGGAGGTCTATTTTCAAAAGGCGCGACACCGCGCAGAACAATTGCGAGTCGCATAGTTTAGGTAATTTACGCAGAACACTCGCCCTTTGAAAATAGACGCCCTATATGACATTTTTAGGAAAGGTGTTCAACATCAAAGTTGTAGATCTCGACGAGATCTACAACTTTGATGTTGAACACTTTTCCTAAAAATGCGATATAGGAGGTCTATTTTCAAAAGGCGCGACACCGCGCAGAACAATTGCGAGTCGCATAGTTTAGGTAATTTACGCAGAACACGCGCCCTTTGAAAATAGACGTCCTATATGACATTTTTAGGAAAAGTGTTCAACATCAAAGTTGTAGATCTCGGCGAGATCTACAACTTTGATGTTGAACACTTTTCCTAAAAATGCGATATAGGAGGTCTATTTTCAAAAGGCGCGACACCGCGCAGAACAATTGCGAGTCGCATAGTTTAGGTAATATACGCAGAACACGCGCCCTTTGAAAATAGACGACCTATATGACATTTTTAGGAAAAGTGTTCAACATCAAAGTTGTAGATATCGACGAGATATACAACTTTGATGTTGAACACTTTTCCTAAAAATGCGATATAGGAGGTCTATTTTCAAAAGGCGCGACACCGCGCAGAACAATTGCGAGTCGCATAGTTTAGGTAATTTACGCAGAACACGCGCCCTTTGAAAATAGACGCCCTATATGACATTTTTAGGAAAAGTGTTCAACATCAAAGTTGTAGATCTCGACGAGATCTACAACTTTGATGTTGAACACTTTTCCTAAAAATGCGATATAGGAGGTCTATTTTCAAAAGGCGCGACACCGCGCAGAACAATTGCGAGTCGCATAGTTTAGGTAATATACGCAGAACACGCGCCCTTTGAAAATAGACGCCCTATATGACATTTTTAGGAAAAGTGTTCAACATCAAAGTTGTAGATCTCGACGAGATATACAACTTTGATGTTGAACACTTTTCCTAAAAATGCGATATAGGAGGTCTATTTTCAAAAGGCGCGACACCGCGCAGAACAATTGCGAGTCGCATAGTTTAGGTAATTTACGCAGAACACGCGCCCTTTGAAAATAGACGCCCTATATGACATTTTTAGGAAAAGTGTTCAACATCAAAGTTGTAGATCTCGACTAGATCTACAACTTTGATGTTGAACACTTTTCCTAAAAATGCGATATAGGAGGTCTATTTTCAAAAGGCGCGACACCACACAGAACAATTGCGAGTCGCATAGTTTAGGTAATATACGCAGAACACGCGCCCTTTGAAAATAGACGCCCTATATGACATTTTTAGGAAAAGTGTTCAACATCAAAGTTGTAGATCTCGACGAGATCTACAACTTTGATGTTGAACACTTTTCCTAAAAATGCGATATAGGAGGTTTATTTTCAAAAGGCGCGACACCGCGCAGAACAATTGCGAGTCGCATAGTTTAGGTAATATACGCAGAACACGCGCCCATTGAAAATAGACGCCCTATATGACATTTTTAGGAAAAGTGTTCAACATCAAAGTTGTAGATCTCGACGAGATCTACAACTTTGATGTTGAACACTTTTCCTAAAAATGCGATATAGTAGGTCTATTTTCAAAAGGCGCGACACCGCGCAGAACAATTGCGAGTCGCATAGTTTAGGTAATTTACGCAGGACACTCGCCCTTTGAAAATAGACGCCCTATATGACATTTTTAGGAAAGGTGTTCAACATCAAAGTTGTAGATCTCGACGAGATCTACAACTTTGATGTTGAACACTTTTCCTAAAAATGCGATATAGGAGGTCTATTTTCAAAAGGCGCGACACCGCGCAGAACAATTGCGAGTCGCATAGTTTAGGTAATATACGCAGAACACGCGCCCATTGAAAATAGACGCCCTATATGACATTTTTAGGAAAAGTGTTCAACATCAAAGTTGTAGATCTCGATGAGATCTACAACTTTGATGTTGAACACTTTTCCTAAAAATGCGATATAGGAGGTCTATTTTCAAAAGGCGCGACACCGCGCAGAACAATTGCGAGTCGCATAGTTTAGGTAATTTACGCAGAACACTCGCCCTTTGAAAATAGACGCCCTATATGACATTTTTAGGAAAGGTGTTCAACATCAAAGTTGTAGATCTCGACGAGATCTACAACTTTGATGTTGAACACTTTTCCTAAAAATGCGATATAGGAGGTCTATTTTCAAAAGGCGCGACACCGCGAAGAACAATTGCGAGTCGCATAGTTTAGGTAATATACGCAGAACACGCGCCCTTTGAAAATAGACGCCCTATATGACATTTTTAGGAAAAGTGTTCAACATCAAAGTTGTAGATCTCGACGAGATCTACAACTTTGATGTTGAACACTTTTCCTAAAAATGCGATATAGGAGGTCTATTTTCAAAAGGCGCGACACCGCGCAGAACAATTGCGAGTCGCATAGTTTAGGTAATTTACGCAGAACACTCACCCTTTGAAAATAGACGCCCTATATGACATTTTTAGGAAAGGTGTTCAACATCAAAGTTGTAGATCTCGACGAGATCTACAACTTTGATGTTGAACACTTTTCCTAAAAATGCGATATAGGAGGTCTATTTTCAAAAGGCGCGACACCGCGCAGAACAATTGCGAGTCGCATAGTTTAGGTAATTTACGCAGAACACGCGCCCTTTGAAAATCGACGTCCTATATGACATTTTTAGGAAAAGTGTTCAACATCAAAGTTGTAGATCTCGACGAGATCTACAACTTTGATGTTGAACACTTTTCCTAAAAATGCGATATAGGAGGTCTATTTTCAAAAGGCGCGACACCGCGCAGAACAATTGCGAGTCGCATAGTTTAGGTAATATACGCAGAACACGCGCCCTTTGAAAATAGACGACCTATATGACATTTTTAGGAAAAGTGTTCAACATCAAAGTTGTAGATATCGACGAGATATACAACTTTGATGTTGAACACTTTTCCTAAAAATGCGATATAGGAGGTCTATTTTCAAAAGGCGCGACACCGCGCAGAACAATTGCGAGTCGCATAGTTTAGGTAATATACGCAGAACACTCGCCCTTTGAAAATAGACGCCCTATATGACATTTTTAGGAAAGGTGTTCAACATCAAAGTTGTAGATCTCGACGAGATCTACAACTTTGATGTTGAACACTTTTCCTAAAAATGCGATATAGGAGGTCTATTTTCAAAAGGCGCGACACCGCGCAGAACAATTGCGAGTCGCATAGTTTAGGTAATATACGCAGAACACGCGCCCTTTGAAAATAGACGACCTATATGACATTTTTAGGAAAAGTGTTCAACATCAAAGTTGTAGATCTCGACGAGATCTACAACTTTAATGTTGAACACTTTTCCTAAAAATGCGATATAGGAGGTCTATTTTCAAAAGGCGCGACACCGCGCAGAACAATTGCGAGTCGCATAGTTTAGGTAATTTACGCAGAACACTCGCCCTTTGAAAATAGACGCCCTATATGACATTTTTAGGAAAGGTGTTCAACATCAAAGTTGTAGATCTCGACGAGATCTACAACTTTGATGTTGAACACTTTTCCTAAAAATGCGATATAGGAGGTCTATTTTCAAAAGGCGCGACACCGCGCAGAACAATTGCGAGTCGCATAGTTTAGGTAATTTACGCAGAACACGCGCCCTTTGAAAATAGACGTCCTATATGACATTTTTAGGAAAAGTGTTCAACATCAAAGTTGTAGATCTCGACGAGATCTACAACTTTGATGTTGAACACTTTTCCTAAAAATGCGATATAGGAGGTCTATTTTCAAAAGGCGCGACACCGCGCAGAACAATTGCGAGTCGCATAGTTTAGGTAATATACGCAGAACACGCGCCCTTTGAAAATAGACGACCTATATGACATTTTTAGGAAAAGTGTTCAACATCAAAGTTGTAGATATCGACGAGATATACAACTTTGATGTTGAACACTTTTCCTAAAAATGCGATATAGGAGGTCTATTTTCAAAAGGCGCGACACCGCGCAGAACAATTGCGAGTCGCATAGTTTAGGTAATTTACGCAGAACACGCGCCCTTTGAAAATAGACGCCCTATATGACATTTTTAGGAAAAGTGTTCAACATCAAAGTTGTAGATCTCGACGAGATCTACAACTTTGATGTTGAACACTTTTCCTAAAAATGCGATATAGGAGGTCTATTTTCAAAAGGCGCGACACCGCGCAGAACAATTGCGAGTCGCATAGTTTAGGTAATATACGCAGAACACGCGCCCTTTGAAAATAGACGCCCTATATGACATTTTTAGGAAAAGTGTTCAACATCAAAGTTGTAGATCTCGACGAGATATACAACTTTGATGTTGAACACTTTTCCTAAAAATGCGATATAGGAGGTCTATTTTCAAAAGGCGCGACACCGCGCAGAACAATTGCGAGTCGCATAGTTTAGGTAATTTACGCAGAACACGCGCCCTTTGAAAATAGACGCCCTATATGACATTTTTAGGAAAAGTGTTCAACATCAAAGTTGTAGATCTCGACGAGATCTACAACTTTGATGTTGAACACTTTTCCTAAAAATGCGATATAGGAGGTCTATTTTCAAAAGGCGCGACACCACACAGAACAATTGCGAGTCGCATAGTTTAGGTAATATACGCAGAACACGCGCCCTTTGAAAATAGACGCCCTATATGACATTTTTAGGAAAAGTGTTCAACATCAAAATTGTAGATCTCGACGATATCTACAATATTGATGTTGAACACTTTTCCTAAAAATGCGATATAGGAGTTTTATTTTCAAAAGGCGCGACACCGCTCAGAACAATTGCGAGTCGCATAGTTTTGGTAATTTACGCATAACACGCGCCCTTTGAAAATAGATGCCCTATATGACATTTTTAGGAAAAGTTTTCAAGATCAAAGTTGTAGATCTCGACGAGATCTACAACTTTGATGTTGAACACTTTTCCTAAAAATGCGATATAGGAGGTCTATTTTCAAAAGGCGCGACACCGCGCAGAACAATTGCGAGTCGCATAGTTTAGGTAATATACGCAGAACACGCGCCCTTTGAAAATAGACGCCCTATATGACATTTTTAGGAAAAGTGTTCAACATCATAGTTGTAGATCTCGACGAGATCTACAACTTTAATGTTGAACACTTTTCCTAAAAATGCGATAAAGGAGGTCTATATTCAAAAGGCGCGACACCGCGCAGAACAATTGCGAGCCGCATAGTTTAGGTAATTTACGCAGAACACGCGCCCTTTGAAAATAGACGCCCTATATGACATTTTAAGGAAAAGTGTTCGACATCAAAGTTGTAGATCTCGACGAGATCTACAACTTTGATGTTCAACACTTTTCCTAAAAATGCGATATAGGAGGTCTATTTTCAAAAGGCGCGACACCGCGCAAAACAATTGCGAGTCGCATAGTTTAGGTAATTTACGCAGAACACGCGCCCTTTGAAAATAGACGCCCTATATGACATTTTTAGGAAAAGTGTTCAACATCAAAGTTGTAGATCTCGACGAGATCTACAACTTTGATGTTGAACACTTTTCCTAAAAATGCGATATAGGAGGTCTATTTTCAAAAGGCGCGACACCGCGCAGAACAATTGCGAGTCGCATAGTTTAGGTAATATACGTAGAACACGCGCCCTTTGAAAATAGACGCCCTATATGACATTTTTAGGAAAAATGTTCAACATCAAAGTTGTAGATCTCGACGAGATCTACAACTTTGTTGTAGAACACTTTTCCTAAAAATGCGATATAGGAGGTCTATTTTCAAAAGGCGCGACACCGCGCAGAACAATTGCGAGTCGCATAGTTAGGGTAATTTAAGCAGAACACGCGCCCTTTGAAAATAGACGCCCTATATGACATTTTTAGGAAAAGTGTTCAACATCAAAGTTGTAGATCTCGACGAGATCTACAACTTTGTTGTAGAACACTTTTCCTAAAAATGCGATATAGGAGGTCTATTTTCAAAAGGCGCGACACCGCGCAGAACAATTGCGAGTCGCATAGTTTAGGTAATTTAAGCAGAACACGCGCCCTTTGAAAATATCTATTTTCAAAAGGCGCGACACCGCGCAGAACAATTGCGAGTCGCATAGTTTAGGTAATTTACGCAGAACACGCGTGATAACTTCTCAAAAAGAAGTTATCTTTATCCATAATTAAGCTCAATTTGTCTAAAATGTTTGAAGAATTTGGATTTATATGTACTAAATTTGTGAAATTTATCATTTTGGTCAAGTTTGGATATTATCACTATTTTCGTATGTTTTTATTGTAGAAATCCCGAAGAAACCAACTTGAGGGGATCCAAAAGAAGACATAAGAAAGTACAGAAAATATGTTGCAGCAGAGTTACAACTTAAAATTTTCGGCCAAATCTTGTACAAAAATTACAACAGACAATGTTGTAACTTTTTCTAAAAAAGGTTGTAACGTTTTTCGCGAATTCTGAAATTTTCAAATACGAAAATACTTCGATTTGACGGTTACAACAGTGGAGAGATGCATCCATTCGGCCATCAGAAGTTTCTAAAAGGGTAGTCGACTATATAAGAGGAAATATGAGAGAGAAAAAGCGATCTTTGGACATTTTCACTCAAGAGGATTTGAGATCTAGGGTTTGGGCGGCTTTTGGAGGAAGAAGACTCCATTAAAGAAGAAGATCCGAATTTCTCGCAGCATGTCTTGTAAGATCATTTTAGTTTTGTGTTGTACTTCCCTATTCATGAACTAAATCTCTAGAGTCTTGTAAAATGTGAGTACTTTGACTTGTTATGGTGTGATGAAACTTTCTTTGCTTATGATCAAATCTTGAAGTATTGTCTTTATGGAATGTTAGATCTTTATGTTAAAACTTGTGGCCAAAGTTTTTCTTCTTCTACGGCGCTCCATAATTCGAGAGATGAGTTGCGTACGTGTATCTATTGTTCCATATAGCATATCAATGAGAAAGAGACTTCGAATTTATGTTAGCAACTTTGATTTTTATTTTCATCAAAGTTCTTCACTTCACCTTAGTTAGAGATGGCAAGGGTAGTTAAGGATCTAGTGATTTCCGATATCGAGAGATACGGATCTCTGTCTTAAAATCGTTGCAAGATGATGAATCAAGATTTCTCATAATCATTCTTAAATCTTTCGCCATAATAATCAAAGGAAAGCATATTACAAGACTTATTCTCTTTATTTGATAAAAAGTACATCCAAACATTAGATCTAATTTTCTCATTAGTATTTTAAAAACTAGATTTTCCTTAACCATTTCTAAATTACCTCATTTGAATGACTTGGATTTGAAGAAACGACATATCTGGTATTTGTAAGCACTGAATTAGACACTTCTCCGAGGGAACGATCTTTACTCTCATTTTATTACTTGAACCGGCACGTACACTTGCGTACAAAATACGCAACCGTTTTTTGGGCGTATCAAGTTTTTGGCGCCGTTGCCGGGGAAGTGCAACGAATTTAGTGTTTTCTTACAATATTAGTGAATCTTAGTATTTGGAGCCCAAGTTTTAATTTTTTTGTTTATTTATAGTTATTATTGTTTGTTATTTTGTGGTGCATGTCCAGGTATCGTTCCGTAGAATTAATTCCATTAAACTCTGAAATAGAACGTACTTGTAGACAAAATCGAAAGTCAACTAGGTTGGAACATCCTAATCAACCTATAATGGATCCAGACAATCAAAACGTAGATGATGAAGTTCATCAGGAAGGGCAAGACGTAGAAGGACAGGTAGAGCATAATGGACATCCGATTGAAAATAGAAGAACATGTCGCGATTATAACATGCCTTATCGAGGGGGAGTCCAATTTAGTATAGCTACGCCTGCCATTGAAGCTAATAACTTCAGGATAGATCCTACTGCCATGCACTTAGTTCAAAACAGTAAATTTGGCGGACTAAATCACGAAGACCCCAACTCACATCTAAGGACATTTATAGAAATTTGCGAGACATTCAAGATCAATGGTGCTTCAGATGAAGCTATTAAGCTACGCCTGTTCCCTTTTTCATTAGAAGGTAAAGCAAAAGATTGGTTGAACTCTATGCCTAATGCGTCTATCACAACTTGGACAACATTAATGGAAAAATTCTTAGCCAAGTATTTTCCCCCATCTAAAACGGCCAAGCTCATGCGAGACATATCTACATTTGTGCAAGTTAATGGTGAAACACTTTATGACGCGTGGGAACGTTTCAAAGACTTACTGCGGAAGTGTCCTCACCATGGCTTAGCCATCCATCAACAGGTGTGGACCTTTTACAATGGCCTCCAGACATCCACTATGATTCAAGTGGATGGAGCTGCGGGAGGATCATTGATGAATAAGTATCCCGAAGATGCTTACTCGATCTTAGAGGATTTGTCTTCCAATAACTATCACTCCATTGACCGACAATCGACATCCTCTACGGCCGGTTTATATCAAGTCGACCAATTGACTTCTTTTGCAGCCCAAATGACCGCCCAGTTCAATTTAATGAATAAGAGGTTAGATGCTTTAACTTTAAACCAAACTCAGATGACTCCCCAAGTAAATAGCATATCTAACCCCATGCATAACATGCCTACCATGAATCCTTCACTCACAATAGAACAACTTATTAGCCATAATGAGGAAGCTAACTATATTAGTGGTCAACAAAGGCAACATAATAATGCATTCTCAAATAATTATAATCCCGAATGGCGAAACCACCCAAACTTTTCATGGAAAAATAATTCTGGAATGACTCCTACAAACTTATTCAATTCAAATTCTAATCCTCACCAAAACCACAATTTCAATCAACAAGGAGCACCTAGGAAACTAACGGATGATTTTATAATTGAATCCATGCAAAAGAACGACGCACGTGTGTCTAGCTTAGAGGGATCATTACGCATAATTGAATCTCAACTAGGTCAAATTGCCAATGCATTAAGCCTTAGACCCCAAGGAACACTTCCAGCCGATACAACCCCTAATCCTAAAGGTGATAATCAACAATGTAAGGCGGTAGTGCTACGGAGTGGAAAAGAGTTAGAAAGTGGTCACCCTAAGGAACAAACCAAGAAGAGTAGTGATGAAAATAATTTAGAGAGTGTAATTCTTAGCAAGCCAAATGAAGAACTAACAACTAAAAATAACGGTAAGGACGAAGATGAAGTAGAGATAGTAGGGGAGAATAAGTCGACAACTAAATCTGAATATCTAAAGAAGAAGGAGAGTCAAATTGTATACCCTCCACCACCTTTCCCTCAAAGATTAAGAAAGAGCAAGTTAGATCATCAATTTCAAAAATTCTTAGAAATATTCAAGAAATTGCAAATTAATATTCCATTTGCAGAAGCCTTAGAAAAAATGCCCAGTTACGTCAAATTTATGAAAGATATCCTTACTAAAAAGAGAAAATTTGGAGTAAATGAAACGGTAGCACTCACTCATGAGTGCAACGCAATCCTTCAAAAGAAACTTCCCCCGAAATTAAAAGATCCGGGAAGTTTTACCATACCATGCTCCATTGGATATCAATTTGAAGGAAAGGCATTGTGTGATCTAGGGGCAAGTATTAACTTAATGCCTCTTTCAATTTATAAGAAGTTGGGATTAGGTGATATTACAAGAACATCGCTTACTTTGCAATTAGCCGATAAGACGCTTGCTTTTCCAAAAGGAATTATAGAAGATGTATTAGTAAAGGTGGATAAGTTCTTTTTCCCTGCTGATTTTGTTGTTTTAGACATGGAGGAGGACAAGGAAGTTCTCATTATTGTAGGGAGGCCATTCTTAGCAACCGGGAGAACCTTAATAGATGTGCATAAAGGTGAATTGACTATGAGAGTCAATGATGAGCATGTTACTTTTAATGTGCTCAAGACTATGAAATATCCTCATATGAAAGAAAATGAAATGGAGGATGTTCGAAGTATATCACTTTATGATTATGATTTGAAATTTAAAGTGAGTAGTCAAGATGATACGTTGTTACGGATATTAACAAATGAAGAGTTATCTGATGATGATGAGGACGTTCATGAATGTTTACAAGTCCTTAAAGGGCCATCTACATTTTTCCGTAAAACGGAACCACTAGAGATGCCGGAGAAATCATTAGCGGATAAGCCTTCAATCATAAATCCACCAACATTAGAATTAAAGCCTCTTCCGGATCATCTCATGTATGCATATTTAGGAGATAATGACACTTTGCCTATTATAATTAACTCTAAGTTGTCTCCTGAACAAAATAATAAATTGATTAATTTATTGAAACAATATAAGCTAGATATTGGATGGACCATGGCAGATATACGGGGAATTAGCCCTTCCTTGTGTATGCATAAAATACTCTTAGAGGAGTCATTTAAGGGATCAATAGAACATCAGCGTCGCTTAAGCCCACCCATGAAAGAAGTCGTTAAAAAAGAAATTATCAAATGGCTAGACGCAGGAATTATATATCCTATCTCGGATAGTGCTTGGGTTTCACCGGTACAGTGCGTTCCGAAGAAAGGAGGAATGACTGTAGTTAAAAATGACAATAATGAATTGATTCCTACACGAACTGTAACGGGTTGGCGCATTTGTATGGACTATCGAAAATTAAATAAAGCCACTAGGAAAGATCACTTCCCTTTGCCATTCATAGATCAAGTCTTGGACAAATTAGCGGGAAATGACTTTTTCTGTTTCTTAGATGGCTATTCTGGGTACAACCAGATCACTGTTGATCCGGAAGACCAAGAGAAGACCACCTTTACGTGTCCATACGGAACCTTTGCATTTAGAAGAATGCCCTTTGGTTTATGTAATGCACCGGCAACTTTTTAACGATGCATGATAGCAATTTTCTCGGACATCATGGATGAAGGTATAGAGATCTTCATGGATGACTTTTCTATCTTTGGTAAGTCATTTGATGCATGCTTAGAATGTCTAGAAAAGGTGCTCACACGATGTGTTGAAACTAATCTCGTATTAAACTGGGAAAAGTGCCACTTCATGGTCCGCAAAGGGATAGTTTTAGGACATCATGTTTCTAAAACCGGGCTAGAAGTAGATAAGGCGAAAATAGAAGTGATTGAAAAATTACCGCCTCCTAAAAATGTAAAGATGTTGCGAAGCTTCTTAGGACATGCTGGGTTCTATAGAAGATTTATTAAGGATTTTGCAAAGATTGCCAAACCGTTGAGTGGTTTGTTAGAAAAAGATGTGAAATTTCATTTTGATGATGCTTGTTTACGTGCTTTTGATGAACTCAAAACTTGTTTAACTACGGCTCCTATTGTGGTTGCCCCTGAGTGGGAAGAACCTTTTGTATTGATGTGTGATGCAAGTGACTATGCTGTAGGTGTTGTGTTAGGGCAAGTGCGGGAGAAAGTTTTTCATACAATAGCTTACGCTAGTAAGACCTTGATTGAAGCTCAGATTAATAACAACACCACTGAAAAAGAATTACTAGCAGTTGTATTTGCTTTCGAGAAATTTAGATCGTATCTTTTATGAACTAAGGTTATAGTATTCACGGATCACGCGGCTATCCGTTATTTAATGGAAAAGAAAGACGCAAAACCACGTTTGATCCGTTGGGTGCTTTTATTACAAGAGTTTGATCTAGAGATAAAAGATAGGAAGGGTGTAGATAACCCAGTAGCAGATCACCTCTCTAGAATTGAATGTACTGAATCATCCGTTCGTGCTGAAATTGATGAGAGATTCCCGGATGAGTACTTATTAACTATTTCAGAATTTTCCGCACCTTGGTATGCGGACTATGTAAATTACATAGTGAGTAAGGTTTTCCCACCGGACATAAATTATCAACAAAAGAAGAGATTCTTACATCAAATTCATTCTTATTTTTGGGATGAACCCTACTTGTTTAAACTTGGAGCAGACGGAGTTATGCGAAGATGTATACCGGAAGAAGAAATGAAAACTATCCTGGAAAAATGTCACAACTCACCATATGGAGGACACTTCATGGGAAATAGAACGGCCATGAAAGTTCTAGAATCGGGTTTCTTTTGGCCGACTTTGTTTCGGGATGCGAATGAGTTTGTGAAACGGTGTGATCGTTGTCAACGAAGTGATAACATTAAGAAAACGGATGCAATGCCAATGAATATAATATTAGAAGTTGAAATGTTTGATGTTTGGGGTCTTGATTTTATGGGACCATTCGTGAATTCCAAAGGCAATCTATATATTCTTCTAGCAGTAGATTACGTTTCTAAGTGGGTTAAAGCAATAGCTACGACCAAAAATGATGCTAAGGTAGTCTTGCATTTTCTGAAAAATTACATTTTTAATCGCTTTGGGACCCCGAGAGCCATTATTAGTGACGGGGGTAGTCACTTCTGCAACAACCAATTTGCTTCTCTGTTAAGAAAATATGGGGTGACCCATAAGGTTGCATTAGCTTACCACCCCCAAACAAATGGACTAGCTGAAGTTTCCAATCGAGAAATTAAAAAAATCCTTGCACGGACTGTTAGCACAAACTGCAAAGATTGGTCTCAGAAACTTAACGACGCATTATGGGCTTACCGAACCGCTTACAAAACGCCAATAGGTCTAACCCCATATCGTCTAGTCTATGGAAAGTCGTGCCATCTACCTTTAGAATTGGAACACCGTGCGTATTGGGCAATCAAGAAAATTAATTTTGACTTTAAAAATGCAAGTAAAAATCGCCTTCTGCAACTTAATGAGTTGGAGGAATTACGGATGAACGCGTATGAAAGCTCCCGAATCTACAAAGAACGGACAAAAAAATGGCACGATCAACGCCTAGTGGAAAAAAATATCGAACCAGGACAATTGGCCTTACTTTTTAATTCTCGCTTAAAATTTTTCCCGGGCAAATTAAAATCTCGCTGGTCGGGTCCATTCAGAGTCAAAGAAGTGCATCCGTATGGGGCCATAACCATCTTGAATGAAAAAGATGGTACAACATTCAAAGTAAATGGGCAACGAGTCAAGTTGTATCGAGAGGACGAAGTTGATCAGGTGGTATCTTCCATCACTCTTCATTAAAACGCGAGTCTTGACTATGTCCTGCCGGGACACAAAATTAGGCGCTTATTGGGAGGCAACCCAACTCTTATGTTTCAATTTATCACTTTTATCAATCAAATTTTGATCAGGTGAACTATGCATTATCTTTATTTCTATAATATTTATTATTATCTCTGTGTTTTGTTCATTTTACAATTAATGCAAGACTAATAGATGAATTTGGGATATGTTACAACATCATAAAAAAAAAGTCATGACTTTATTCCCTCTGTCTTTTTTTCGCCTCTTAACCTGCACATGGAGTTCGTCGATCGGATTTTTATCTCTGTTTCGTTCACTTGAACCGGTTCATTTGGACCCTCTAAAACCAAACCGGTCTATTAAGACTATCCCTTTCCTAACCCTAGCATCGCATTTCTCATTTCCTTTCTCCCCGTCGTCCCGTTCCTGCCCCACTCTTCACGACGCCAACTGCGACTTCGCCGGTTCTGCGACGAACATCGGCGGCTCCAAACCAAGACGCAGGCGGTGGCTCCGCTCTTGTTCCTCCTTCTCCGGCGTTTGCTGAATTCAACTCCCCCTTCCGGTATCTCCTCTCAATCTTGATTTTAACCATATTTTCGATTAGGGTTTTTCTCCTAACTCTTCTCCACCGCATAGGTATGACTGCAAAACGCAAACAAAAAGAGATTGCCCATAGAGATTTGCATTTTGTAAATGCGGAAGCCAAGCATCGGTTCGATACACTAAAATCAAAATCGATTATCTACGAACGTGGTTTTGAGATAGAAAAACAAAACTGGAGTAGGGAATATGTGCAAACTATAGAAGATCTGGGATGGGCTTCTTTCTGTAACCCACGAAAGGAAGCTATATTGCCATGGGTTTACGAGTTTTACTCCAATGCCAAGTTCATCCGTGATGACAAAGTCCTTGTGCGAGGGGAGGAGGTCGACATTTCAGAAAATGCCATTAACGCCTACTTCGATTTGGAAACACCCAATAATGATGACTTCGCTCTACTTCAATCAAACACTACCCACGCCACAGTTGCAGCTAATCTTTGCCATACCTTGGATACCGATTATGAAATAACAGGCGCACGTGTATTTCAGTCCACGACATTCAATAGGGTAGCCAAAGTTTGGTTGTTGTTCATTAACGCAAGCTTGATACCTACGAAGCACTCCAATCAGATTACCATGGACAGAGCTTTACTCATCTATGCGATACGTAAGGGGGTCAAGATAAATGTGGGGCGGTTGATCTCGTCTCAAATACGGAAGAAAGGTTTGACGGAAGGGGGTCGACAGCTTTGGTTTCCAACACTCATTACAGAATTATGCCGTTGCGCTGGTGTTAGAGCGGACGAAAACGATTTCGTCACGCTAGTTGGTCACCATATCACTCCAACAGTCATCAATACCAACATCCAGGTATCCACAGACCGCACTCCGGGGAAGAAAGTTAACAGTGGTAATTCTTCTACCAACAGTCAACAGGCCGGTTATATCACCAAACGGGAGAAGTTATCTTTCATGCAAAATCTCGAATATCTTAAAGAATATGTGCGCCACCAACATGTATACCTCAATGCGAGACTGGATTTCTACTTCGACAATCAAGCTAAATTACTTAAGAAAGCTAAGATATCGGTTGCCAGCCCCACGTTCCCATCTCAATCCAGATTTGATGATGACGGGTACTTTTTACACTCAGATGGCGAGCGCGCTGACCCGACAGCGGAAACCGACGACGAGGACGAGGAAGACGACGAGTGCGAGGAAGACAACTAGTATATTTCTTGTTTTGCTTAGTTCTCAGATTTTGTCGTATTTTGTTTTATTTTGGACTAGCACTTTTCATGGTGAATGCTTTGAACTGTTTTGGATGTTATTGACTAGACTATAATCTGGGTTCTATTAATTTGGCTAGTTTTGAATAGTTACTAACGATGGTAATGATATATACTTGATGTTGTTAATCTACATGCTCACCTTGATGTTAGTAGATATGGATATCGATGCTCTACAATAATCTGGTTACTCTTTCAACAATTGTTGCAACATGGCTGCAAGAAAATATAAACAAAAATGCTAGTGGCCGGCTTCTCAATCTCCGATTTCAGGGGAGTGTTCTATACCATTTTCTATTTTTATTATGTCCTTCATTACTCTGTTATCACTATGAAATTCCCGTCAAATATTTGCTAGGGGCTAGCAAACATACAAGTGTGGGGGTGGTGGAATCACCTCCACCGATTGTTTGATATGTACTTTGTTGATTATTAATTTGCAGAATCTTATTATTTCTTTCGAAATGTCAAAACTAGTTAAGTTATTCAAGTTGAATTAATTGAGAGGCTAGTCAAGCGTAAGAATTCATTGCGTGACTTTTGAAGTTAATAAGATATTTAAAGCTCTCTAAAGTATTTCCATCTTGCACTTTATTCTTTAAAAGAGTTTGTTCCCTACATACCATTTTTATTGATTTTCAAAGTTAGTAGTGAAATGGTGATTTAGAACTGAGGCGATGATGCATGCCAAAACATTGAGATTAGATAGTAAAAGCCACGTTGAATCATTCTTGCACCATAAAGCTTACATCGTGATCATTCACTATCCTTGGAGCCTAAACTTTTGTCAGTTTGACATTTCCTTACGTTATCACCAGTTACATCTTATTAATCTTTTTAGTTATGGGTGTTTAGTGATTTAAAAAAAATGATTGTCATAATGATATGTGGCCTAAGTATGTTTACACATACTTGGAATGATCCCAACTATGAAGTAAAAAAAAATGATGAAATGATTGTCATAGTGATATGTGGCCTAAGTATATTTACACATACTTGGAATGATCCCAACTATGAAGTAAAAAAAAAAAGTATGTCGTTTGTTAACTAAACCCCATAATCTGAAAATTTATTGAGATTGTAACTATAGAAATATCCTTGTTGTCAAAAATTCAATCATAACTTCACAATTAAGCCCAAGCCTATTCAAGTAAAAGCCTTTGGTTATATTTCTTTCACTTAGCTATTAAACTCTTGTGGAGGATACATCAAAGATTCAGTCTATTATTACTCTTATCTATTGACGAGGAAGTTGAATAAAATGAGTTGTTAGAGAGTAAATGATTTTAAAGAATAGCACACACAACACTAGGAAATCTTATTTGAGCTTTACATTATCGAACTAATGGAGGAGTACATGCTTGAAATGTTAATGATTAACAAGTTTTCTCAATTGTTAATGTGAATTTATTGAGTAGCTTTGATTATTTTCCCTCAAGAGTAAGGTTCTCAAATTTATATTTTGATAGATATATCATCATTCAATCTATTGATATAATTTACTCTTGCTAGAGACTAACAAAGGTTTAAGTGTGGGGGTGTGATAACTTCTCAAAAAGAAGTTATCTTTATCCATAATTAAGCTCAATTTGTCTAAAATGTTTGAAGAATTTGGATTTATATGTACTAAATATGTGAAATTTATCATTTTGGTCAAGTTTGGATATTATCACTATTTTTGGATGTTTTTATTGTAGAAATCCCGAAGAAACCAACTTGAGGGGATCCAAAAGAAGACATAAGAAAGTACAGAAAATATGTTGCAGCAGAGTTACAACTTAAAATTTTCGGCCAAATCTAGTACAAAAATTACAACAGACAATGTTGTAACTTTTTCTAAAAAAGGTTGTAACGTTTTTCGCGAATTCTGAAATTTTCAAATACGAAAATACTTCGATTTGACGGTTACAACAGTGGAGAGATGCATCCATTCGGCCACCAGAAGTTTCTAAAAGGGTAGTCGACTATATAAGAGGAAATATGAGAGAGAAAAAGGGATCTTTGGACATTTTCACTCAAGAGGATTTGAGATCTAGGGTTTGGGCGGCTTTTGGAGGAAGAAGACTCCATTAAAGAAGAAGATCCGAATTTCTCGCAGCATGTCTTGTAAGATCATTCTAGTTTTGTGTTGTACTTCCCTATTCATGAACTAAATCTCTAGAGTCTTGTAAAATGTGAGTACTTTGACTTGTTATGGTGTGATGAAACTTTCTTTGCTTATGATCAAATCTTGAAGAATTGTCTTTATGGAATGTTAGATCTTTATGTTAAAACTTGTGGCCAAAGTTTTTCTTCTTCTACGGCGCTCCATAATTCGAGAGATGAGTTGCGTACGTGTATCTATTGTTCCATATAGCATATCAATGAGAAAGAGACTTCAAATTTATGTTAGCAACTTTGATTTTTATTTTCATCAAAGTTCTTCACTTCACCTTAGTTAGAGATGGCAAGGGTAGTTAAGGATCTAGTGATTTCCGATATCGAGAGATACGGATCTCTGTCTTAAAATCGTTGCAAGATGATGAATCAAGATTTCTCATAATCATTCTTAAATCTTTCGCCATAATAATCAAAGGAAAGCATATTACAAGACTTATTCTCTTTATTTGATAAAAAGTACATCCAAACATTAGATCTAATTTTCTCATTAGTATTTTAAAAACTAGATTTTCCTTAACCATTTCTAAATTACCTCATTTGAATGACTTGGATTTGAAGAAACGACATATCTGGTATTTGTAAGCACTGAATTAGACACTTCTCCGAGGGAACGATCTTTACTCTCATTTTATTACTTGAACCGGCACGTACACTTGCGTACAAAATACGCAACCGTTTTTTGGGCGTATCAACGCGCCCTTTGAAAATAGACGCCCTATATGACATTTTTAGGAAAAGTGTTCAACATCAAAGTTGTAGATCTCGACGAGATCTACAACTTTGATGTTGAACACTTTTCCTAAAAATGCGATATATGAGGTCTATTTTCAAAAGGCACGACACCGCGCAGAACAATTGCGAGTCGCATAGTTTAGGTAATTTAAGCAGAACACACGCCCTTTGAAAATAGACGCCCTATATGACATTTTTAGGAAAAGTGTTCAACATCAAAGTTGTAGATCTCGACGAGATCTACAACTTTGATGTTGAACACTTTTCCTAAAAATGCGATATAGGAGGTCTATTTTCAAAAGGCGAGACACCGCGCAGAACAATTGCGATTCGCATAGTTTAGGTAATTTACGCAGAACACGCGCCCTTTAAAAATAGACGCCCTATATGACATTTTTAGGAAAAGTGTTCAGCATCAAAGTTGTAGATCTCGACGAGATCTACAACTTTGATGATGAACACTTTTCAAAAAAATGCGATATAGGAGGTCTATTTTCAAAAGGCGCGACACCGCGCAGAATAATTGCGAGTCGCATAGTTTAGGTAATATACGCAGAACACGCGCCCTTTGAAAATAGACGCCCTATATGACATTTTTAGGAAAAGTGTTCAACATCAAAGTTGTAGATCTCGTCGAGATCTACAACTTTGATGTTGAACACTTTTCCTAAAAATGCGATATAGGAGGTCTATTTTCAAAAGGCGCGACACCGCGCAGAACAATTGCGAGTCGCATAGTTTAGGTAATTTACGCAGAACACGCGCCCTTTGAAAATAGACGCCCTATATGACATTTTAAGGAAAAGTGTTCAACATCAAAGTTGTAGATCTCGACGAGATCTACAACTTTGATGTTGAACACTTTTCCTAAAATTGCGATATAGGAGGTCTATTTTCAAAAGGCGCGACACCGCGCAGAACAATTGCGAGTCGCATAGTTTAGGTAATATACGTAGAACACGCGCCCTTTGAAAATAGACGCCCTATATGACATTTTAAGGAAAAGTGTTCAACATCAAAGTTGTAGATCTCGACGAGATCTACAACTTTGATGTTGAACACTTTTCATAAAAATGCGATATAGGAGGTCTATTTTCAAAAGGCGCGACACCACGCAGAACAATTGCGAGTCGCCTAGTTTAGGTAATATACGCAGAACACGCGCCCTTTGAAAATAGACGCCCTATATGGCATTTTTAGGAAATGTGTTCAACATCAAAGTTGTAGATCTCGTCGAGATCTACAACTTTGATGTTGAACACTTTTCCTAAAAATGCGATATAGGAGGTCTATTTTCAAAAGGCGCGACACCGCGCAGAACAATTGCGAGTCGCATAGTTTAGGTAATTTACGCAGAACACGCGCCCTTTGAAAATAGACGCCCTATATGACATTTTAAGGAAAAGTGTTCAACATCAAAGTTGTAGATCTCGACGAGATCTACAACTTTGATGTTGAACACTTTTCCTAAAAATGCGATATAGGAGGTTTATTTTCAAAAGGCGCGACACCGCGCAGAACAATTGCGATTCGCATAGTTTAGGTAATATACGCAGAACACGCGCCCTTTGAAAATAGACGACCTATATGACATTTTTAGGAAATGTGTTCAACATCAAAGTTGTAGATCTCGACGAGATCTAGCAACTTTGATGTTGAACACTTTTCCTAAAAATGCGATATAGGAGGTCTATTTTCAAAAGGCGCGACACCGCGCAGAACAATTGCGAGTCGCATAGTTTAGGTAATATACGCAGAACACGCGCCCTTTGAAAATAGACGCCCTATATGACATTTTTAGGAAAAGTGTTCAACATCAAAGTTGTAGATCTCGAGATCTACAACTTTGATGTTGAACACTTTTCCTAAAAATGCGATATAGGAGGTCTATTTTAAAAAGGCGCGACACCGCGCAGAACAATTGCGATTCGCATAGTTTAGGTAATTTATGCAGAACACGCGCCCTTTGAAAATAGACGCCCTATATGACATTTTTAGGAAAAGTGTTCAACGACGAGATCTACAACTTTGATGTTGACCACTTTTCCTAAAAATGCGATATAGGAGGTCTATTTTCAAAAAGCGTGACACCGCGCAGAACAATTGCGAGTCGCATAGTTTAGGTAATATACGCAGAACACGCGCCCTTTGAAAGTACACGCCCTATATGACATTTTTAGGAAAAGTGTTCAACATCAAAGTTGTAGATCTCGACGAGATCTACAACTTGTGTTGAACACTTTTCCTAAAAATGCGATATAGGAGGTCTATTTTCAAAAGGCGCGACACCGCGCAGAACAATTGTGAGTCGCATAGTTTAGGTTATTTACGCAGAACACGCGCCCTTTGAAAATAGACGCCCTATATGACATTTTTAGGAAAAGTGTTCAACATCAAAGTTGTAGATCTAGACGAGATCTAAAACTTTGATGTAGAACACTTTTCCTAAAAATGCGATATAGGAGGTCTATTTTCAAAAGGCGCGACACCGCGCAGAACAATTGCGAGTCGCATAGTTTAGGTAATTTACGCAGAACACGCGCCCTTTGAAAATAGACGCCCTATATGATATTTTTAGTAAAAGTGTTCAACATCAAAGTTGTAGATCTCGACGTGATCTACAACTTTGATGTTGAACACTTTTCCTAAAAATGCGATATAGGAGGTCTATTTTCAAAAGGCGCGACACCGCGCAGAACAATTGCGAGTCGCATAGTTTAGGTAATATACGCAGAACACGCGCCCTTTGAAAATAGACGCCCTATATGACATTTTTAGGAAAAGTGTTCAACATCAAAGTTGTAGATCTCGACGAGATCTACAACTTTGATGTTGAACACTTTTCCTAAAAATGCGATATAGGAGCACTATTTTCAAAAGGCGCGACACCGCGCAGTTCAATTGCGAGCCGCATAGTTTAGGTAATATACGCAGAACACGCGCCATTTGAAAATAGACGCCCTATATGACATTTTTAGGAAAAGTGTTCAACATCAAAGTTGTAGATCTCGACGAGATCTACAACTTTGATGTTGAACACTTTTCCTAAAAATGCGATATAGGAGGTCTATTTTCAAAAAGCGCGACACCGCGCAGAACAATTGCGAGTCGCATAGTTTAGGTAATATACGCAGAACACGCGCCCTTTGAAAATAGACGCCCTATATGACATTTTTAGGAAAAGTGTTCATCATCAAAGTTGTAGATCTCGACGAGATCTACAACTTTGATGTTGAACACTTTTACTAAAAAAGCGATATAGGAGGTCTATTTTCAAAAGGCGCGACACCGCGCAGAACAATTGCGAGTCGCATAGTTTAGGAAATATACGCAGAACACGCGCCCTTTGAAAATAGACGCAATATATGACATTTTTAGGAAAAGTGTTCAGCATCAAAGTTGTAGATCTCGACGAGATCTACAACTTTGATGATGAACACTTTTCCTAAAAATGCGATATAGGAGGTCTATTTTTAAAAGGCGCGACACCGCGCAGAACAATTGCGAGTCGCATAGTTTAGGTAATTTACGCAGAACACGCGCCCTTTGAAAATAGACGCCATATATGACATTTTTAGGAAAAGTGTTCAACATCAAAGTTGTAGATCTACAACTTTGATGTTGAACACTTTTCCTAAAAATGCGAGATAGGAGGTCTATTTTCAAAAGGCGCGACACCGCGCAGAACAATTGCGAGTCGCATAGTTTAGGTAATATACGCAGAACACGCGCCCTTTGAAAATAGACGCCCTATATGACATTTTTAGGAAAAGTGTTTAACATCAAAGTTGTAGATCTCAACGAGATCTACAACTTTGATGTTGAACACTTTTCCTAAAAATGCGATATAGGAGGTCTATTTTCAAAAGGCGCGACACCGCGCAGAACAATTGCGAGTCGCATAGTTTAGGAAATATACGCAGAACACGCGCCCTTTGAAAATAGACGCAATATATGACATTTTTAGGAAAAGTGTTCAGCATCAAAGTTGTAGATCTCGACGAGATCTACAACTTTGATGATGAACACTTTTCCTAAAAATGCGATATAGGAGGTCTATTTTTAAAAGGCGCGACACCGCGCAGAACAATTGCGAGTCGCATAGTTTAGGTAATTTACGCAGAACACGCGCCCTTTGAAAATATACGCCATATATGACATTTTTAGGAAAAGTGTTCAACATCAAAGTTGTAGATCTCGACGAGATCTACAACTTTGATGTTGAACACTTTTCCTAAAAATGCGAGATAGGAGGTCTATTTTCAAAAGGCGCGACACCGCGCAGAACAATTGCGAGTCGCATAGTTTAGGTAATATACGCAGAACACGCGCCCTTTGAAAATAGACGCCCTATATGACATTTTTAGGAAAAGTGTTTAACATCAAAGTTGTAGATCTCGACGAGATCTACAACTTTGATGTTGAACACTTTTCCTAAAAATGCGATATAGGAGGTCTATTTTCAAAAGGCGCGACACCGCGCAGAAAAATTACGAGTCGCATAGTTTAGGTAATATACGCAGAACACGCGCCCTTTGAAAATAGACGCCCTATATGACATTTTTAGGAAAAGTGTTCATCATCAAAGTTGTAGATCTCGACGAGATCTACAACTTTGACGCTGAACACTTTTACTAAAAATGCGATATAGGAGGTCTATTTTCAAAAGGCGCGACACCGCGCAGAACAATTGCGAGTCGCATAGTATAGGTAATATACGCAGAACTCGCACCCTTTGAAAATAGACGCCCTATATGACATTTTTAGGAAAAGTGTTCAACATCAAAGTTGTAGATCTCGACGAGATCTACAACTTTGACGTTGAACACTTTTCCTAAAAATGCGATATAGAAGGTCTATTTTCAAAAGGCGCGACACCGCGCAGAACAATTGTGAGTCGCATAGTTTAGGTAATATACGCAGAACACGCGCCCTTTGAAAATAGACGCCCTATATGACATTTTTAGGAAAAGTGTTCAACATCAAAGTTGTAGATCTCGACGAGATCTACAACTTTGATGTTGAACACTTTTCCTAAAAATGCGATATAGGAGGTCTATTTTCAAAAGGCGCGACACAGCGCAGAACAATTGCGAGTCGCATAGTTTAGGTAATATGCGCAGAACACGCGCCCTTTGAAAATAGACGCCCTATATGACATTTTTATGAAAAGTGTTCAACATCAAAGTTGTAGATCTCGACGAGATCTACAACTTTGATGTTGAACACTTTTCCTAAAAATGCGATATAGGACGTCTATTTTCAAAAGGCGCGACACCGCGCAGAACAATTGCGAGTCGCATAGTTTAGGTAATATACGCAGAACACGCGCCCTTTGAAAATAGACGCCCTATATATATGACATTTTTAGGAAAAGTGTTCAACATCAAAGTTGTAGATCTCGACGAGATCTACAACTTTGATGTTGAACACTTTTCCTAAAAATACGATATAGGAGGTCTATTTTCAAAAGGCGCGACACCGCGCAGAACAATTGCGAGTCGCATAGTTTAGGTAATTTACGCAGAACACGCGCACTTTGAAAATATACGCCCTATATGACATTTTTAGGAAAAGTGTTCAACATCAAAGTTGTAGATC
The DNA here is from genome assembly GCA_033032865.1 of Dactylorhiza incarnata. Lineage (NCBI taxonomy): Eukaryota > Viridiplantae > Streptophyta > Magnoliopsida > Asparagales > Orchidaceae > Dactylorhiza > Dactylorhiza incarnata. The sequence goes on along the minus strand of JAWHQI010000683.1, from coordinate 76,773 downwards.
TCGACGAGATCTACAACTTTGATGTTGAACACTTTTCCTAAAAATGCGATATAGGAGGTCTATTTTTAAAAGGCGCGACACCGCGCAGAACAATTTTGAGTCGCATAGTTTAGGTAATATACGCAGAAGACGCGCCCTTTGAAAATAGACGCCATATATGACATTTTTAGGAAAAGTGTTCAACATCAAAGTTGTAGATCTCGACGAGATCTACAACTTTGATGTTGAACACTTTTCCTAAAAATGCGATATAGGAGGTCTATTTTCAAAAGGCGCGACACCGCGCAGAACAATTGCGAGTCGCATAGTTTAGGTAGTATACGCAGAACACGCGCCCTTTGAAAATAGACGCCCTATATGACATTTTTAGGAAAAGTGTTCAACATCAAAGTTGTAGATCTCGAGATCTACAACTTTGATGTTGAACACTTTTCCTAAAAATGCGATATAGGAGGTCTATTTTAAAAAGGCGCGACACCGCGCAGAACAATTGCGATTCGCATAGTTTAGGTAATTTACGCAGAACACGCGCCCTTTGAAAATAGACGCCCTATATGACATTTTTAGGAAAAGTGTTCAACGTCGAGATCTACAACTTTGATGTTGAACACTTTTCCTAAAAATGCGATATATGAGGTCTATTTTCAAAAGGCGCGACACCGCGCAAAACAATTGCGAGTCGCATAGTTTAGGTAATATACGCAGAACACGCGCCCTTTGAAAATAGATGCCCTATATGACATTTTTAGGAAATGTGTTCAACATCAAAGTTGTAGATCTCGGCGAGATCTACAACTTTGATGTTGAACACTTTTCCTAAAAATGTGATATAGGAGGTCTATTTTCAAAAGGCGCGACACCGCGCAGAACAATTGCGAGTCGCATTGTTTAGGTAATTTACGCAGAACACGCGCCCTTTGAAAATAGACACCCTATATGACATTTTTAGGAAAAGTGTTCAACATCAAACTTGTAGATCTCGACGAGATCTACAACTTTGATGCTGAACACTTTTCCTAAAAATGCGATATAGGAGGTCTATTTTCAAAAGGCGCGACACCGCGCAGAACAATTGCGAGTCGCATAGTTTAGGTAATTTACGCAGAACACGCGCCCTTTGAAAATAGACGCCCTATATGACATTTTTAGGAAAAGTGTTTAACATCAAAGTTGTAGATCTCGACGAGATGTACAACTTTGATGTTGACCACTTTTCCTAAAAATGCGATATAGGAGGTCTATTTTCAAAAAGCGTGACACCGCGCAGAACAATTGCGAGTCACATAGTTTAGGTAATATACGCAGAACACGCGCCCTTTGAAAGTACACGCCCTATATGACATTTTTAGGAAAAGTGTTCAACATCAAAGTTGTAGATCTCGACGAGATCTACAACTTGATGTTGAACACTTTTCCTAAAAATGCGATATAGGAGGTCTATTTTCAAAAGGCGCGACACCGCGCAGAACAATTGCGAGTCGCATAGTATAGGTAATATACGCAGAACTCGCGCCCTTTGAAAATAGACGCCCTATATGACATTTTTAGGAAAAGTGTTCAACATCAAAGTTGTAGATCTCGACGAGATCTACAACTTTGACGTTGAACACTTTTCCTAAAAATGCGATATAGAAGGTCTATTTTCAAAAGGCGCGACACCGCGCAGAACAATTGTGAGTCGCATAGTTTAGGTAATATACGCAGAACACGCGCCCTTTGAAAATAGACGCCCTATATGACATTTTTAGGAAAAGTGTTCAACATCAAAGTTGTAGATCTCGACGAGATCTACAACTTTGATGTTGAACACTTTTCCTAAAAATGCGATATAGGAGGTCTATTTTCAAAAGGCGCGACACCGCGCAGAACAATTGCGAGTCGCATAGTTTAGGTAATATACGCAGAACACGAGCCCTTTGAAAATAGACGCCCTATATGACATTTTTATGAAAAGTGTTCAACATCAAAGTTGTAGATCTCGACGAGATCTACAACTTTGATGTTGAACACTTTTCCTAAAAATGCGATATAGGAGGTCTATTTTCAAAAGGCGCGACACCGCGCAGAACAATTGCGAGTCGCATTGTTTAGGTAATATACGCAGAACACGCGCCCTTTGAAAATAGACGCCCTATATATGACATTTTTAGGAAAAGTGTTCAACATCAAAGTTGTAGATCTCGACGAGATCTACAACTTTGATGTTGAACACTTTTCCTAAAAATAGCGATATAGGAGGTCTATTTTCAAAAGGCGCGACACCGCGCAGAACAATTGCGAGTCGCATAGTTTAGGTAATTTACGCAGAACACGCGCCCTTTGAAAATATACGCCCTATATGACATTTTTAGGAAAAGTGTTCAACATCAAAGTTGTAGATCTCGACGAGATCTACAACTTTGATGTTGAACACTTTTCCTAAAAATGCGATATAGGAGGTCTATTTTTAAAAGGCGCGACACCGCGCAGAACAATTGTGAGTCGCATAGTTTAGGTAATATACACAGAAGACGCGCCCTTTGAAAATAGACGCCCTATATGACATTTTTAGGAAAAGTGTTCAACATCAAAGTTGTAGATCTCGACGAGATCTACAACTTTGATGTTGAACACTTTTCCTAAAAATGCGATATAGGAGGTCTATTTTCAAAAGGCGCGACACCGCGCAGAACAATTGCGAGTCGCATAGTTTAGGTAGTATACGCAGAACACGCGCCCTTTGAAAATAGACGCCCTATATGACATTTTTAGGAAAAGTGTTCAACATCAAAGTTGTAGATCTCGAGATCTCGAGATCTACAACTTTGATGTTGAACACTTTTCCTAAAAATGCGATATAGGAGGTCTATTTTAAAAAGGCGCGACACCGCGCAGAACAATTGCGATTCGCATAGTTTAGGTAATTTACGCATAACACGCGCCCTTTGAAAATAGACGCCCTATATGACATTTTTAGGAAAAGTGTTCAACGTCGAGATCTACAACTTTGATGTTGAACACTTTTCCTAAAAATGCGATATATGAGGTCTATTTTCAAAAGGCGCGACACCGCGCAAAACAATTGCGAGTCGCATAGTTTAGGTAATATAGGCAGAACACGCGCCCTTTGAAAATAGACGCCCTATATGACATTTTTAGGAAAAGTGTTCAACATCAAAGTTGTAGATCTCGACGAGATCTACAACTTTGATGTTGAACACTTTTCCTAAAAATGCGATATAGGAGCACTATTTTCAAAAGGCGCGACACCGCGCAGTTCAATTGCGAGCCGCATAGTTTAGGTAATATACGCAGAACACGCGCCCTTTGAAAATAGACGCCCTATATGACATTTTTAGGAAAAGTGTTCAACATCAAAGTTGTAGATCTCGACGAGATCTACAACTTTGATTGTGAACATTTTTCCTAAAAATGCGATATGGGAGGTCTATTTTCAAAAAGCGCGACATCGCGCAGAACAATTGCGAGTCGCATAGTTTAGGTAATATACGCAGAACACGCGCCCTTTGAAAATAGACGCCCTATATGACATTTTTAGGAAAAGTGTTCATCATCAAAGTTGTAGATCTCGACGAGATCTACAACTTTGATGTTGAACACTTTTACTAAAAAAGCGATATAGGAGGTCTATTTTCAAAAGGCGCGACACCGCGCAGAACAATTGCGAGTCGCATAGTTTAGGTAATATACGCAAAACACGCGCCCTTTGAAAATAGACGCCCTATATCGCATTTTTAGGAAAAGTAGTTGTAGATCTCGAGGAGATCTACAACTTTGATGTCGAACACTTTTCCTAAAAATGCGATATAGGAGGTCTATTTTCAAAGGCGCGACACCCGCGCAGAACAATTGCGAGTCGCATAGTTTAGGTAATATACGCAGAACACGCGCCCTTTGAAAATAGACGCCCTATATGACATTTTTAGGAAAAGTGTTCAGCATCAAAGTTGTAGATCTCGACGAGATCTACAACTTTGATGATGAACACTTTTCCTAAAAATGCGATATAGGAGGTCTATTTTCAAAAGGCGCGACACCGCGCAGAACAATTGCGAGTCGCATAGTTTAGGTAATATACGCAGAACACGCGCCCTTTGAAAATAGACGCCCTATATGACATTTTTAGGAAAAGTGTTCAACATCAAAGTTGTAGATCTCGACGAGATCTACAACTTTGATGTTGAACACTTTTCCTAAAAATGCGATATAGGAGGTCTATTTTCAAAAGGCGCGACACCGCGCAGAACAATTGCGAGTCGCATAGTTTAGGTAATATACGCAGAACACGCGCCCTTTGAAAATAGACGCCCTATATGACATTTTTAGGAAAAGTGTTCAACATCAAAGTTGTAGATCTCGACGAGATCTACAACTTTGATGTTGAACACTTTTCCTAAAAATGCGATATAGGAGGTCTATTTTCAAAAGGCGCGACACCGCGCAGAACAATTGCGAGTCGCATAGTTTAGGTAATATACGCAGAACACGCGCCCTTTGAAAATAGACGCCCTATATGACATTTTTAGGAAAAGTGTTCAACATCAAAGTTGTAGATCTCGACGAGATCTACAACTTTGATGTTGAACACTTTTCCTAAAAATGCGATATAGGAGGTCTATTTTCAAAAGGCGCGACACCGCGCAGAACAATTGCGAGTCGCATAGTTTAGGTAATATACGCAGAACACGCGCCCTTTGAAAATAGACGCCCTATATGACATTTTTAGGAAAAGTGTTCAACATCAAAGTTGTAGATCTCGACGAGATCTACAACTTTGATGTTGAACACTTTTCCTAAAAATGCGATATAGGAGGTCTATTTTCAAAAGGCGCGACACCGCGCAGAACAATTGCGAGTCGCATAGTTTAGGTAATATACGCAGAACACGCGCCCTTTGAAAATAGACGCCCTATATGACATTTTTAGGAAAAGTGTTCAACATCAAAGTTGTAGATCTCGACGAGATCTACAACTTTGATGTTGAACACTTTTCCTAAAAATGCGATATAGGAGGTCTATTTTCAAAAGGCGCGACACCGCGCAGAACAATTGCGAGTCGCATAGTTTAGGTAATATACGCAGAACACGCGCCCTTTGAAAATAGACGCCCTATATGACATTTTTAGGAAAAGTGTTCAACATCAAAGTTGTAGATCTCGACGAGATCTACAACTTTGATGTTGAACACTTTTCCTAAAAATGCGATATAGGAGGTCTATTTTCAAAAGGCGCGACACCGCGCAGAACAATTGCGAGTCGCATAGTTTAGGTAATATACGCAGAACACGCGCCCTTTGAAAATAGACGCCCTATATGACATTTTTAGGAAAAGTGTTCAACATCAAAGTTGTAGATCTCGACGAGATCTACAACTTTGATGTTGAACACTTTTCCTAAAAATGCGATATAGGAGGTCTATTTTCAAAAGGCGCGACACCGCGCAGAACAATTGCGAGTCGCATAGTTTAGGTAATATACGCAGAACACGCGCCCTTTGAAAATAGACGCCCTATATGACATTTTTAGGAAAAGTGTTCAACATCAAAGTTGTAGATCTCGACGAGATCTACAACTTTGATGTTGAACACTTTTCCTAAAAATGCGATATAGGAGGTCTATTTTCAAAAGGCGCGACACCGCGCAGAACAATTGCGAGTCGCATAGTTTAGGTAATATACGCAGAACACGCGCCCTTTGAAAATAGACGCCCTATATGACATTTTTAGGAAAAGTGTTCAACATCAAAGTTGTAGATCTCGACGAGATCTACAACTTTGATGTTGAACACTTTTCCTAAAAATGCGATATAGGAGGTCTATTTTCAAAAGGCGCGACACCGCGCAGAACAATTGCGAGTCGCATAGTTTAGGTAATATACGCAGAACACGCGCCCTTTGAAAATAGACGCCCTATATGACATTTTTAGGAAAAGTGTTCAACATCAAAGTTGTAGATCTCGACGAGATCTACAACTTTGATGTTGAACACTTTTCCTAAAAATGCGATATAGGAGGTCTATTTTCAAAAGGCGCGACACCGCGCAGAACAATTGCGAGTCGCATAGTTTAGGTAATATACGCAGAACACGCGCCCTTTGAAAATAGACGCCCTATATGACATTTTTAGGAAAAGTGTTCAACATCAAAGTTGTAGATCTCGACGAGATCTACAACTTTGATGTTGAACACTTTTCCTAAAAATGCGATATAGGAGGTCTATTTTCAAAAGGCGCGACACCGCGCAGAACAATTGCGAGTCGCATAGTTTAGGTAATATACGCAGAACACGCGCCCTTTGAAAATAGACGCCCTATATGACATTTTTAGGAAAAGTGTTCAACATCAAAGTTGTAGATCTCGACGAGATCTACAACTTTGATGTTGAACACTTTTCCTAAAAATGCGATATAGGAGGTCTATTTTCAAAAGGCGCGACACCGCGCAGAACAATTGCGAGTCGCATAGTTTAGGTAATATACGCAGAACACGCGCCCTTTGAAAATAGACGCCCTATATGACATTTTTAGGAAAAGTGTTCAACATCAAAGTTGTAGATCTCGACGAGATCTACAACTTTGATGTTGAACACTTTTCCTAAAAATGCGATATAGGAGGTCTATTTTCAAAAGGCGCGACACCGCGCAGAACAATTGCGAGTCGCATAGTTTAGGTAATATACGCAGAACACGCGCCCTTTGAAAATAGACGCCCTATATGACATTTTTAGGAAAAGTGTTCAACATCAAAGTTGTAGATCTCGACGAGATCTACAACTTTGATGTTGAACACTTTTCCTAAAAATGCGATATAGGAGGTCTATTTTCAAAAGGCGCGACACCGCGCAGAACAATTGCGAGTCGCATAGTTTAGGTAATATACGCAGAACACGCGCCCTTTGAAAATAGACGCCCTATATGACATTTTTAGGAAAAGTGTTCAACATCAAAGTTGTAGATCTCGACGAGATCTACAACTTTGATGTTGAACACTTTTCCTAAAAATGCGATATAGGAGGTCTATTTTCAAAAGGCGCGACACCGCGCAGAACAATTGCGAGTCGCATAGTTTAGGTAATATACGCAGAACACGCGCCCTTTGAAAATAGACGCCCTATATGACATTTTTAGGAAAAGTGTTCAACATCAAAGTTGTAGATCTCGACGAGATCTACAACTTTGATGTTGAACACTTTTCCTAAAAATGCGATATAGGAGGTCTATTTTCAAAAGGCGCGACACCGCGCAGAACAATTGCGAGTCGCATAGTTTAGGTAATATACGCAGAACACGCGCCCTTTGAAAATAGACGCCCTATATGACATTTTTAGGAAAAGTGTTCAACATCAAAGTTGTAGATCTCGACGAGATCTACAACTTTGATGTTGAACACTTTTCCTAAAAATGCGATATAGGAGGTCTATTTTCAAAAGGCGCGACACCGCGCAGAACAATTGCGAGTCGCATAGTTTAGGTAATATACGCAGAACACGCGCCCTTTGAAAATAGACGCCCTATATGACATTTTTAGGAAAAGTGTTCAACATCAAAGTTGTAGATCTCGACGAGATCTACAACTTTGATGTTGAACACTTTTCCTAAAAATGCGATATAGGAGGTCTATTTTCAAAAGGCGCGACACCGCGCAGAACAATTGCGAGTCGCATAGTTTAGGTAATATACGCAGAACACGCGCCCTTTGAAAATAGACGCCCTATATGACATTTTTAGGAAAAGTGTTCAACATCAAAGTTGTAGATCTCGACGAGATCTACAACTTTGATGTTGAACACTTTTCCTAAAAATGCGATATAGGAGGTCTATTTTCAAAAGGCGCGACACCGCGCAGAACAATTGCGAGTCGCATAGTTTAGGTAATATACGCAGAACACGCGCCCTTTGAAAATAGACGCCCTATATGACATTTTTAGGAAAAGTGTTCAACATCAAAGTTGTAGATCTCGACGAGATCTACAACTTTGATGTTGAACACTTTTCCTAAAAATGCGATATAGGAGGTCTATTTTCAAAAGGCGCGACACCGCGCAGAACAATTGCGAGTCGCATAGTTTAGGTAATATACGCAGAACACGCGCCCTTTGAAAATAGACGCCCTATATGACATTTTTAGGAAAAGTGTTCAACATCAAAGTTGTAGATCTCGACGAGATCTACAACTTTGATGTTGAACACTTTTCCTAAAAATGCGATATAGGAGGTCTATTTTCAAAAGGCGCGACACCGCGCAGAACAATTGCGAGTCGCATAGTTTAGGTAATATACGCAGAACACGCGCCCTTTGAAAATAGACGCCCTATATGACATTTTTAGGAAAAGTGTTCAACATCAAAGTTGTAGATCTCGACGAGATCTACAACTTTGATGTTGAACACTTTTCCTAAAAATGCGATATAGGAGGTCTATTTTCAAAAGGCGCGACACCGCGCAGAACAATTGCGAGTCGCATAGTTTAGGTAATATACGCAGAACACGCGCCCTTTGAAAATAGACGCCCTATATGACATTTTTAGGAAAAGTGTTCAACATCAAAGTTGTAGATCTCGACGAGATCTACAACTTTGATGTTGAACACTTTTCCTAAAAATGCGATATAGGAGGTCTATTTTCAAAAGGCGCGACACCGCGCAGAACAATTGCGAGTCGCATAGTTTAGGTAATATACGCAGAACACGCGCCCTTTGAAAATAGACGCCCTATATGACATTTTTAGGAAAAGTGTTCAACATCAAAGTTGTAGATCTCGACGAGATCTACAACTTTGATGTTGAACACTTTTCCTAAAAATGCGATATAGGAGGTCTATTTTCAAAAGGCGCGACACCGCGCAGAACAATTGCGAGTCGCATAGTTTAGGTAATATACGCAGAACACGCGCCCTTTGAAAATAGACGCCCTATATGACATTTTTAGGAAAAGTGTTCAACATCAAAGTTGTAGATCTCGACGAGATCTACAACTTTGATGTTGAACACTTTTCCTAAAAATGCGATATAGGAGGTCTATTTTCAAAAGGCGCGACACCGCGCAGAACAATTGCGAGTCGCATAGTTTAGGTAATATACGCAGAACACGCGCCCTTTGAAAATAGACGCCCTATATGACATTTTTAGGAAAAGTGTTCAACATCAAAGTTGTAGATCTCGACGAGATCTACAACTTTGATGTTGAACACTTTTCCTAAAAATGCGATATAGGAGGTCTATTTTCAAAAGGCGCGACACCGCGCAGAACAATTGCGAGTCGCATAGTTTAGGTAATATACGCAGAACACGCGCCCTTTGAAAATAGACGCCCTATATGACATTTTTAGGAAAAGTGTTCAACATCAAAGTTGTAGATCTCGACGAGATCTACAACTTTGATGTTGAACACTTTTCCTAAAAATGCGATATAGGAGGTCTATTTTCAAAAGGCGCGACACCGCGCAGAACAATTGCGAGTCGCATAGTTTAGGTAATATACGCAGAACACGCGCCCTTTGAAAATAGACGCCCTATATGACATTTTTAGGAAAAGTGTTCAACATCAAAGTTGTAGATCTCGACGAGATCTACAACTTTGATGTTGAACACTTTTCCTAAAAATGCGATATAGGAGGTCTATTTTCAAAAGGCGCGACACCGCGCAGAACAATTGCGAGTCGCATAGTTTAGGTAATATACGCAGAACACGCGCCCTTTGAAAATAGACGCCCTATATGACATTTTTAGGAAAAGTGTTCAACATCAAAGTTGTAGATCTCGACGAGATCTACAACTTTGATGTTGAACACTTTTCCTAAAAATGCGATATAGGAGGTCTATTTTCAAAAGGCGCGACACCGCGCAGAACAATTGCGAGTCGCATAGTTTAGGTAATATACGCAGAACACGCGCCCTTTGAAAATAGACGCCCTATATGACATTTTTAGGAAAAGTGTTCAACATCAAAGTTGTAGATCTCGACGAGATCTACAACTTTGATGTTGAACACTTTTCCTAAAAATGCGATATAGGAGGTCTATTTTCAAAAGGCGCGACACCGCGCAGAACAATTGCGAGTCGCATAGTTTAGGTAATATACGCAGAACACGCGCCCTTTGAAAATAGACGCCCTATATGACATTTTTAGGAAAAGTGTTCAACATCAAAGTTGTAGATCTCGACGAGATCTACAACTTTGATGTTGAACACTTTTCCTAAAAATGCGATATAGGAGGTCTATTTTCAAAAGGCGCGACACCGCGCAGAACAATTGCGAGTCGCATAGTTTAGGTAATATACGCAGAACACGCGCCCTTTGAAAATAGACGCCCTATATGACATTTTTAGGAAAAGTGTTCAACATCAAAGTTGTAGATCTCGACGAGATCTACAACTTTGATGTTGAACACTTTTCCTAAAAATGCGATATAGGAGGTCTATTTTCAAAAGGCGCGACACCGCGCAGAACAATTGCGAGTCGCATAGTTTAGGTAATATACGCAGAACACGCGCCCTTTGAAAATAGACGCCCTATATGACATTTTTAGGAAAAGTGTTCAACATCAAAGTTGTAGATCTCGACGAGATCTACAACTTTGATGTTGAACACTTTTCCTAAAAATGTCATATAGGGCGTCTATTTTCAAAGGCGCGTGTTCTGCGTATATTACCTAAACTATGCGACTCGCAATTGTTCTGCGCGGTGTCGCGCCTTTTGAAAATAGACCTCCTATATGCATTTTTAGGAAAAGTGTTCAACATCAAAGTTGTAGATCTCGTCGAGATCTACAACTTTGATGTTGAACACTTTTCCTAAAAATGTCATATAGGGCGTCTATTTTCAAAGGGCGCGTGTTCTGCGTATATTACCTAAACTATGCGACTCGCAATTGTTCTGCGCGGTGTCGCGCCTTTTGAAAATAGACCTCCTATATCGCATTTTTAGGAAAAGTGTTCAACATCAAAGTTGTAGATCTCGTCGAGATCTACAACTTTGATGTTGAACACTTTTCCTAAAAATGTCATATAGGGCGTCTATTTTCAAAGGGCGCGTGTTCTGCGTATATTACCTAAACTATGCGACTCGCAATTGTTCTGCGCGGTGTCGCGCCTTTTGAAAATAGACCTCCTATATCGCATTTTTAGGAAAAGTGTTCAACATCAAAGTTGTAGATCTCGTCGAGATCTACAACTTTGATGTTGAACACTTTTCCTAAAAATGTCATATAGGGCGTCTATTTTCAAAGGGCGCGTGTTCTGCGTATATTACCTAAACTATGCGACTCGCAATTGTTCTGCGCGGTGTCGCGCCTTTTGAAAATAGACCTCCTATATCGCATTTTTAGGAAAAGTGTTCAACATCAAAGTTGTAGATCTCGTCGAGATCTACAACTTTGATGTTGAACACTTTTCCTAAAAATGTCATATAGGGCGTCTATTTTCAAAGGGCGCGTGTTCTGCGTATATTACCTAAACTATGCGACTCGCAATTGTTCTGCGCGGTGTCGCGCCTTTTGAAAATAGACCTCCTATATCGCATTTTTAGGAAAAGTGTTCAACATCAAAGTTGTAGATCTCGTCGAGATCTACAACTTTGATGTTGAACACTTTTCCTAAAAATGTCATATAGGGCGTCTATTTTCAAAGGGCGCGTGTTCTGCGTATATTACCTAAACTATGCGACTCGCAATTGTTCTGCGCGGTGTCGCGCCTTTTGAAAATAGACCTCCTATATCGCATTTTTAGGAAAAGTGTTCAACATCAAAGTTGTAGATCTCGTCGAGATCTACAACTTTGATGTTGAACACTTTTCCTAAAAATGTCATATAGGGCGTCTATTTTCAAAGGGCGCGTGTTCTGCGTATATTACCTAAACTATGCGACTCGCAATTGTTCTGCGCGGTGTCGCGCCTTTTGAAAATAGACCTCCTATATCGCATTTTTAGGAAAAGTGTTCAACATCAAAGTTGTAGATCTCGTCGAGATCTACAACTTTGATGTTGAACACTTTTCCTAAAAATGTCATATAGGGCGTCTATTTTCAAAGGGCGCGTGTTCTGCGTATATTACCTAAACTATGCGACTCGCAATTGTTCTGCGCGGTGTCGCGCCTTTTGAAAATAGACCTCCTATATCGCATTTTTAGGAAAAGTGTTCAACATCAAAGTTGTAGATCTCGTCGAGATCTACAACTTTGATGTTGAACACTTTTCCTAAAAATGTCATATAGGGCGTCTATTTTCAAAGGGCGCGTGTTCTGCGTATATTACCTAAACTATGCGACTCGCAATTGTTCTGCGCGGTGTCGCGCCTTTTGAAAATAGACCTCCTATATCGCATTTTTAGGAAAAGTGTTCAACATCAAAGTTGTAGATCTCGTCGAGATCTACAACTTTGATGTTGAACACTTTTCCTAAAAATGTCATATAGGGCGTCTATTTTCAAAGGGCGCGTGTTCTGCGTATATTACCTAAACTATGCGACTCGCAATTGTTCTGCGCGGTGTCGCGCCTTTTGAAAATAGACCTCCTATATCGCATTTTTAGGAAAAGTGTTCAACATCAAAGTTGTAGATCTCGTCGAGATCTACAACTTTGATGTTGAACACTTTTCCTAAAAATGTCATATAGGGCGTCTATTTTCAAAGGGCGCGTGTTCTGCGTATATTACCTAAACTATGCGACTCGCAATTGTTCTGCGCGGTGTCGCGCCTTTTGAAAATAGACCTCCTATATCGCATTTTTAGGAAAAGTGTTCAACATCAAAGTTGTAGATCTCGTCGAGATCTACAACTTTGATGTTGAACACTTTTCCTAAAAATGTCATATAGGGCGTCTATTTTCAAAGGGCGCGTGTTCTGCGTATATTACCTAAACTATGCGACTCGCAATTGTTCTGCGCGGTGTCGCGCCTTTTGAAAATAGACCTCCTATATCGCATTTTTAGGAAAAGTGTTCAACATCAAAGTTGTAGATCTCGTCGAGATCTACAACTTTGATGTTGAACACTTTTCCTAAAAATGTCATATAGGGCGTCTATTTTCAAAGGGCGCGTGTTCTGCGTATATTACCTAAACTATGCGACTCGCAATTGTTCTGCGCGGTGTCGCGCCTTTTGAAAATAGACCTCCTATATCGCATTTTTAGGAAAAGTGTTCAACATCAAAGTTGTAGATCTCGTCGAGATCTACAACTTTGATGTTGAACACTTTTCCTAAAAATGTCATATAGGGCGTCTATTTTCAAAGGGCGCGTGTTCTGCGTATATTACCTAAACTATGCGACTCGCAATTGTTCTGCGCGGTGTCGCGCCTTTTGAAAATAGACCTCCTATATCGCATTTTTAGGAAAAGTGTTCAACATCAAAGTTGTAGATCTCGTCGAGATCTACAACTTTGATGTTGAACACTTTTCCTAAAAATGTCATATAGGGCGTCTATTTTCAAAGGGCGCGTGTTCTGCGTATATTACCTAAACTATGCGACTCGCAATTGTTCTGCGCGGTGTCGCGCCTTTTGAAAATAGACCTCCTATATCGCATTTTTAGGAAAAGTGTTCAACATCAAAGTTGTAGATCTCGTCGAGATCTACAACTTTGATGTTGAACACTTTTCCTAAAAATGTCATATAGGGCGTCTATTTTCAAAGGGCGCGTGTTCTGCGTATATTACCTAAACTATGCGACTCGCAATTGTTCTGCGCGGTGTCGCGCCTTTTGAAAATAGACCTCCTATATCGCATTTTTAGGAAAAGTGTTCAACATCAAAGTTGTAGATCTCGTCGAGATCTACAACTTTGATGTTGAACACTTTTCCTAAAAATGTCATATAGGGCGTCTATTTTCAAAGGGCGCGTGTTCTGCGTATATTACCTAAACTATGCGACTCGCAATTGTTCTGCGCGGTGTCGCGCCTTTTGAAAATAGACCTCCTATATCGCATTTTTAGGAAAAGTGTTCAACATCAAAGTTGTAGATCTCGTCGAGATCTACAACTTTGATGTTGAACACTTTTCCTAAAAATGTCATATAGGGCGTCTATTTTCAAAGGGCGCGTGTTCTGCGTATATTACCTAAACTATGCGACTCGCAATTGTTCTGCGCGGTGTCGCGCCTTTTGAAAATAGACCTCCTATATCGCATTTTTAGGAAAAGTGTTCAACATCAAAGTTGTAGATCTCGTCGAGATCTACAACTTTGATGTTGAACACTTTTCCTAAAAATGTCATATAGGGCGTCTATTTTCAAAGGGCGCGTGTTCTGCGTATATTACCTAAACTATGCGACTCGCAATTGTTCTGCGCGGTGTCGCGCCTTTTGAAAATAGACCTCCTATATCGCATTTTTAGGAAAAGTGTTCAACATCAAAGTTGTAGATCTCGTCGAGATCTACAACTTTGATGTTGAACACTTTTCCTAAAAATGTCATATAGGGCGTCTATTTTCAAAGGGCGCGTGTTCTGCGTATATTACCTAAACTATGCGACTCGCAATTGTTCTGCGCGGTGTCGCGCCTTTTGAAAATAGACCTCCTATATCGCATTTTTAGGAAAAGTGTTCAACATCAAAGTTGTAGATCTCGTCGAGATCTACAACTTTGATGTTGAACACTTTTCCTAAAAATGTCATATAGGGCGTCTATTTTCAAAGGGCGCGTGTTCTGCGTATATTACCTAAACTATGCGACTCGCAATTGTTCTGCGCGGTGTCGCGCCTTTTGAAAATAGACCTCCTATATCGCATTTTTAGGAAAAGTGTTCAACATCAAAGTTGTAGATCTCGTCGAGATCTACAACTTTGATGTTGAACACTTTTCCTAAAAATGTCATATAGGGCGTCTATTTTCAAAGGGCGCGTGTTCTGCGTATATTACCTAAACTATGCGACTCGCAATTGTTCTGCGCGGTGTCGCGCCTTTTGAAAATAGACCTCCTATATCGCATTTTTAGGAAAAGTGTTCAACATCAAAGTTGTAGATCTCGTCGAGATCTACAACTTTGATGTTGAACACTTTTCCTAAAAATGTCATATAGGGCGTCTATTTTCAAAGGGCGCGTGTTCTGCGTATATTACCTAAACTATGCGACTCGCAATTGTTCTGCGCGGTGTCGCGCCTTTTGAAAATAGACCTCCTATATCGCATTTTTAGGAAAAGTGTTCAACATCAAAGTTGTAGATCTCGTCGAGATCTACAACTTTGATGTTGAACACTTTTCCTAAAAATGTCATATAGGGCGTCTATTTTCAAAGGGCGCGTGTTCTGCGTATATTACCTAAACTATGCGACTCGCAATTGTTCTGCGCGGTGTCGCGCCTTTTGAAAATAGACCTCCTATATCGCATTTTTAGGAAAAGTGTTCAACATCAAAGTTGTAGATCTCGTCGAGATCTACAACTTTGATGTTGAACACTTTTCCTAAAAATGTCATATAGGGCGTCTATTTTCAAAGGGCGCGTGTTCTGCGTATATTACCTAAACTATGCGACTCGCAATTGTTCTGCGCGGTGTCGCGCCTTTTGAAAATAGACCTCCTATATCGCATTTTTAGGAAAAGTGTTCAACATCAAAGTTGTAGATCTCGTCGAGATCTACAACTTTGATGTTGAACACTTTTCCTAAAAATGTCATATAGGGCGTCTATTTTCAAAGGGCGCGTGTTCTGCGTATATTACCTAAACTATGCGACTCGCAATTGTTCTGCGCGGTGTCGCGCCTTTTGAAAATAGACCTCCTATATCGCATTTTTAGGAAAAGTGTTCAACATCAAAGTTGTAGATCTCGTCGAGATCTACAACTTTGATGTTGAACACTTTTCCTAAAAATGTCATATAGGGCGTCTATTTTCAAAGGGCGCGTGTTCTGCGTATATTACCTAAACTATGCGACTCGCAATTGTTCTGCGCGGTGTCGCGCCTTTTGAAAATAGACCTCCTATATCGCATTTTTAGGAAAAGTGTTCAACATCAAAGTTGTAGATCTCGTCGAGATCTACAACTTTGATGTTGAACACTTTTCCTAAAAATGTCATATAGGGCGTCTATTTTCAAAGGGCGCGTGTTCTGCGTATATTACCTAAACTATGCGACTCGCAATTGTTCTGCGCGGTGTCGCGCCTTTTGAAAATAGACCTCCTATATCGCATTTTTAGGAAAAGTGTTCAACATCAAAGTTGTAGATCTCGTCGAGATCTACAACTTTGATGTTGAACACTTTTCCTAAAAATGTCATATAGGGCGTCTATTTTCAAAGGGCGCGTGTTCTGCGTATATTACCTAAACTATGCGACTCGCAATTGTTCTGCGCGGTGTCGCGCCTTTTGAAAATAGACCTCCTATATCGCATTTTTAGGAAAAGTGTTCAACATCAAAGTTGTAGATCTCGTCGAGATCTACAACTTTGATGTTGAACACTTTTCCTAAAAATGTCATATAGGGCGTCTATTTTCAAAGGGCGCGTGTTCTGCGTATATTACCTAAACTATGCGACTCGCAATTGTTCTGCGCGGTGTCGCGCCTTTTGAAAATAGACCTCCTATATCGCATTTTTAGGAAAAGTGTTCAACATCAAAGTTGTAGATCTCGTCGAGATCTACAACTTTGATGTTGAACACTTTTCCTAAAAATGTCATATAGGGCGTCTATTTTCAAAGGGCGCGTGTTCTGCGTATATTACCTAAACTATGCGACTCGCAATTGTTCTGCGCGGTGTCGCGCCTTTTGAAAATAGACCTCCTATATCGCATTTTTAGGAAAAGTGTTCAACATCAAAGTTGTAGATCTCGTCGAGATCTACAACTTTGATGTTGAACACTTTTCCTAAAAATGTCATATAGGGCGTCTATTTTCAAAGGGCGCGTGTTCTGCGTATATTACCTAAACTATGCGACTCGCAATTGTTCTGCGCGGTGTCGCGCCTTTTGAAAATAGACCTCCTATATCGCATTTTTAGGAAAAGTGTTCAACATCAAAGTTGTAGATCTCGTCGAGATCTACAACTTTGATGTTGAACACTTTTCCTAAAAATGTCATATAGGGCGTCTATTTTCAAAGGGCGCGTGTTCTGCGTATATTACCTAAACTATGCGACTCGCAATTGTTCTGCGCGGTGTCGCGCCTTTTGAAAATAGACCTCCTATATCGCATTTTTAGGAAAAGTGTTCAACATCAAAGTTGTAGATCTCGTCGAGATCTACAACTTTGATGTTGAACACTTTTCCTAAAAATGTCATATAGGGCGTCTATTTTCAAAGGGCGCGTGTTCTGCGTATATTACCTAAACTATGCGACTCGCAATTGTTCTGCGCGGTGTCGCGCCTTTTGAAAATAGACCTCCTATATCGCATTTTTAGGAAAAGTGTTCAACATCAAAGTTGTAGATCTCGTCGAGATCTACAACTTTGATGTTGAACACTTTTCCTAAAAATGTCATATAGGGCGTCTATTTTCAAAGGGCGCGTGTTCTGCGTATATTACCTAAACTATGCGACTCGCAATTGTTCTGCGCGGTGTCGCGCCTTTTGAAAATAGACCTCCTATATCGCATTTTTAGGAAAAGTGTTCAACATCAAAGTTGTAGATCTCGTCGAGATCTACAACTTTGATGTTGAACACTTTTCCTAAAAATGTCATATAGGGCGTCTATTTTCAAAGGGCGCGTGTTCTGCGTATATTACCTAAACTATGCGACTCGCAATTGTTCTGCGCGGTGTCGCGCCTTTTGAAAATAGACCTCCTATATCGCATTTTTAGGAAAAGTGTTCAACATCAAAGTTGTAGATCTCGTCGAGATCTACAACTTTGATGTTGAACACTTTTCCTAAAAATGTCATATAGGGCGTCTATTTTCAAAGGGCGCGTGTTCTGCGTATATTACCTAAACTATGCGACTCGCAATTGTTCTGCGCGGTGTCGCGCCTTTTGAAAATAGACCTCCTATATCGCATTTTTAGGAAAAGTGTTCAACATCAAAGTTGTAGATCTCGTCGAGATCTACAACTTTGATGTTGAACACTTTTCCTAAAAATGTCATATAGGGCGTCTATTTTCAAAGGGCGCGTGTTCTGCGTATATTACCTAAACTATGCGACTCGCAATTGTTCTGCGCGGTGTCGCGCCTTTTGAAAATAGACCTCCTATATCGCATTTTTAGGAAAAGTGTTCAACATCAAAGTTGTAGATCTCGTCGAGATCTACAACTTTGATGTTGAACACTTTTCCTAAAAATGTCATATAGGGCGTCTATTTTCAAAGGGCGCGTGTTCTGCGTATATTACCTAAACTATGCGACTCGCAATTGTTCTGCGCGGTGTCGCGCCTTTTGAAAATAGACCTCCTATATCGCATTTTTAGGAAAAGTGTTCAACATCAAAGTTGTAGATCTCGTCGAGATCTACAACTTTGATGTTGAACACTTTTCCTAAAAATGTCATATAGGGCGTCTATTTTCAAAGGGCGCGTGTTCTGCGTATATTACCTAAACTATGCGACTCGCAATTGTTCTGCGCGGTGTCGCGCCTTTTGAAAATAGACCTCCTATATCGCATTTTTAGGAAAAGTGTTCAACATCAAAGTTGTAGATCTCGTCGAGATCTACAACTTTGATGTTGAACACTTTTCCTAAAAATGTCATATAGGGCGTCTATTTTCAAAGGGCGCGTGTTCTGCGTATATTACCTAAACTATGCGACTCGCAATTGTTCTGCGCGGTGTCGCGCCTTTTGAAAATAGACCTCCTATATCGCATTTTTAGGAAAAGTGTTCAACATCAAAGTTGTAGATCTCGTCGAGATCTACAACTTTGATGTTGAACACTTTTCCTAAAAATGTCATATAGGGCGTCTATTTTCAAAGGGCGCGTGTTCTGCGTATATTACCTAAACTATGCGACTCGCAATTGTTCTGCGCGGTGTCGCGCCTTTTGAAAATAGACCTCCTATATCGCATTTTTAGGAAAAGTGTTCAACATCAAAGTTGTAGATCTCGTCGAGATCTACAACTTTGATGTTGAACACTTTTCCTAAAAATGTCATATAGGGCGTCTATTTTCAAAGGGCGCGTGTTCTGCGTATATTACCTAAACTATGCGACTCGCAATTGTTCTGCGCGGTGTCGCGCCTTTTGAAAATAGACCTCCTATATCGCATTTTTAGGAAAAGTGTTCAACATCAAAGTTGTAGATCTCGTCGAGATCTACAACTTTGATGTTGAACACTTTTCCTAAAAATGTCATATAGGGCGTCTATTTTCAAAGGGCGCGTGTTCTGCGTATATTACCTAAACTATGCGACTCGCAATTGTTCTGCGCGGTGTCGCGCCTTTTGAAAATAGACCTCCTATATCGCATTTTTAGGAAAAGTGTTCAACATCAAAGTTGTAGATCTCGTCGAGATCTACAACTTTGATGTTGAACACTTTTCCTAAAAATGTCATATAGGGCGTCTATTTTCAAAGGGCGCGTGTTCTGCGTATATTACCTAAACTATGCGACTCGCAATTGTTCTGCGCGGTGTCGCGCCTTTTGAAAATAGACCTCCTATATCGCATTTTTAGGAAAAGTGTTCAACATCAAAGTTGTAGATCTCGTCGAGATCTACAACTTTGATGTTGAACACTTTTCCTAAAAATGTCATATAGGGCGTCTATTTTCAAAGGGCGCGTGTTCTGCGTATATTACCTAAACTATGCGACTCGCAATTGTTCTGCGCGGTGTCGCGCCTTTTGAAAATAGACCTCCTATATCGCATTTTTAGGAAAAGTGTTCAACATCAAAGTTGTAGATCTCGTCGAGATCTACAACTTTGATGTTGAACACTTTTCCTAAAAATGTCATATAGGGCGTCTATTTTCAAAGGGCGCGTGTTCTGCGTATATTACCTAAACTATGCGACTCGCAATTGTTCTGCGCGGTGTCGCGCCTTTTGAAAATAGACCTCCTATATCGCATTTTTAGGAAAAGTGTTCAACATCAAAGTTGTAGATCTCGTCGAGATCTACAACTTTGATGTTGAACACTTTTCCTAAAAATGTCATATAGGGCGTCTATTTTCAAAGGGCGCGTGTTCTGCGTATATTACCTAAACTATGCGACTCGCAATTGTTCTGCGCGGTGTCGCGCCTTTTGAAAATAGACCTCCTATATCGCATTTTTAGGAAAAGTGTTCAACATCAAAGTTGTAGATCTCGTCGAGATCTACAACTTTGATGTTGAACACTTTTCCTAAAAATGTCATATAGGGCGTCTATTTTCAAAGGGCGCGTGTTCTGCGTATATTACCTAAACTATGCGACTCGCAATTGTTCTGCGCGGTGTCGCGCCTTTTGAAAATAGACCTCCTATATCGC
Source organism: Dactylorhiza incarnata (assembly GCA_033032865.1). NCBI lineage: Eukaryota > Viridiplantae > Streptophyta > Magnoliopsida > Asparagales > Orchidaceae > Dactylorhiza > Dactylorhiza incarnata. The sequence continues at coordinate 56,457 of JAWHQI010000683.1, read as the reverse complement.
ATTTTTAGGAAAAGTGTTCAACATCAAAGTTGTAGATCTCGTCGAGATCTACAACTTTGATGTTGAACACTTTTCCTAAAAATGTCATATAGGGCGTCTATTTTCAAAGGGCGCGTGTTCTGCGTATATTACCTAAACTATGCGACTCGCAATTGTTCTGCGCGGTGTCGCGCCTTTTGAAAATAGACCTCCTATATCGCATTTTTAGGAAAAGTGTTCAACATCAAAGTTGTAGATCTCGTCGAGATCTACAACTTTGATGTTGAACACTTTTCCTAAAAATGTCATATAGGGCGTCTATTTTCAAAGGGCGCGTGTTCTGCGTATATTACCTAAACTATGCGACTCGCAATTGTTCTGCGCGGTGTCGCGCCTTTTGAAAATAGACCTCCTATATCGCATTTTTAGGAAAAGTGTTCAACATCAAAGTTGTAGATCTCGTCGAGATCTACAACTTTGATGTTGAACACTTTTCCTAAAAATGTCATATAGGGCGTCTATTTTCAAAGGGCGCGTGTTCTGCGTATATTACCTAAACTATGCGACTCGCAATTGTTCTGCGCGGTGTCGCGCCTTTTGAAAATAGACCTCCTATATCGCATTTTTAGGAAAAGTGTTCAACATCAAAGTTGTAGATCTCGTCGAGATCTACAACTTTGATGTTGAACACTTTTCCTAAAAATGTCATATAGGGCGTCTATTTTCAAAGGGCGCGTGTTCTGCGTATATTACCTAAACTATGCGACTCGCAATTGTTCTGCGCGGTGTCGCGCCTTTTGAAAATAGACCTCCTATATCGCATTTTTAGGAAAAGTGTTCAACATCAAAGTTGTAGATCTCGTCGAGATCTACAACTTTGATGTTGAACACTTTTCCTAAAAATGTCATATAGGGCGTCTATTTTCAAAGGGCGCGTGTTCTGCGTATATTACCTAAACTATGCGACTCGCAATTGTTCTGCGCGGTGTCGCGCCTTTTGAAAATAGACCTCCTATATCGCATTTTTAGGAAAAGTGTTCAACATCAAAGTTGTAGATCTCGTCGAGATCTACAACTTTGATGTTGAACACTTTTCCTAAAAATGTCATATAGGGCGTCTATTTTCAAAGGGCGCGTGTTCTGCGTATATTACCTAAACTATGCGACTCGCAATTGTTCTGCGCGGTGTCGCGCCTTTTGAAAATAGACCTCCTATATCGCATTTTTAGGAAAAGTGTTCAACATCAAAGTTGTAGATCTCGTCGAGATCTACAACTTTGATGTTGAACACTTTTCCTAAAAATGTCATATAGGGCGTCTATTTTCAAAGGGCGCGTGTTCTGCGTATATTACCTAAACTATGCGACTCGCAATTGTTCTGCGCGGTGTCGCGCCTTTTGAAAATAGACCTCCTATATCGCATTTTTAGGAAAAGTGTTCAACATCAAAGTTGTAGATCTCGTCGAGATCTACAACTTTGATGTTGAACACTTTTCCTAAAAATGTCATATAGGGCGTCTATTTTCAAAGGGCGCGTGTTCTGCGTATATTACCTAAACTATGCGACTCGCAATTGTTCTGCGCGGTGTCGCGCCTTTTGAAAATAGACCTCCTATATCGCATTTTTAGGAAAAGTGTTCAACATCAAAGTTGTAGATCTCGTCGAGATCTACAACTTTGATGTTGAACACTTTTCCTAAAAATGTCATATAGGGCGTCTATTTTCAAAGGGCGCGTGTTCTGCGTATATTACCTAAACTATGCGACTCGCAATTGTTCTGCGCGGTGTCGCGCCTTTTGAAAATAGACCTCCTATATCGCATTTTTAGGAAAAGTGTTCAACATCAAAGTTGTAGATCTCGTCGAGATCTACAACTTTGATGTTGAACACTTTTCCTAAAAATGTCATATAGGGCGTCTATTTTCAAAGGGCGCGTGTTCTGCGTATATTACCTAAACTATGCGACTCGCAATTGTTCTGCGCGGTGTCGCGCCTTTTGAAAATAGACCTCCTATATCGCATTTTTAGGAAAAGTGTTCAACATCAAAGTTGTAGATCTCGTCGAGATCTACAACTTTGATGTTGAACACTTTTCCTAAAAATGTCATATAGGGCGTCTATTTTCAAAGGGCGCGTGTTCTGCGTATATTACCTAAACTATGCGACTCGCAATTGTTCTGCGCGGTGTCGCGCCTTTTGAAAATAGACCTCCTATATCGCATTTTTAGGAAAAGTGTTCAACATCAAAGTTGTAGATCTCGTCGAGATCTACAACTTTGATGTTGAACACTTTTCCTAAAAATGTCATATAGGGCGTCTATTTTCAAAGGGCGCGTGTTCTGCGTATATTACCTAAACTATGCGACTCGCAATTGTTCTGCGCGGTGTCGCGCCTTTTGAAAATAGACCTCCTATATCGCATTTTTAGGAAAAGTGTTCAACATCAAAGTTGTAGATCTCGTCGAGATCTACAACTTTGATGTTGAACACTTTTCCTAAAAATGTCATATAGGGCGTCTATTTTCAAAGGGCGCGTGTTCTGCGTATATTACCTAAACTATGCGACTCGCAATTGTTCTGCGCGGTGTCGCGCCTTTTGAAAATAGACCTCCTATATCGCATTTTTAGGAAAAGTGTTCAACATCAAAGTTGTAGATCTCGTCGAGATCTACAACTTTGATGTTGAACACTTTTCCTAAAAATGTCATATAGGGCGTCTATTTTCAAAGGGCGCGTGTTCTGCGTATATTACCTAAACTATGCGACTCGCAATTGTTCTGCGCGGTGTCGCGCCTTTTGAAAATAGACCTCCTATATCGCATTTTTAGGAAAAGTGTTCAACATCAAAGTTGTAGATCTCGTCGAGATCTACAACTTTGATGTTGAACACTTTTCCTAAAAATGTCATATAGGGCGTCTATTTTCAAAGGGCGCGTGTTCTGCGTATATTACCTAAACTATGCGACTCGCAATTGTTCTGCGCGGTGTCGCGCCTTTTGAAAATAGACCTCCTATATCGCATTTTTAGGAAAAGTGTTCAACATCAAAGTTGTAGATCTCGTCGAGATCTACAACTTTGATGTTGAACACTTTTCCTAAAAATGTCATATAGGGCGTCTATTTTCAAAGGGCGCGTGTTCTGCGTATATTACCTAAACTATGCGACTCGCAATTGTTCTGCGCGGTGTCGCGCCTTTTGAAAATAGACCTCCTATATCGCATTTTTAGGAAAAGTGTTCAACATCAAAGTTGTAGATCTCGTCGAGATCTACAACTTTGATGTTGAACACTTTTCCTAAAAATGTCATATAGGGCGTCTATTTTCAAAGGGCGCGTGTTCTGCGTATATTACCTAAACTATGCGACTCGCAATTGTTCTGCGCGGTGTCGCGCCTTTTGAAAATAGACCTCCTATATCGCATTTTTAGGAAAAGTGTTCAACATCAAAGTTGTAGATCTCGTCGAGATCTACAACTTTGATGTTGAACACTTTTCCTAAAAATGTCATATAGGGCGTCTATTTTCAAAGGGCGCGTGTTCTGCGTATATTACCTAAACTATGCGACTCGCAATTGTTCTGCGCGGTGTCGCGCCTTTTGAAAATAGACCTCCTATATCGCATTTTTAGGAAAAGTGTTCAACATCAAAGTTGTAGATCTCGTCGAGATCTACAACTTTGATGTTGAACACTTTTCCTAAAAATGTCATATAGGGCGTCTATTTTCAAAGGGCGCGTGTTCTGCGTATATTACCTAAACTATGCGACTCGCAATTGTTCTGCGCGGTGTCGCGCCTTTTGAAAATAGACCTCCTATATCGCATTTTTAGGAAAAGTGTTCAACATCAAAGTTGTAGATCTCGTCGAGATCTACAACTTTGATGTTGAACACTTTTCCTAAAAATGTCATATAGGGCGTCTATTTTCAAAGGGCGCGTGTTCTGCGTATATTACCTAAACTATGCGACTCGCAATTGTTCTGCGCGGTGTCGCGCCTTTTGAAAATAGACCTCCTATATCGCATTTTTAGGAAAAGTGTTCAACATCAAAGTTGTAGATCTCGTCGAGATCTACAACTTTGATGTTGAACACTTTTCCTAAAAATGTCATATAGGGCGTCTATTTTCAAAGGGCGCGTGTTCTGCGTATATTACCTAAACTATGCGACTCGCAATTGTTCTGCGCGGTGTCGCGCCTTTTGAAAATAGACCTCCTATATCGCATTTTTAGGAAAAGTGTTCAACATCAAAGTTGTAGATCTCGTCGAGATCTACAACTTTGATGTTGAACACTTTTCCTAAAAATGTCATATAGGGCGTCTATTTTCAAAGGGCGCGTGTTCTGCGTATATTACCTAAACTATGCGACTCGCAATTGTTCTGCGCGGTGTCGCGCCTTTTGAAAATAGACCTCCTATATCGCATTTTTAGGAAAAGTGTTCAACATCAAAGTTGTAGATCTCGTCGAGATCTACAACTTTGATGTTGAACACTTTTCCTAAAAATGTCATATAGGGCGTCTATTTTCAAAGGGCGCGTGTTCTGCGTATATTACCTAAACTATGCGACTCGCAATTGTTCTGCGCGGTGTCGCGCCTTTTGAAAATAGACCTCCTATATCGCATTTTTAGGAAAAGTGTTCAACATCAAAGTTGTAGATCTCGTCGAGATCTACAACTTTGATGTTGAACACTTTTCCTAAAAATGTCATATAGGGCGTCTATTTTCAAAGGGCGCGTGTTCTGCGTATATTACCTAAACTATGCGACTCGCAATTGTTCTGCGCGGTGTCGCGCCTTTTGAAAATAGACCTCCTATATCGCATTTTTAGGAAAAGTGTTCAACATCAAAGTTGTAGATCTCGTCGAGATCTACAACTTTGATGTTGAACACTTTTCCTAAAAATGTCATATAGGGCGTCTATTTTCAAAGGGCGCGTGTTCTGCGTATATTACCTAAACTATGCGACTCGCAATTGTTCTGCGCGGTGTCGCGCCTTTTGAAAATAGACCTCCTATATCGCATTTTTAGGAAAAGTGTTCAACATCAAAGTTGTAGATCTCGTCGAGATCTACAACTTTGATGTTGAACACTTTTCCTAAAAATGTCATATAGGGCGTCTATTTTCAAAGGGCGCGTGTTCTGCGTATATTACCTAAACTATGCGACTCGCAATTGTTCTGCGCGGTGTCGCGCCTTTTGAAAATAGACCTCCTATATCGCATTTTTAGGAAAAGTGTTCAACATCAAAGTTGTAGATCTCGTCGAGATCTACAACTTTGATGTTGAACACTTTTCCTAAAAATGTCATATAGGGCGTCTATTTTCAAAGGGCGCGTGTTCTGCGTATATTACCTAAACTATGCGACTCGCAATTGTTCTGCGCGGTGTCGCGCCTTTTGAAAATAGACCTCCTATATCGCATTTTTAGGAAAAGTGTTCAACATCAAAGTTGTAGATCTCGTCGAGATCTACAACTTTGATGTTGAACACTTTTCCTAAAAATGTCATATAGGGCGTCTATTTTCAAAGGGCGCGTGTTCTGCGTATATTACCTAAACTATGCGACTCGCAATTGTTCTGCGCGGTGTCGCGCCTTTTGAAAATAGACCTCCTATATCGCATTTTTAGGAAAAGTGTTCAACATCAAAGTTGTAGATCTCGTCGAGATCTACAACTTTGATGTTGAACACTTTTCCTAAAAATGTCATATAGGGCGTCTATTTTCAAAGGGCGCGTGTTCTGCGTATATTACCTAAACTATGCGACTCGCAATTGTTCTGCGCGGTGTCGCGCCTTTTGAAAATAGACCTCCTATATCGCATTTTTAGGAAAAGTGTTCAACATCAAAGTTGTAGATCTCGTCGAGATCTACAACTTTGATGTTGAACACTTTTCCTAAAAATGTCATATAGGGCGTCTATTTTCAAAGGGCGCGTGTTCTGCGTATATTACCTAAACTATGCGACTCGCAATTGTTCTGCGCGGTGTCGCGCCTTTTGAAAATAGACCTCCTATATCGCATTTTTAGGAAAAGTGTTCAACATCAAAGTTGTAGATCTCGTCGAGATCTACAACTTTGATGTTGAACACTTTTCCTAAAAATGTCATATAGGGCGTCTATTTTCAAAGGGCGCGTGTTCTGCGTATATTACCTAAACTATGCGACTCGCAATTGTTCTGCGCGGTGTCGCGCCTTTTGAAAATAGACCTCCTATATCGCATTTTTAGGAAAAGTGTTCAACATCAAAGTTGTAGATCTCGTCGAGATCTACAACTTTGATGTTGAACACTTTTCCTAAAAATGTCATATAGGGCGTCTATTTTCAAAGGGCGCGTGTTCTGCGTATATTACCTAAACTATGCGACTCGCAATTGTTCTGCGCGGTGTCGCGCCTTTTGAAAATAGACCTCCTATATCGCATTTTTAGGAAAAGTGTTCAACATCAAAGTTGTAGATCTCGTCGAGATCTACAACTTTGATGTTGAACACTTTTCCTAAAAATGTCATATAGGGCGTCTATTTTCAAAGGGCGCGTGTTCTGCGTATATTACCTAAACTATGCGACTCGCAATTGTTCTGCGCGGTGTCGCGCCTTTTGAAAATAGACCTCCTATATCGCATTTTTAGGAAAAGTGTTCAACATCAAAGTTGTAGATCTCGTCGAGATCTACAACTTTGATGTTGAACACTTTTCCTAAAAATGTCATATAGGGCGTCTATTTTCAAAGGGCGCGTGTTCTGCGTATATTACCTAAACTATGCGACTCGCAATTGTTCTGCGCGGTGTCGCGCCTTTTGAAAATAGACCTCCTATATCGCATTTTTAGGAAAAGTGTTCAACATCAAAGTTGTAGATCTCGTCGAGATCTACAACTTTGATGTTGAACACTTTTCCTAAAAATGTCATATAGGGCGTCTATTTTCAAAGGGCGCGTGTTCTGCGTATATTACCTAAACTATGCGACTCGCAATTGTTCTGCGCGGTGTCGCGCCTTTTGAAAATAGACCTCCTATATCGCATTTTTAGGAAAAGTGTTCAACATCAAAGTTGTAGATCTCGTCGAGATCTACAACTTTGATGTTGAACACTTTTCCTAAAAATGTCATATAGGGCGTCTATTTTCAAAGGGCGCGTGTTCTGCGTATATTACCTAAACTATGCGACTCGCAATTGTTCTGCGCGGTGTCGCGCCTTTTGAAAATAGACCTCCTATATCGCATTTTTAGGAAAAGTGTTCAACATCAAAGTTGTAGATCTCGTCGAGATCTACAACTTTGATGTTGAACACTTTTCCTAAAAATGTCATATAGGGCGTCTATTTTCAAAGGGCGCGTGTTCTGCGTATATTACCTAAACTATGCGACTCGCAATTGTTCTGCGCGGTGTCGCGCCTTTTGAAAATAGACCTCCTATATCGCATTTTTAGGAAAAGTGTTCAACATCAAAGTTGTAGATCTCGTCGAGATCTACAACTTTGATGTTGAACACTTTTCCTAAAAATGTCATATAGGGCGTCTATTTTCAAAGGGCGCGTGTTCTGCGTATATTACCTAAACTATGCGACTCGCAATTGTTCTGCGCGGTGTCGCGCCTTTTGAAAATAGACCTCCTATATCGCATTTTTAGGAAAAGTGTTCAACATCAAAGTTGTAGATCTCGTCGAGATCTACAACTTTGATGTTGAACACTTTTCCTAAAAATGTCATATAGGGCGTCTATTTTCAAAGGGCGCGTGTTCTGCGTATATTACCTAAACTATGCGACTCGCAATTGTTCTGCGCGGTGTCGCGCCTTTTGAAAATAGACCTCCTATATCGCATTTTTAGGAAAAGTGTTCAACATCAAAGTTGTAGATCTCGTCGAGATCTACAACTTTGATGTTGAACACTTTTCCTAAAAATGTCATATAGGGCGTCTATTTTCAAAGGGCGCGTGTTCTGCGTATATTACCTAAACTATGCGACTCGCAATTGTTCTGCGCGGTGTCGCGCCTTTTGAAAATAGACCTCCTATATCGCATTTTTAGGAAAAGTGTTCAACATCAAAGTTGTAGATCTCGTCGAGATCTACAACTTTGATGTTGAACACTTTTCCTAAAAATGTCATATAGGGCGTCTATTTTCAAAGGGCGCGTGTTCTGCGTATATTACCTAAACTATGCGACTCGCAATTGTTCTGCGCGGTGTCGCGCCTTTTGAAAATAGACCTCCTATATCGCATTTTTAGGAAAAGTGTTCAACATCAAAGTTGTAGATCTCGTCGAGATCTACAACTTTGATGTTGAACACTTTTCCTAAAAATGTCATATAGGGCGTCTATTTTCAAAGGGCGCGTGTTCTGCGTATATTACCTAAACTATGCGACTCGCAATTGTTCTGCGCGGTGTCGCGCCTTTTGAAAATAGACCTCCTATATCGCATTTTTAGGAAAAGTGTTCAACATCAAAGTTGTAGATCTCGTCGAGATCTACAACTTTGATGTTGAACACTTTTCCTAAAAATGTCATATAGGGCGTCTATTTTCAAAGGGCGCGTGTTCTGCGTATATTACCTAAACTATGCGACTCGCAATTGTTCTGCGCGGTGTCGCGCCTTTTGAAAATAGACCTCCTATATCGCATTTTTAGGAAAAGTGTTCAACATCAAAGTTGTAGATCTCGTCGAGATCTACAACTTTGATGTTGAACACTTTTCCTAAAAATGTCATATAGGGCGTCTATTTTCAAAGGGCGCGTGTTCTGCGTATATTACCTAAACTATGCGACTCGCAATTGTTCTGCGCGGTGTCGCGCCTTTTGAAAATAGACCTCCTATATCGCATTTTTAGGAAAAGTGTTCAACATCAAAGTTGTAGATCTCGTCGAGATCTACAACTTTGATGTTGAACACTTTTCCTAAAAATGTCATATAGGGCGTCTATTTTCAAAGGGCGCGTGTTCTGCGTATATTACCTAAACTATGCGACTCGCAATTGTTCTGCGCGGTGTCGCGCCTTTTGAAAATAGACCTCCTATATCGCATTTTTAGGAAAAGTGTTCAACATCAAAGTTGTAGATCTCGTCGAGATCTACAACTTTGATGTTGAACACTTTTCCTAAAAATGTCATATAGGGCGTCTATTTTCAAAGGGCGCGTGTTCTGCGTATATTACCTAAACTATGCGACTCGCAATTGTTCTGCGCGGTGTCGCGCCTTTTGAAAATAGACCTCCTATATCGCATTTTTAGGAAAAGTGTTCAACATCAAAGTTGTAGATCTCGTCGAGATCTACAACTTTGATGTTGAACACTTTTCCTAAAAATGTCATATAGGGCGTCTATTTTCAAAGGGCGCGTGTTCTGCGTATATTACCTAAACTATGCGACTCGCAATTGTTCTGCGCGGTGTCGCGCCTTTTGAAAATAGACCTCCTATATCGCATTTTTAGGAAAAGTGTTCAACATCAAAGTTGTAGATCTCGTCGAGATCTACAACTTTGATGTTGAACACTTTTCCTAAAAATGTCATATAGGGCGTCTATTTTCAAAGGGCGCGTGTTCTGCGTATATTACCTAAACTATGCGACTCGCAATTGTTCTGCGCGGTGTCGCGCCTTTTGAAAATAGACCTCCTATATCGCATTTTTAGGAAAAGTGTTCAACATCAAAGTTGTAGATCTCGTCGAGATCTACAACTTTGATGTTGAACACTTTTCCTAAAAATGTCATATAGGGCGTCTATTTTCAAAGGGCGCGTGTTCTGCGTATATTACCTAAACTATGCGACTCGCAATTGTTCTGCGCGGTGTCGCGCCTTTTGAAAATAGACCTCCTATATCGCATTTTTAGGAAAAGTGTTCAACATCAAAGTTGTAGATCTCGTCGAGATCTACAACTTTGATGTTGAACACTTTTCCTAAAAATGTCATATAGGGCGTCTATTTTCAAAGGGCGCGTGTTCTGCGTATATTACCTAAACTATGCGACTCGCAATTGTTCTGCGCGGTGTCGCGCCTTTTGAAAATAGACCTCCTATATCGCATTTTTAGGAAAAGTGTTCAACATCAAAGTTGTAGATCTCGTCGAGATCTACAACTTTGATGTTGAACACTTTTCCTAAAAATGTCATATAGGGCGTCTATTTTCAAAGGGCGCGTGTTCTGCGTATATTACCTAAACTATGCGACTCGCAATTGTTCTGCGCGGTGTCGCGCCTTTTGAAAATAGACCTCCTATATCGCATTTTTAGGAAAAGTGTTCAACATCAAAGTTGTAGATCTCGTCGAGATCTACAACTTTGATGTTGAACACTTTTCCTAAAAATGTCATATAGGGCGTCTATTTTCAAAGGGCGCGTGTTCTGCGTATATTACCTAAACTATGCGACTCGCAATTGTTCTGCGCGGTGTCGCGCCTTTTGAAAATAGACCTCCTATATCGCATTTTTAGGAAAAGTGTTCAACATCAAAGTTGTAGATCTCGTCGAGATCTACAACTTTGATGTTGAACACTTTTCCTAAAAATGTCATATAGGGCGTCTATTTTCAAAGGGCGCGTGTTCTGCGTATATTACCTAAACTATGCGACTCGCAATTGTTCTGCGCGGTGTCGCGCCTTTTGAAAATAGACCTCCTATATCGCATTTTTAGGAAAAGTGTTCAACATCAAAGTTGTAGATCTCGTCGAGATCTACAACTTTGATGTTGAACACTTTTCCTAAAAATGTCATATAGGGCGTCTATTTTCAAAGGGCGCGTGTTCTGCGTATATTACCTAAACTATGCGACTCGCAATTGTTCTGCGCGGTGTCGCGCCTTTTGAAAATAGACCTCCTATATCGCATTTTTAGGAAAAGTGTTCAACATCAAAGTTGTAGATCTCGTCGAGATCTACAACTTTGATGTTGAACACTTTTCCTAAAAATGTCATATAGGGCGTCTATTTTCAAAGGGCGCGTGTTCTGCGTATATTACCTAAACTATGCGACTCGCAATTGTTCTGCGCGGTGTCGCGCCTTTTGAAAATAGACCTCCTATATCGCATTTTTAGGAAAAGTGTTCAACATCAAAGTTGTAGATCTCGTCGAGATCTACAACTTTGATGTTGAACACTTTTCCTAAAAATGTCATATAGGGCGTCTATTTTCAAAGGGCGCGTGTTCTGCGTATATTACCTAAACTATGCGACTCGCAATTGTTCTGCGCGGTGTCGCGCCTTTTGAAAATAGACCTCCTATATCGCATTTTTAGGAAAAGTGTTCAACATCAAAGTTGTAGATCTCGTCGAGATCTACAACTTTGATGTTGAACACTTTTCCTAAAAATGTCATATAGGGCGTCTATTTTCAAAGGGCGCGTGTTCTGCGTATATTACCTAAACTATGCGACTCGCAATTGTTCTGCGCGGTGTCGCGCCTTTTGAAAATAGACCTCCTATATCGCATTTTTAGGAAAAGTGTTCAACATCAAAGTTGTAGATCTCGTCGAGATCTACAACTTTGATGTTGAACACTTTTCCTAAAAATGTCATATAGGGCGTCTATTTTCAAAGGGCGCGTGTTCTGCGTATATTACCTAAACTATGCGACTCGCAATTGTTCTGCGCGGTGTCGCGCCTTTTGAAAATAGACCTCCTATATCGCATTTTTAGGAAAAGTGTTCAACATCAAAGTTGTAGATCTCGTCGAGATCTACAACTTTGATGTTGAACACTTTTCCTAAAAATGTCATATAGGGCGTCTATTTTCAAAGGGCGCGTGTTCTGCGTATATTACCTAAACTATGCGACTCGCAATTGTTCTGCGCGGTGTCGCGCCTTTTGAAAATAGACCTCCTATATCGCATTTTTAGGAAAAGTGTTCAACATCAAAGTTGTAGATCTCGTCGAGATCTACAACTTTGATGTTGAACACTTTTCCTAAAAATGTCATATAGGGCGTCTATTTTCAAAGGGCGCGTGTTCTGCGTATATTACCTAAACTATGCGACTCGCAATTGTTCTGCGCGGTGTCGCGCCTTTTGAAAATAGACCTCCTATATCGCATTTTTAGGAAAAGTGTTCAACATCAAAGTTGTAGATCTCGTCGAGATCTACAACTTTGATGTTGAACACTTTTCCTAAAAATGTCATATAGGGCGTCTATTTTCAAAGGGCGCGTGTTCTGCGTATATTACCTAAACTATGCGACTCGCAATTGTTCTGCGCGGTGTCGCGCCTTTTGAAAATAGACCTCCTATATCGCATTTTTAGGAAAAGTGTTCAACATCAAAGTTGTAGATCTCGTCGAGATCTACAACTTTGATGTTGAACACTTTTCCTAAAAATGTCATATAGGGCGTCTATTTTCAAAGGGCGCGTGTTCTGCGTATATTACCTAAACTATGCGACTCGCAATTGTTCTGCGCGGTGTCGCGCCTTTTGAAAATAGACCTCCTATATCGCATTTTTAGGAAAAGTGTTCAACATCAAAGTTGTAGATCTCGTCGAGATCTACAACTTTGATGTTGAACACTTTTCCTAAAAATGTCATATAGGGCGTCTATTTTCAAAGGGCGCGTGTTCTGCGTATATTACCTAAACTATGCGACTCGCAATTGTTCTGCGCGGTGTCGCGCCTTTTGAAAATAGACCTCCTATATCGCATTTTTAGGAAAAGTGTTCAACATCAAAGTTGTAGATCTCGTCGAGATCTACAACTTTGATGTTGAACACTTTTCCTAAAAATGTCATATAGGGCGTCTATTTTCAAAGGGCGCGTGTTCTGCGTATATTACCTAAACTATGCGACTCGCAATTGTTCTGCGCGGTGTCGCGCCTTTTGAAAATAGACCTCCTATATCGCATTTTTAGGAAAAGTGTTCAACATCAAAGTTGTAGATCTCGTCGAGATCTACAACTTTGATGTTGAACACTTTTCCTAAAAATGTCATATAGGGCGTCTATTTTCAAAGGGCGCGTGTTCTGCGTATATTACCTAAACTATGCGACTCGCAATTGTTCTGCGCGGTGTCGCGCCTTTTGAAAATAGACCTCCTATATCGCATTTTTAGGAAAAGTGTTCAACATCAAAGTTGTAGATCTCGTCGAGATCTACAACTTTGATGTTGAACACTTTTCCTAAAAATGTCATATAGGGCGTCTATTTTCAAAGGGCGCGTGTTCTGCGTATATTACCTAAACTATGCGACTCGCAATTGTTCTGCGCGGTGTCGCGCCTTTTGAAAATAGACCTCCTATATCGCATTTTTAGGAAAAGTGTTCAACATCAAAGTTGTAGATCTCGTCGAGATCTACAACTTTGATGTTGAACACTTTTCCTAAAAATGTCATATAGGGCGTCTATTTTCAAAGGGCGCGTGTTCTGCGTATATTACCTAAACTATGCGACTCGCAATTGTTCTGCGCGGTGTCGCGCCTTTTGAAAATAGACCTCCTATATCGCATTTTTAGGAAAAGTGTTCAACATCAAAGTTGTAGATCTCGTCGAGATCTACAACTTTGATGTTGAACACTTTTCCTAAAAATGTCATATAGGGCGTCTATTTTCAAAGGGCGCGTGTTCTGCGTATATTACCTAAACTATGCGACTCGCAATTGTTCTGCGCGGTGTCGCGCCTTTTGAAAATAGACCTCCTATATCGCATTTTTAGGAAAAGTGTTCAACATCAAAGTTGTAGATCTCGTCGAGATCTACAACTTTGATGTTGAACACTTTTCCTAAAAATGTCATATAGGGCGTCTATTTTCAAAGGGCGCGTGTTCTGCGTATATTACCTAAACTATGCGACTCGCAATTGTTCTGCGCGGTGTCGCGCCTTTTGAAAATAGACCTCCTATATCGCATTTTTAGGAAAAGTGTTCAACATCAAAGTTGTAGATCTCGTCGAGATCTACAACTTTGATGTTGAACACTTTTCCTAAAAATGTCATATAGGGCGTCTATTTTCAAAGGGCGCGTGTTCTGCGTATATTACCTAAACTATGCGACTCGCAATTGTTCTGCGCGGTGTCGCGCCTTTTGAAAATAGACCTCCTATATCGCATTTTTAGGAAAAGTGTTCAACATCAAAGTTGTAGATCTCGTCGAGATCTACAACTTTGATGTTGAACACTTTTCCTAAAAATGTCATATAGGGCGTCTATTTTCAAAGGGCGCGTGTTCTGCGTATATTACCTAAACTATGCGACTCGCAATTGTTCTGCGCGGTGTCGCGCCTTTTGAAAATAGACCTCCTATATCGCATTTTTAGGAAAAGTGTTCAACATCAAAGTTGTAGATCTCGTCGAGATCTACAACTTTGATGTTGAACACTTTTCCTAAAAATGTCATATAGGGCGTCTATTTTCAAAGGGCGCGTGTTCTGCGTATATTACCTAAACTATGCGACTCGCAATTGTTCTGCGCGGTGTCGCGCCTTTTGAAAATAGACCTCCTATATCGCATTTTTAGGAAAAGTGTTCAACATCAAAGTTGTAGATCTCGTCGAGATCTACAACTTTGATGTTGAACACTTTTCCTAAAAATGTCATATAGGGCGTCTATTTTCAAAGGGCGCGTGTTCTGCGTATATTACCTAAACTATGCGACTCGCAATTGTTCTGCGCGGTGTCGCGCCTTTTGAAAATAGACCTCCTATATCGCATTTTTAGGAAAAGTGTTCAACATCAAAGTTGTAGATCTCGTCGAGATCTACAACTTTGATGTTGAACACTTTTCCTAAAAATGTCATATAGGGCGTCTATTTTCAAAGGGCGCGTGTTCTGCGTATATTACCTAAACTATGCGACTCGCAATTGTTCTGCGCGGTGTCGCGCCTTTTGAAAATAGACCTCCTATATCGCATTTTTAGGAAAAGTGTTCAACATCAAAGTTGTAGATCTCGTCGAGATCTACAACTTTGATGTTGAACACTTTTCCTAAAAATGTCATATAGGGCGTCTATTTTCAAAGGGCGCGTGTTCTGCGTATATTACCTAAACTATGCGACTCGCAATTGTTCTGCGCGGTGTCGCGCCTTTTGAAAATAGACCTCCTATATCGCATTTTTAGGAAAAGTGTTCAACATCAAAGTTGTAGATCTCGTCGAGATCTACAACTTTGATGTTGAACACTTTTCCTAAAAATGTCATATAGGGCGTCTATTTTCAAAGGGCGCGTGTTCTGCGTATATTACCTAAACTATGCGACTCGCAATTGTTCTGCGCGGTGTCGCGCCTTTTGAAAATAGACCTCCTATATCGCATTTTTAGGAAAAGTGTTCAACATCAAAGTTGTAGATCTCGTCGAGATCTACAACTTTGATGTTGAACACTTTTCCTAAAAATGTCATATAGGGCGTCTATTTTCAAAGGGCGCGTGTTCTGCGTATATTACCTAAACTATGCGACTCGCAATTGTTCTGCGCGGTGTCGCGCCTTTTGAAAATAGACCTCCTATATCGCATTTTTAGGAAAAGTGTTCAACATCAAAGTTGTAGATCTCGTCGAGATCTACAACTTTGATGTTGAACACTTTTCCTAAAAATGTCATATAGGGCGTCTATTTTCAAAGGGCGCGTGTTCTGCGTATATTACCTAAACTATGCGACTCGCAATTGTTCTGCGCGGTGTCGCGCCTTTTGAAAATAGACCTCCTATATCGCATTTTTAGGAAAAGTGTTCAACATCAAAGTTGTAGATCTCGTCGAGATCTACAACTTTGATGTTGAACACTTTTCCTAAAAATGTCATATAGGGCGTCTATTTTCAAAGGGCGCGTGTTCTGCGTATATTACCTAAACTATGCGACTCGCAATTGTTCTGCGCGGTGTCGCGCCTTTTGAAAATAGACCTCCTATATCGCATTTTTAGGAAAAGTGTTCAACATCAAAGTTGTAGATCTCGTCGAGATCTACAACTTTGATGTTGAACACTTTTCCTAAAAATGTCATATAGGGCGTCTATTTTCAAAGGGCGCGTGTTCTGCGTATATTACCTAAACTATGCGACTCGCAATTGTTCTGCGCGGTGTCGCGCCTTTTGAAAATAGACCTCCTATATCGCATTTTTAGGAAAAGTGTTCAACATCAAAGTTGTAGATCTCGTCGAGATCTACAACTTTGATGTTGAACACTTTTCCTAAAAATGTCATATAGGGCGTCTATTTTCAAAGGGCGCGTGTTCTGCGTATATTACCTAAACTATGCGACTCGCAATTGTTCTGCGCGGTGTCGCGCCTTTTGAAAATAGACCTCCTATATCGCATTTTTAGGAAAAGTGTTCAACATCAAAGTTGTAGATCTCGTCGAGATCTACAACTTTGATGTTGAACACTTTTCCTAAAAATGTCATATAGGGCGTCTATTTTCAAAGGGCGCGTGTTCTGCGTATATTACCTAAACTATGCGACTCGCAATTGTTCTGCGCGGTGTCGCGCCTTTTGAAAATAGACCTCCTATATCGCATTTTTAGGAAAAGTGTTCAACATCAAAGTTGTAGATCTCGTCGAGATCTACAACTTTGATGTTGAACACTTTTCCTAAAAATGTCATATAGGGCGTCTATTTTCAAAGGGCGCGTGTTCTGCGTATATTACCTAAACTATGCGACTCGCAATTGTTCTGCGCGGTGTCGCGCCTTTTGAAAATAGACCTCCTATATCGCATTTTTAGGAAAAGTGTTCAACATCAAAGTTGTAGATCTCGTCGAGATCTACAACTTTGATGTTGAACACTTTTCCTAAAAATGTCATATAGGGCGTCTATTTTCAAAGGGCGCGTGTTCTGCGTATATTACCTAAACTATGCGACTCGCAATTGTTCTGCGCGGTGTCGCGCCTTTTGAAAATAGACCTCCTATATCGCATTTTTAGGAAAAGTGTTCAACATCAAAGTTGTAGATCTCGTCGAGATCTACAACTTTGATGTTGAACACTTTTCCTAAAAATGTCATATAGGGCGTCTATTTTCAAAGGGCGCGTGTTCTGCGTATATTACCTAAACTATGCGACTCGCAATTGTTCTGCGCGGTGTCGCGCCTTTTGAAAATAGACCTCCTATATCGCATTTTTAGGAAAAGTGTTCAACATCAAAGTTGTAGATCTCGTCGAGATCTACAACTTTGATGTTGAACACTTTTCCTAAAAATGTCATATAGGGCGTCTATTTTCAAAGGGCGCGTGTTCTGCGTATATTACCTAAACTATGCGACTCGCAATTGTTCTGCGCGGTGTCGCGCCTTTTGAAAATAGACCTCCTATATCGCATTTTTAGGAAAAGTGTTCAACATCAAAGTTGTAGATCTCGTCGAGATCTACAACTTTGATGTTGAACACTTTTCCTAAAAATGTCATATAGGGCGTCTATTTTCAAAGGGCGCGTGTTCTGCGTATATTACCTAAACTATGCGACTCGCAATTGTTCTGCGCGGTGTCGCGCCTTTTGAAAATAGACCTCCTATATCGCATTTTTAGGAAAAGTGTTCAACATCAAAGTTGTAGATCTCGTCGAGATCTACAACTTTGATGTTGAACACTTTTCCTAAAAATGTCATATAGGGCGTCTATTTTCAAAGGGCGCGTGTTCTGCGTATATTACCTAAACTATGCGACTCGCAATTGTTCTGCGCGGTGTCGCGCCTTTTGAAAATAGACCTCCTATATCGCATTTTTAGGAAAAGTGTTCAACATCAAAGTTGTAGATCTCGTCGAGATCTACAACTTTGATGTTGAACACTTTTCCTAAAAATGTCATATAGGGCGTCTATTTTCAAAGGGCGCGTGTTCTGCGTATATTACCTAAACTATGCGACTCGCAATTGTTCTGCGCGGTGTCGCGCCTTTTGAAAATAGACCTCCTATATCGCATTTTTAGGAAAAGTGTTCAACATCAAAGTTGTAGATCTCGTCGAGATCTACAACTTTGATGTTGAACACTTTTCCTAAAAATGTCATATAGGGCGTCTATTTTCAAAGGGCGCGTGTTCTGCGTATATTACCTAAACTATGCGACTCGCAATTGTTCTGCGCGGTGTCGCGCCTTTTGAAAATAGACCTCCTATATCGCATTTTTAGGAAAAGTGTTCAACATCAAAGTTGTAGATCTCGTCGAGATCTACAACTTTGATGTTGAACACTTTTCCTAAAAATGTCATATAGGGCGTCTATTTTCAAAGGGCGCGTGTTCTGCGTATATTACCTAAACTATGCGACTCGCAATTGTTCTGCGCGGTGTCGCGCCTTTTGAAAATAGACCTCCTATATCGCATTTTTAGGAAAAGTGTTCAACATCAAAGTTGTAGATCTCGTCGAGATCTACAACTTTGATGTTGAACACTTTTCCTAAAAATGTCATATAGGGCGTCTATTTTCAAAGGGCGCGTGTTCTGCGTATATTACCTAAACTATGCGACTCGCAATTGTTCTGCGCGGTGTCGCGCCTTTTGAAAATAGACCTCCTATATCGCATTTTTAGGAAAAGTGTTCAACATCAAAGTTGTAGATCTCGTCGAGATCTACAACTTTGATGTTGAACACTTTTCCTAAAAATGTCATATAGGGCGTCTATTTTCAAAGGGCGCGTGTTCTGCGTATATTACCTAAACTATGCGACTCGCAATTGTTCTGCGCGGTGTCGCGCCTTTTGAAAATAGACCTCCTATATCGCATTTTTAGGAAAAGTGTTCAACATCAAAGTTGTAGATCTCGTCGAGATCTACAACTTTGATGTTGAACACTTTTCCTAAAAATGTCATATAGGGCGTCTATTTTCAAAGGGCGCGTGTTCTGCGTATATTACCTAAACTATGCGACTCGCAATTGTTCTGCGCGGTGTCGCGCCTTTTGAAAATAGACCTCCTATATCGCATTTTTAGGAAAAGTGTTCAACATCAAAGTTGTAGATCTCGTCGAGATCTACAACTTTGATGTTGAACACTTTTCCTAAAAATGTCATATAGGGCGTCTATTTTCAAAGGGCGCGTGTTCTGCGTATATTACCTAAACTATGCGACTCGCAATTGTTCTGCGCGGTGTCGCGCCTTTTGAAAATAGACCTCCTATATCGCATTTTTAGGAAAAGTGTTCAACATCAAAGTTGTAGATCTCGTCGAGATCTACAACTTTGATGTTGAACACTTTTCCTAAAAATGTCATATAGGGCGTCTATTTTCAAAGGGCGCGTGTTCTGCGTATATTACCTAAACTATGCGACTCGCAATTGTTCTGCGCGGTGTCGCGCCTTTTGAAAATAGACCTCCTATATCGCATTTTTAGGAAAAGTGTTCAACATCAAAGTTGTAGATCTCGTCGAGATCTACAACTTTGATGTTGAACACTTTTCCTAAAAATGTCATATAGGGCGTCTATTTTCAAAGGGCGCGTGTTCTGCGTATATTACCTAAACTATGCGACTCGCAATTGTTCTGCGCGGTGTCGCGCCTTTTGAAAATAGACCTCCTATATCGCATTTTTAGGAAAAGTGTTCAACATCAAAGTTGTAGATCTCGTCGAGATCTACAACTTTGATGTTGAACACTTTTCCTAAAAATGTCATATAGGGCGTCTATTTTCAAAGGGCGCGTGTTCTGCGTATATTACCTAAACTATGCGACTCGCAATTGTTCTGCGCGGTGTCGCGCCTTTTGAAAATAGACCTCCTATATCGCATTTTTAGGAAAAGTGTTCAACATCAAAGTTGTAGATCTCGTCGAGATCTACAACTTTGATGTTGAACACTTTTCCTAAAAATGTCATATAGGGCGTCTATTTTCAAAGGGCGCGTGTTCTGCGTATATTACCTAAACTATGCGACTCGCAATTGTTCTGCGCGGTGTCGCGCCTTTTGAAAATAGACCTCCTATATCGCATTTTTAGGAAAAGTGTTCAACATCAAAGTTGTAGATCTCGTCGAGATCTACAACTTTGATGTTGAACACTTTTCCTAAAAATGTCATATAGGGCGTCTATTTTCAAAGGGCGCGTGTTCTGCGTATATTACCTAAACTATGCGACTCGCAATTGTTCTGCGCGGTGTCGCGCCTTTTGAAAATAGACCTCCTATATCGCATTTTTAGGAAAAGTGTTCAACATCAAAGTTGTAGATCTCGTCGAGATCTACAACTTTGATGTTGAACACTTTTCCTAAAAATGTCATATAGGGCGTCTATTTTCAAAGGGCGCGTGTTCTGCGTATATTACCTAAACTATGCGACTCGCAATTGTTCTGCGCGGTGTCGCGCCTTTTGAAAATAGACCTCCTATATCGCATTTTTAGGAAAAGTGTTCAACATCAAAGTTGTAGATCTCGTCGAGATCTACAACTTTGATGTTGAACACTTTTCCTAAAAATGTCATATAGGGCGTCTATTTTCAAAGGGCGCGTGTTCTGCGTATATTACCTAAACTATGCGACTCGCAATTGTTCTGCGCGGTGTCGCGCCTTTTGAAAATAGACCTCCTATATCGCATTTTTAGGAAAAGTGTTCAACATCAAAGTTGTAGATCTCGTCGAGATCTACAACTTTGATGTTGAACACTTTTCCTAAAAATGTCATATAGGGCGTCTATTTTCAAAGGGCGCGTGTTCTGCGTATATTACCTAAACTATGCGACTCGCAATTGTTCTGCGCGGTGTCGCGCCTTTTGAAAATAGACCTCCTATATCGCATTTTTAGGAAAAGTGTTCAACATCAAAGTTGTAGATCTCGTCGAGATCTACAACTTTGATGTTGAACACTTTTCCTAAAAATGTCATATAGGGCGTCTATTTTCAAAGGGCGCGTGTTCTGCGTATATTACCTAAACTATGCGACTCGCAATTGTTCTGCGCGGTGTCGCGCCTTTTGAAAATAGACCTCCTATATCGCATTTTTAGGAAAAGTGTTCAACATCAAAGTTGTAGATCTCGTCGAGATCTACAACTTTGATGTTGAACACTTTTCCTAAAAATGTCATATAGGGCGTCTATTTTCAAAGGGCGCGTGTTCTGCGTATATTACCTAAACTATGCGACTCGCAATTGTTCTGCGCGGTGTCGCGCCTTTTGAAAATAGACCTCCTATATCGCATTTTTAGGAAAAGTGTTCAACATCAAAGTTGTAGATCTCGTCGAGATCTACAACTTTGATGTTGAACACTTTTCCTAAAAATGTCATATAGGGCGTCTATTTTCAAAGGGCGCGTGTTCTGCGTATATTACCTAAACTATGCGACTCGCAATTGTTCTGCGCGGTGTCGCGCCTTTTGAAAATAGACCTCCTATATCGCATTTTTAGGAAAAGTGTTCAACATCAAAGTTGTAGATCTCGTCGAGATCTACAACTTTGATGTTGAACACTTTTCCTAAAAATGTCATATAGGGCGTCTATTTTCAAAGGGCGCGTGTTCTGCGTATATTACCTAAACTATGCGACTCGCAATTGTTCTGCGCGGTGTCGCGCCTTTTGAAAATAGACCTCCTATATCGCATTTTTAGGAAAAGTGTTCAACATCAAAGTTGTAGATCTCGTCGAGATCTACAACTTTGATGTTGAACACTTTTCCTAAAAATGTCATATAGGGCGTCTATTTTCAAAGGGCGCGTGTTCTGCGTATATTACCTAAACTATGCGACTCGCAATTGTTCTGCGCGGTGTCGCGCCTTTTGAAAATAGACCTCCTATATCGCATTTTTAGGAAAAGTGTTCAACATCAAAGTTGTAGATCTCGTCGAGATCTACAACTTTGATGTTGAACACTTTTCCTAAAAATGTCATATAGGGCGTCTATTTTCAAAGGGCGCGTGTTCTGCGTATATTACCTAAACTATGCGACTCGCAATTGTTCTGCGCGGTGTCGCGCCTTTTGAAAATAGACCTCCTATATCGCATTTTTAGGAAAAGTGTTCAACATCAAAGTTGTAGATCTCGTCGAGATCTACAACTTTGATGTTGAACACTTTTCCTAAAAATGTCATATAGGGCGTCTATTTTCAAAGGGCGCGTGTTCTGCGTATATTACCTAAACTATGCGACTCGCAATTGTTCTGCGCGGTGTCGCGCCTTTTGAAAATAGACCTCCTATATCGCATTTTTAGGAAAAGTGTTCAACATCAAAGTTGTAGATCTCGTCGAGATCTACAACTTTGATGTTGAACACTTTTCCTAAAAATGTCATATAGGGCGTCTATTTTCAAAGGGCGCGTGTTCTGCGTATATTACCTAAACTATGCGACTCGCAATTGTTCTGCGCGGTGTCGCGCCTTTTGAAAATAGACCTCCTATATCGCATTTTTAGGAAAAGTGTTCAACATCAAAGTTGTAGATCTCGTCGAGATCTACAACTTTGATGTTGAACACTTTTCCTAAAAATGTCATATAGGGCGTCTATTTTCAAAGGGCGCGTGTTCTGCGTATATTACCTAAACTATGCGACTCGCAATTGTTCTGCGCGGTGTCGCGCCTTTTGAAAATAGACCTCCTATATCGCATTTTTAGGAAAAGTGTTCAACATCAAAGTTGTAGATCTCGTCGAGATCTACAACTTTGATGTTGAACACTTTTCCTAAAAATGTCATATAGGGCGTCTATTTTCAAAGGGCGCGTGTTCTGCGTATATTACCTAAACTATGCGACTCGCAATTGTTCTGCGCGGTGTCGCGCCTTTTGAAAATAGACCTCCTATATCGCATTTTTAGGAAAAGTGTTCAACATCAAAGTTGTAGATCTCGTCGAGATCTACAACTTTGATGTTGAACACTTTTCCTAAAAATGTCATATAGGGCGTCTATTTTCAAAGGGCGCGTGTTCTGCGTATATTACCTAAACTATGCGACTCGCAATTGTTCTGCGCGGTGTCGCGCCTTTTGAAAATAGACCTCCTATATCGCATTTTTAGGAAAAGTGTTCAACATCAAAGTTGTAGATCTCGTCGAGATCTACAACTTTGATGTTGAACACTTTTCCTAAAAATGTCATATAGGGCGTCTATTTTCAAAGGGCGCGTGTTCTGCGTATATTACCTAAACTATGCGACTCGCAATTGTTCTGCGCGGTGTCGCGCCTTTTGAAAATAGACCTCCTATATCGCATTTTTAGGAAAAGTGTTCAACATCAAAGTTGTAGATCTCGTCGAGATCTACAACTTTGATGTTGAACACTTTTCCTAAAAATGTCATATAGGGCGTCTATTTTCAAAGGGCGCGTGTTCTGCGTATATTACCTAAACTATGCGACTCGCAATTGTTCTGCGCGGTGTCGCGCCTTTTGAAAATAGACCTCCTATATCGCATTTTTAGGAAAAGTGTTCAACATCAAAGTTGTAGATCTCGTCGAGATCTACAACTTTGATGTTGAACACTTTTCCTAAAAATGTCATATAGGGCGTCTATTTTCAAAGGGCGCGTGTTCTGCGTATATTACCTAAACTATGCGACTCGCAATTGTTCTGCGCGGTGTCGCGCCTTTTGAAAATAGACCTCCTATATCGCATTTTTAGGAAAAGTGTTCAACATCAAAGTTGTAGATCTCGTCGAGATCTACAACTTTGATGTTGAACACTTTTCCTAAAAATGTCATATAGGGCGTCTATTTTCAAAGGGCGCGTGTTCTGCGTATATTACCTAAACTATGCGACTCGCAATTGTTCTGCGCGGTGTCGCGCCTTTTGAAAATAGACCTCCTATATCGCATTTTTAGGAAAAGTGTTCAACATCAAAGTTGTAGATCTCGTCGAGATCTACAACTTTGATGTTGAACACTTTTCCTAAAAATGTCATATAGGGCGTCTATTTTCAAAGGGCGCGTGTTCTGCGTATATTACCTAAACTATGCGACTCGCAATTGTTCTGCGCGGTGTCGCGCCTTTTGAAAATAGACCTCCTATATCGCATTTTTAGGAAAAGTGTTCAACATCAAAGTTGTAGATCTCGTCGAGATCTACAACTTTGATGTTGAACACTTTTCCTAAAAATGTCATATAGGGCGTCTATTTTCAAAGGGCGCGTGTTCTGCGTATATTACCTAAACTATGCGACTCGCAATTGTTCTGCGCGGTGTCGCGCCTTTTGAAAATAGACCTCCTATATCGCATTTTTAGGAAAAGTGTTCAACATCAAAGTTGTAGATCTCGTCGAGATCTACAACTTTGATGTTGAACACTTTTCCTAAAAATGTCATATAGGGCGTCTATTTTCAAAGGGCGCGTGTTCTGCGTATATTACCTAAACTATGCGACTCGCAATTGTTCTGCGCGGTGTCGCGCCTTTTGAAAATAGACCTCCTATATCGCATTTTTAGGAAAAGTGTTCAACATCAAAGTTGTAGATCTCGTCGAGATCTACAACTTTGATGTTGAACACTTTTCCTAAAAATGTCATATAGGGCGTCTATTTTCAAAGGGCGCGTGTTCTGCGTATATTACCTAAACTATGCGACTCGCAATTGTTCTGCGCGGTGTCGCGCCTTTTGAAAATAGACCTCCTATATCGCATTTTTAGGAAAAGTGTTCAACATCAAAGTTGTAGATCTCGTCGAGATCTACAACTTTGATGTTGAACACTTTTCCTAAAAATGTCATATAGGGCGTCTATTTTCAAAGGGCGCGTGTTCTGCGTATATTACCTAAACTATGCGACTCGCAATTGTTCTGCGCGGTGTCGCGCCTTTTGAAAATAGACCTCCTATATCGCATTTTTAGGAAAAGTGTTCAACATCAAAGTTGTAGATCTCGTCGAGATCTACAACTTTGATGTTGAACACTTTTCCTAAAAATGTCATATAGGGCGTCTATTTTCAAAGGGCGCGTGTTCTGCGTATATTACCTAAACTATGCGACTCGCAATTGTTCTGCGCGGTGTCGCGCCTTTTGAAAATAGACCTCCTATATCGCATTTTTAGGAAAAGTGTTCAACATCAAAGTTGTAGATCTCGTCGAGATCTACAACTTTGATGTTGAACACTTTTCCTAAAAATGTCATATAGGGCGTCTATTTTCAAAGGGCGCGTGTTCTGCGTATATTACCTAAACTATGCGACTCGCAATTGTTCTGCGCGGTGTCGCGCCTTTTGAAAATAGACCTCCTATATCGCATTTTTAGGAAAAGTGTTCAACATCAAAGTTGTAGATCTCGTCGAGATCTACAACTTTGATGTTGAACACTTTTCCTAAAAATGTCATATAGGGCGTCTATTTTCAAAGGGCGCGTGTTCTGCGTATATTACCTAAACTATGCGACTCGCAATTGTTCTGCGCGGTGTCGCGCCTTTTGAAAATAGACCTCCTATATCGCATTTTTAGGAAAAGTGTTCAACATCAAAGTTGTAGATCTCGTCGAGATCTACAACTTTGATGTTGAACACTTTTCCTAAAAATGTCATATAGGGCGTCTATTTTCAAAGGGCGCGTGTTCTGCGTATATTACCTAAACTATGCGACTCGCAATTGTTCTGCGCGGTGTCGCGCCTTTTGAAAATAGACCTCCTATATCGCATTTTTAGGAAAAGTGTTCAACATCAAAGTTGTAGATCTCGTCGAGATCTACAACTTTGATGTTGAACACTTTTCCTAAAAATGTCATATAGGGCGTCTATTTTCAAAGGGCGCGTGTTCTGCGTATATTACCTAAACTATGCGACTCGCAATTGTTCTGCGCGGTGTCGCGCCTTTTGAAAATAGACCTCCTATATCGCATTTTTAGGAAAAGTGTTCAACATCAAAGTTGTAGATCTCGTCGAGATCTACAACTTTGATGTTGAACACTTTTCCTAAAAATGTCATATAGGGCGTCTATTTTCAAAGGGCGCGTGTTCTGCGTATATTACCTAAACTATGCGACTCGCAATTGTTCTGCGCGGTGTCGCGCCTTTTGAAAATAGACCTCCTATATCGCATTTTTAGGAAAAGTGTTCAACATCAAAGTTGTAGATCTCGTCGAGATCTACAACTTTGATGTTGAACACTTTTCCTAAAAATGTCATATAGGGCGTCTATTTTCAAAGGGCGCGTGTTCTGCGTATATTACCTAAACTATGCGACTCGCAATTGTTCTGCGCGGTGTCGCGCCTTTTGAAAATAGACCTCCTATATCGCATTTTTAGGAAAAGTGTTCAACATCAAAGTTGTAGATCTCGTCGAGATCTACAACTTTGATGTTGAACACTTTTCCTAAAAATGTCATATAGGGCGTCTATTTTCAAAGGGCGCGTGTTCTGCGTATATTACCTAAACTATGCGACTCGCAATTGTTCTGCGCGGTGTCGCGCCTTTTGAAAATAGACCTCCTATATCGCATTTTTAGGAAAAGTGTTCAACATCAAAGTTGTAGATCTCGTCGAGATCTACAACTTTGATGTTGAACACTTTTCCTAAAAATGTCATATAGGGCGTCTATTTTCAAAGGGCGCGTGTTCTGCGTATATTACCTAAACTATGCGACTCGCAATTGTTCTGCGCGGTGTCGCGCCTTTTGAAAATAGACCTCCTATATCGCATTTTTAGGAAAAGTGTTCAACATCAAAGTTGTAGATCTCGTCGAGATCTACAACTTTGATGTTGAACACTTTTCCTAAAAATGTCATATAGGGCGTCTATTTTCAAAGGGCGCGTGTTCTGCGTATATTACCTAAACTATGCGACTCGCAATTGTTCTGCGCGGTGTCGCGCCTTTTGAAAATAGACCTCCTATATCGCATTTTTAGGAAAAGTGTTCAACATCAAAGTTGTAGATCTCGTCGAGATCTACAACTTTGATGTTGAACACTTTTCCTAAAAATGTCATATAGGGCGTCTATTTTCAAAGGGCGCGTGTTCTGCGTATATTACC
This sequence comes from Dactylorhiza incarnata, assembly GCA_033032865.1. NCBI lineage: Eukaryota > Viridiplantae > Streptophyta > Magnoliopsida > Asparagales > Orchidaceae > Dactylorhiza > Dactylorhiza incarnata. The sequence continues at coordinate 29,724 of JAWHQI010000683.1, read as the reverse complement.
TAAACTATGCGACTCGCAATTGTTCTGCGCGGTGTCGCGCCTTTTGAAAATAGACCTCCTATATCGCATTTTTAGGAAAAGTGTTCAACATCAAAGTTGTAGATCTCGTCGAGATCTACAACTTTGATGTTGAACACTTTTCCTAAAAATGTCATATAGGGCGTCTATTTTCAAAGGGCGCGTGTTCTGCGTATATTACCTAAACTATGCGACTCGCAATTGTTCTGCGCGGTGTCGCGCCTTTTGAAAATAGACCTCCTATATCGCATTTTTAGGAAAAGTGTTCAACATCAAAGTTGTAGATCTCGTCGAGATCTACAACTTTGATGTTGAACACTTTTCCTAAAAATGTCATATAGGGCGTCTATTTTCAAAGGGCGCGTGTTCTGCGTATATTACCTAAACTATGCGACTCGCAATTGTTCTGCGCGGTGTCGCGCCTTTTGAAAATAGACCTCCTATATCGCATTTTTAGGAAAAGTGTTCAACATCAAAGTTGTAGATCTCGTCGAGATCTACAACTTTGATGTTGAACACTTTTCCTAAAAATGTCATATAGGGCGTCTATTTTCAAAGGGCGCGTGTTCTGCGTATATTACCTAAACTATGCGACTCGCAATTGTTCTGCGCGGTGTCGCGCCTTTTGAAAATAGACCTCCTATATCGCATTTTTAGGAAAAGTGTTCAACATCAAAGTTGTAGATCTCGTCGAGATCTACAACTTTGATGTTGAACACTTTTCCTAAAAATGTCATATAGGGCGTCTATTTTCAAAGGGCGCGTGTTCTGCGTATATTACCTAAACTATGCGACTCGCAATTGTTCTGCGCGGTGTCGCGCCTTTTGAAAATAGACCTCCTATATCGCATTTTTAGGAAAAGTGTTCAACATCAAAGTTGTAGATCTCGTCGAGATCTACAACTTTGATGTTGAACACTTTTCCTAAAAATGTCATATAGGGCGTCTATTTTCAAAGGGCGCGTGTTCTGCGTATATTACCTAAACTATGCGACTCGCAATTGTTCTGCGCGGTGTCGCGCCTTTTGAAAATAGACCTCCTATATCGCATTTTTAGGAAAAGTGTTCAACATCAAAGTTGTAGATCTCGTCGAGATCTACAACTTTGATGTTGAACACTTTTCCTAAAAATGTCATATAGGGCGTCTATTTTCAAAGGGCGCGTGTTCTGCGTATATTACCTAAACTATGCGACTCGCAATTGTTCTGCGCGGTGTCGCGCCTTTTGAAAATAGACCTCCTATATCGCATTTTTAGGAAAAGTGTTCAACATCAAAGTTGTAGATCTCGTCGAGATCTACAACTTTGATGTTGAACACTTTTCCTAAAAATGTCATATAGGGCGTCTATTTTCAAAGGGCGCGTGTTCTGCGTATATTACCTAAACTATGCGACTCGCAATTGTTCTGCGCGGTGTCGCGCCTTTTGAAAATAGACCTCCTATATCGCATTTTTAGGAAAAGTGTTCAACATCAAAGTTGTAGATCTCGTCGAGATCTACAACTTTGATGTTGAACACTTTTCCTAAAAATGTCATATAGGGCGTCTATTTTCAAAGGGCGCGTGTTCTGCGTATATTACCTAAACTATGCGACTCGCAATTGTTCTGCGCGGTGTCGCGCCTTTTGAAAATAGACCTCCTATATCGCATTTTTAGGAAAAGTGTTCAACATCAAAGTTGTAGATCTCGTCGAGATCTACAACTTTGATGTTGAACACTTTTCCTAAAAATGTCATATAGGGCGTCTATTTTCAAAGGGCGCGTGTTCTGCGTATATTACCTAAACTATGCGACTCGCAATTGTTCTGCGCGGTGTCGCGCCTTTTGAAAATAGACCTCCTATATCGCATTTTTAGGAAAAGTGTTCAACATCAAAGTTGTAGATCTCGTCGAGATCTACAACTTTGATGTTGAACACTTTTCCTAAAAATGTCATATAGGGCGTCTATTTTCAAAGGGCGCGTGTTCTGCGTATATTACCTAAACTATGCGACTCGCAATTGTTCTGCGCGGTGTCGCGCCTTTTGAAAATAGACCTCCTATATCGCATTTTTAGGAAAAGTGTTCAACATCAAAGTTGTAGATCTCGTCGAGATCTACAACTTTGATGTTGAACACTTTTCCTAAAAATGTCATATAGGGCGTCTATTTTCAAAGGGCGCGTGTTCTGCGTATATTACCTAAACTATGCGACTCGCAATTGTTCTGCGCGGTGTCGCGCCTTTTGAAAATAGACCTCCTATATCGCATTTTTAGGAAAAGTGTTCAACATCAAAGTTGTAGATCTCGTCGAGATCTACAACTTTGATGTTGAACACTTTTCCTAAAAATGTCATATAGGGCGTCTATTTTCAAAGGGCGCGTGTTCTGCGTATATTACCTAAACTATGCGACTCGCAATTGTTCTGCGCGGTGTCGCGCCTTTTGAAAATAGACCTCCTATATCGCATTTTTAGGAAAAGTGTTCAACATCAAAGTTGTAGATCTCGTCGAGATCTACAACTTTGATGTTGAACACTTTTCCTAAAAATGTCATATAGGGCGTCTATTTTCAAAGGGCGCGTGTTCTGCGTATATTACCTAAACTATGCGACTCGCAATTGTTCTGCGCGGTGTCGCGCCTTTTGAAAATAGACCTCCTATATCGCATTTTTAGGAAAAGTGTTCAACATCAAAGTTGTAGATCTCGTCGAGATCTACAACTTTGATGTTGAACACTTTTCCTAAAAATGTCATATAGGGCGTCTATTTTCAAAGGGCGCGTGTTCTGCGTATATTACCTAAACTATGCGACTCGCAATTGTTCTGCGCGGTGTCGCGCCTTTTGAAAATAGACCTCCTATATCGCATTTTTAGGAAAAGTGTTCAACATCAAAGTTGTAGATCTCGTCGAGATCTACAACTTTGATGTTGAACACTTTTCCTAAAAATGTCATATAGGGCGTCTATTTTCAAAGGGCGCGTGTTCTGCGTATATTACCTAAACTATGCGACTCGCAATTGTTCTGCGCGGTGTCGCGCCTTTTGAAAATAGACCTCCTATATCGCATTTTTAGGAAAAGTGTTCAACATCAAAGTTGTAGATCTCGTCGAGATCTACAACTTTGATGTTGAACACTTTTCCTAAAAATGTCATATAGGGCGTCTATTTTCAAAGGGCGCGTGTTCTGCGTATATTACCTAAACTATGCGACTCGCAATTGTTCTGCGCGGTGTCGCGCCTTTTGAAAATAGACCTCCTATATCGCATTTTTAGGAAAAGTGTTCAACATCAAAGTTGTAGATCTCGTCGAGATCTACAACTTTGATGTTGAACACTTTTCCTAAAAATGTCATATAGGGCGTCTATTTTCAAAGGGCGCGTGTTCTGCGTATATTACCTAAACTATGCGACTCGCAATTGTTCTGCGCGGTGTCGCGCCTTTTGAAAATAGACCTCCTATATCGCATTTTTAGGAAAAGTGTTCAACATCAAAGTTGTAGATCTCGTCGAGATCTACAACTTTGATGTTGAACACTTTTCCTAAAAATGTCATATAGGGCGTCTATTTTCAAAGGGCGCGTGTTCTGCGTATATTACCTAAACTATGCGACTCGCAATTGTTCTGCGCGGTGTCGCGCCTTTTGAAAATAGACCTCCTATATCGCATTTTTAGGAAAAGTGTTCAACATCAAAGTTGTAGATCTCGTCGAGATCTACAACTTTGATGTTGAACACTTTTCCTAAAAATGTCATATAGGGCGTCTATTTTCAAAGGGCGCGTGTTCTGCGTATATTACCTAAACTATGCGACTCGCAATTGTTCTGCGCGGTGTCGCGCCTTTTGAAAATAGACCTCCTATATCGCATTTTTAGGAAAAGTGTTCAACATCAAAGTTGTAGATCTCGTCGAGATCTACAACTTTGATGTTGAACACTTTTCCTAAAAATGTCATATAGGGCGTCTATTTTCAAAGGGCGCGTGTTCTGCGTATATTACCTAAACTATGCGACTCGCAATTGTTCTGCGCGGTGTCGCGCCTTTTGAAAATAGACCTCCTATATCGCATTTTTAGGAAAAGTGTTCAACATCAAAGTTGTAGATCTCGTCGAGATCTACAACTTTGATGTTGAACACTTTTCCTAAAAATGTCATATAGGGCGTCTATTTTCAAAGGGCGCGTGTTCTGCGTATATTACCTAAACTATGCGACTCGCAATTGTTCTGCGCGGTGTCGCGCCTTTTGAAAATAGACCTCCTATATCGCATTTTTAGGAAAAGTGTTCAACATCAAAGTTGTAGATCTCGTCGAGATCTACAACTTTGATGTTGAACACTTTTCCTAAAAATGTCATATAGGGCGTCTATTTTCAAAGGGCGCGTGTTCTGCGTATATTACCTAAACTATGCGACTCGCAATTGTTCTGCGCGGTGTCGCGCCTTTTGAAAATAGACCTCCTATATCGCATTTTTAGGAAAAGTGTTCAACATCAAAGTTGTAGATCTCGTCGAGATCTACAACTTTGATGTTGAACACTTTTCCTAAAAATGTCATATAGGGCGTCTATTTTCAAAGGGCGCGTGTTCTGCGTATATTACCTAAACTATGCGACTCGCAATTGTTCTGCGCGGTGTCGCGCCTTTTGAAAATAGACCTCCTATATCGCATTTTTAGGAAAAGTGTTCAACATCAAAGTTGTAGATCTCGTCGAGATCTACAACTTTGATGTTGAACACTTTTCCTAAAAATGTCATATAGGGCGTCTATTTTCAAAGGGCGCGTGTTCTGCGTATATTACCTAAACTATGCGACTCGCAATTGTTCTGCGCGGTGTCGCGCCTTTTGAAAATAGACCTCCTATATCGCATTTTTAGGAAAAGTGTTCAACATCAAAGTTGTAGATCTCGTCGAGATCTACAACTTTGATGTTGAACACTTTTCCTAAAAATGTCATATAGGGCGTCTATTTTCAAAGGGCGCGTGTTCTGCGTATATTACCTAAACTATGCGACTCGCAATTGTTCTGCGCGGTGTCGCGCCTTTTGAAAATAGACCTCCTATATCGCATTTTTAGGAAAAGTGTTCAACATCAAAGTTGTAGATCTCGTCGAGATCTACAACTTTGATGTTGAACACTTTTCCTAAAAATGTCATATAGGGCGTCTATTTTCAAAGGGCGCGTGTTCTGCGTATATTACCTAAACTATGCGACTCGCAATTGTTCTGCGCGGTGTCGCGCCTTTTGAAAATAGACCTCCTATATCGCATTTTTAGGAAAAGTGTTCAACATCAAAGTTGTAGATCTCGTCGAGATCTACAACTTTGATGTTGAACACTTTTCCTAAAAATGTCATATAGGGCGTCTATTTTCAAAGGGCGCGTGTTCTGCGTATATTACCTAAACTATGCGACTCGCAATTGTTCTGCGCGGTGTCGCGCCTTTTGAAAATAGACCTCCTATATCGCATTTTTAGGAAAAGTGTTCAACATCAAAGTTGTAGATCTCGTCGAGATCTACAACTTTGATGTTGAACACTTTTCCTAAAAATGTCATATAGGGCGTCTATTTTCAAAGGGCGCGTGTTCTGCGTATATTACCTAAACTATGCGACTCGCAATTGTTCTGCGCGGTGTCGCGCCTTTTGAAAATAGACCTCCTATATCGCATTTTTAGGAAAAGTGTTCAACATCAAAGTTGTAGATCTCGTCGAGATCTACAACTTTGATGTTGAACACTTTTCCTAAAAATGTCATATAGGGCGTCTATTTTCAAAGGGCGCGTGTTCTGCGTATATTACCTAAACTATGCGACTCGCAATTGTTCTGCGCGGTGTCGCGCCTTTTGAAAATAGACCTCCTATATCGCATTTTTAGGAAAAGTGTTCAACATCAAAGTTGTAGATCTCGTCGAGATCTACAACTTTGATGTTGAACACTTTTCCTAAAAATGTCATATAGGGCGTCTATTTTCAAAGGGCGCGTGTTCTGCGTATATTACCTAAACTATGCGACTCGCAATTGTTCTGCGCGGTGTCGCGCCTTTTGAAAATAGACCTCCTATATCGCATTTTTAGGAAAAGTGTTCAACATCAAAGTTGTAGATCTCGTCGAGATCTACAACTTTGATGTTGAACACTTTTCCTAAAAATGTCATATAGGGCGTCTATTTTCAAAGGGCGCGTGTTCTGCGTATATTACCTAAACTATGCGACTCGCAATTGTTCTGCGCGGTGTCGCGCCTTTTGAAAATAGACCTCCTATATCGCATTTTTAGGAAAAGTGTTCAACATCAAAGTTGTAGATCTCGTCGAGATCTACAACTTTGATGTTGAACACTTTTCCTAAAAATGTCATATAGGGCGTCTATTTTCAAAGGGCGCGTGTTCTGCGTATATTACCTAAACTATGCGACTCGCAATTGTTCTGCGCGGTGTCGCGCCTTTTGAAAATAGACCTCCTATATCGCATTTTTAGGAAAAGTGTTCAACATCAAAGTTGTAGATCTCGTCGAGATCTACAACTTTGATGTTGAACACTTTTCCTAAAAATGTCATATAGGGCGTCTATTTTCAAAGGGCGCGTGTTCTGCGTATATTACCTAAACTATGCGACTCGCAATTGTTCTGCGCGGTGTCGCGCCTTTTGAAAATAGACCTCCTATATCGCATTTTTAGGAAAAGTGTTCAACATCAAAGTTGTAGATCTCGTCGAGATCTACAACTTTGATGTTGAACACTTTTCCTAAAAATGTCATATAGGGCGTCTATTTTCAAAGGGCGCGTGTTCTGCGTATATTACCTAAACTATGCGACTCGCAATTGTTCTGCGCGGTGTCGCGCCTTTTGAAAATAGACCTCCTATATCGCATTTTTAGGAAAAGTGTTCAACATCAAAGTTGTAGATCTCGTCGAGATCTACAACTTTGATGTTGAACACTTTTCCTAAAAATGTCATATAGGGCGTCTATTTTCAAAGGGCGCGTGTTCTGCGTATATTACCTAAACTATGCGACTCGCAATTGTTCTGCGCGGTGTCGCGCCTTTTGAAAATAGACCTCCTATATCGCATTTTTAGGAAAAGTGTTCAACATCAAAGTTGTAGATCTCGTCGAGATCTACAACTTTGATGTTGAACACTTTTCCTAAAAATGTCATATAGGGCGTCTATTTTCAAAGGGCGCGTGTTCTGCGTATATTACCTAAACTATGCGACTCGCAATTGTTCTGCGCGGTGTCGCGCCTTTTGAAAATAGACCTCCTATATCGCATTTTTAGGAAAAGTGTTCAACATCAAAGTTGTAGATCTCGTCGAGATCTACAACTTTGATGTTGAACACTTTTCCTAAAAATGTCATATAGGGCGTCTATTTTCAAAGGGCGCGTGTTCTGCGTATATTACCTAAACTATGCGACTCGCAATTGTTCTGCGCGGTGTCGCGCCTTTTGAAAATAGACCTCCTATATCGCATTTTTAGGAAAAGTGTTCAACATCAAAGTTGTAGATCTCGTCGAGATCTACAACTTTGATGTTGAACACTTTTCCTAAAAATGTCATATAGGGCGTCTATTTTCAAAGGGCGCGTGTTCTGCGTATATTACCTAAACTATGCGACTCGCAATTGTTCTGCGCGGTGTCGCGCCTTTTGAAAATAGACCTCCTATATCGCATTTTTAGGAAAAGTGTTCAACATCAAAGTTGTAGATCTCTACAACTTTTCCTAAAAATGTCATATAGGGCGTCTATTTTCAAAGGGCGCGTGTTCTGCGTATATTACCTAAACTATGCGACTCGCAATTGTTCTGCGCGGTGTCGCGCCTTTTGAAAATAGACCTCCTATATCGCATTTTTAGGAAAAGTGTTCAACATCAAAGTTGTAGATCTCGTCGAGATCTACAACTTTGATGTTGAACACTTTTCCTAAAAATGTCATATAGGGCGTCTATTTTCAAAGGGCGCGTGTTCTGCGTATATTACCTAAACTATGCGACTCGCAATTGTTCTGCGCGGTGTCGCGCCTTTTGAAAATAGACCTCCTATATCGCATTTTTAGGAAAAGTGTTCAACATCAAAGTTGTAGATCTCGTCGAGATCTACAACTTTGATGTTGAACACTTTTCCTAAAAATGTCATATAGGGCGTCTATTTTCAAAGGGCGCGTGTTCTGCGTATATTACCTAAACTATGCGACTCGCAATTGTTCTGCGCGGTGTCGCGCCTTTTGAAAATAGACCTCCTATATCGCATTTTTAGGAAAAGTGTTCAACATCAAAGTTGTAGATCTCGTCGAGATCTACAACTTTGATGTTGAACACTTTTCCTAAAAATGTCATATAGGGCGTCTATTTTCAAAGGGCGCGTGTTCTGCGTATATTACCTAAACTATGCGACTCGCAATTGTTCTGCGCGGTGTCGCGCCTTTTGAAAATAGACCTCCTATATCGCATTTTTAGGAAAAGTGTTCAACATCAAAGTTGTAGATCTCGTCGAGATCTACAACTTTGATGTTGAACACTTTTCCTAAAAATGTCATATAGGGCGTCTATTTTCAAAGGGCGCGTGTTCTGCGTATATTACCTAAACTATGCGACTCGCAATTGTTCTGCGCGGTGTCGCGCCTTTTGAAAATAGACCTCCTATATCGCATTTTTAGGAAAAGTGTTCAACATCAAAGTTGTAGATCTCGTCGAGATCTACAACTTTGATGTTGAACACTTTTCCTAAAAATGTCATATAGGGCGTCTATTTTCAAAGGGCGCGTGTTCTGCGTATATTACCTAAACTATGCGACTCGCAATTGTTCTGCGCGGTGTCGCGCCTTTTGAAAATAGACCTCCTATATCGCATTTTTAGGAAAAGTGTTCAACATCAAAGTTGTAGATCTCGTCGAGATCTACAACTTTGATGTTGAACACTTTTCCTAAAAATGTCATATAGGGCGTCTATTTTCAAAGGGCGCGTGTTCTGCGTAAATTACCTAAACTATGCGACTCGCAATTGTTCTGCGCGGTGTCGCGCCTTTTGAAAATAGACCTCCTATATCGCATTTTTAGGAAAAGTGTTCAACATCAAAGTTGTAGATCTCGTCGAGATCTACAACTTTGATGTTGAACACTTTTCCTAAAAATGTCATATAGGGCGTCTATTTTCAAAGGGCGCGTGTTCTGCGTATATTACCTAAACTATGCGACTCGCAATTGTTCTGCGCGGTGTCGCGCCTTTTGAAAATAGACCTCCTATATCGCATTTTTAGGAAAAGTGTTCAACATCAAAGTTGTAGATCTCGTCGAGATCTACAACTTTGATGTTGAACACTTTTCCTAAAAATGTCATATAGGGCGTCTATTTTCAAAGGGCGCGTGTTCTGCGTATATTACCTAAACTATGCGACTCGCAATTGTTCTGCGCGGTGTCGCGCCTTTTGAAAATAGACCTCCTATATCGCATTTTTAGGAAAAGTGTTCAACATCAAAGTTGTAGATCTCGTCGAGATCTACAACTTTGATGTTGAACACTTTTCCTAAAAATGTCATATAGGGCGTCTATTTTCAAAGGGCGCGTGTTCTGCGTAATTACCTAAACTATGCGACTCGCAATTGTTCTGCGCGGTGTCGCGCCTTTTGAAAATAGACCTCCTATATCGCATTTTTAGGAAAAGTGTTCAACATCAAAGTTGTAGATCTCGTCGAGATCTACAACTTTGATGTTGAACACTTTTCCTAAAAATGTCATATAGGGCGTCTATTTTCAAAGGGCGCGTGTTCTGCGTAATTACCTAAACTATGCGACTCGCAATTGTTCTGCGCGGTGTCGCGCCTTTTGAAAATAGACCTCCTATATCGCATTTTTAGGAAAAGTGTTCAACATCAAAGTTGTAGATCTCGTCGAGATCTACAACTTTGATGTTGAACACTTTTCCTAAAAATGTCATATAGGGCGTCTATTTTCAAAAGGCGCGTGTTCTGCGTATATTACCTAAACTATGCGACTCGCAATTGTTCTGCGCGGTGTCGCGCCTTTTGAAAATAGACCTCCTATATCGCATTTTTAGGAAAAGTGTTCAACATCAAAGTTGTAGATCTCGTCGAGATCTACAACTTTGATGTTGAACACTTTTCCTAAAAATGTCATATAGGGCGTCTATTTTCAAAGGGCGCGTGTTCTGCGTATATTACCTAAACTATGCGACTCGCAATTGTTCTGCGCGGTGTCGCGCCTTTTGAAAATAGACCTCCTATATCGCATTTTTAGGAAAAGTGTTCAACATCAAAGTTGTAGATCTCGTCGAGATCTACAACTTTGATGTTGAACACTTTTCCTAAAAATGTCATATAGGGCGTCTATTTTCAAAGGGCGCGTGTTCTGCGTATATTACCTAAACTATGCGACTCGCAATTGTTCTGCGCGGTGTCGCGCCTTTTGAAAATAGACCTCCTATATCGCATTTTTAGGAAAAGTGTTCAACATCAAAGTTGTAGATCTCGTCGAGATCTACAACTTTGATGTTGAACACTTTTCCTAAAAATGTCATATAGGGCGTCTATTTTCAAAGGGCGCGTGTTCTGCGTATATTACCTAAACTATGCGACTCGCAATTGTTCTGCGCGGTGTCGCGCCTTTTGAAAATAGACCTCCTATATCGCATTTTTAGGAAAAGTGTTCAACATCAAAGTTGTAGATCTCGTCGAGATCTACAACTTTGATGTTGAACACTTTTCCTAAAAATGTCATATAGGGCGTCTATTTTCAAAGGGCGCGTGTTCTGCGTATATTACCTAAACTATGCGACTCGCAATTGTTCTGCGCGGTGTCGCGCCTTTTGAAAATAGACCTCCTATATCGCATTTTTAGGAAAAGTGTTCAACATCAAAGTTGTAGATCTCGTCGAGATCTACAACTTTGATGTTGAACACTTTTCCTAAAAATGTCATATAGGGCGTCTATTTTCAAAGGGCGCGTGTTCTGCGTATATTACCTAAACTATGCGACTCGCAATTGTTCTGCGCGGTGTCGCGCCTTTTGAAAATAGACCTCCTATATCGCATTTTTAGGAAAAGTGTTCAACATCAAAGTTGTAGATCTCGTACACTTTTCCTAAAAATGTCATATAGGGCGTCTATTTTCAAAGGGCGCGTGTTCTGCGTATATTACCTAAACTATGCGACTCGCAATTGTTCTGCGCGGTGTCGCGCCTTTTGAAAATAGACCTCTATATCGCATTTTTAGGAAAAGTGTTCAACATCAAAGTTGTAGATCTCGTCGAGATCTACAACTTTGATGTTGAACACTTTTCCTAAAAATGTCATATAGGGCGTCTATTTTCAAAGGGCGCGTGTTCTGCGTATATTACCTAAACTATGCGACTCGCAATTGTTCTGCGCGGTGTCGCGCCTTTTGAAAATAGACCTCCTATATCGCATTTTTAGGAAAAGTGTTCAACATCAAAGTTGTAGATCTCGTCGAGATCTACAACTTTGATGTTGAACACTTTTCCTAAAAATGTCATATAGGGCGTCTATTTTCAAAGGGCGCGTGTTCTGCGTATATTACCTAAACTATGCGACTCGCAATTGTTCTGCGCGGTGTCGCGCCTTTTGAAAATAGACCTCCTATATCGCATTTTTAGGAAAAGTGTTCAACATCAAAGTTGTAGATCTCGTCGAGATCTACAACTTTGATGTTGAACACTTTTCCTAAAAATGTCATATAGGGCGTCTATTTTCAAAGGGCGCGTGTTCTGCGTATATTACCTAAACTATGCGACTCGCAATTGTTCTGCGCGGTGTCGCGCCTTTTGAAAATAGACCTCCTATATCGCATTTTTAGGAAAAGTGTTCAACATCAAAGTTGTAGATCTCGTCGAGATCTACAACTTTGATGTTGAACACTTTTCCTAAAAATGTCATATAGGGCGTCTATTTTCAAAGGGCGCGTGTTCTGCGTATATTACCTAAACTATGCGACTCGCAATTGTTCTGCGCGGTGTCGCGCCTTTTGAAAATAGACCTCCTATATCGCATTTTTAGGAAAAGTGTTCAACATCAAAGTTGTAGATCTCGTCGAGATCTACAACTTTGATGTTGAACACTTTTCCTAAAAATGTCATATAGGGCGTCTATTTTCAAAGGGCGCGTGTTCTGCGTATATTACCTAAACTATGCGACTCGCAATTGTTCTGCGCGGTGTCGCGCCTTTTGAAAATAGACCTCCTATATCGCATTTTTAGGAAAAGTGTTCAACATCAAAGTTGTAGATCTCGTCGAGATCTACAACTTTGATGTTGAACACTTTTCCTAAAAATGTCATATAGGGCGTCTATTTTCAAAGGGCGCGTGTTCTGCGTATATTACCTAAACTATGCGACTCGCAATTGTTCTGCGCGGTGTCGCGCCTTTTGAAAATAGACCTCCTATATCGCATTTTTAGGAAAAGTGTTCAACATCAAAGTTGTAGATCTCGTCGAGATCTACAACTTTGATGTTGAACACTTTTCCTAAAAATGTCATATAGGGCGTCTATTTTCAAAGGGCGCGTGTTCTGCGTATATTACCTAAACTATGCGACTCGCAATTGTTCTGCGCGGTGTCGCGCCTTTTGAAAATAGACCTCCTATATCGCATTTTTAGGAAAAGTGTTCAACATCAAAGTTGTAGATCTCGTCGAGATCTACAACTTTGATGTTGAACACTTTTCCTAAAAATGTCATATAGGGCGTCTATTTTCAAAGGGCGCGTGTTCTGCGTATATTACCTAAACTATGCGACTCGCAATTGTTCTGCGCGGTGTCGCGCCTTTTGAAAATAGACCTCCTATATCGCATTTTTAGGAAAAGTGTTCAACATCAAAGTTGTAGATCTCGTCGAGATCTACAACTTTGATGTTGAACACTTTTCCTAAAAATGTCATATAGGGCGTCTATTTTCAAAGGGCGCGTGTTCTGCGTATATTACCTAAACTATGCGACTCGCAATTGTTCTGCGCGGTGTCGCGCCTTTTGAAAATAGACCTCCTATATCGCATTTTTAGGAAAAGTGTTCAACATCAAAGTTGTAGATCTCGTCGAGATCTACAACTTTGATGTTGAACACTTTTCCTAAAAATGTCATATAGGGCGTCTATTTTCAAAGGGCGCGTGTTCTGCGTATATTACCTAAACTATGCGACTCGCAATTGTTCTGCGCGGTGTCGCGCCTTTTGAAAATAGACCTCCTATATCGCATTTTTAGGAAAAGTGTTCAACATCAAAGTTGTAGATCTCGTCGAGATCTACAACTTTGATGTTGAACACTTTTCCTAAAAATGTCATATAGGGCGTCTATTTTCAAAGGGCGCGTGTTCTGCGTATATTACCTAAACTATGCGACTCGCAATTGTTCTGCGCGGTGTCGCGCCTTTTGAAAATAGACCTCCTATATCGCATTTTTAGGAAAAGTGTTCAACATCAAAGTTGTAGATCTCGTCGAGATCTACAACTTTGATGTTGAACACTTTTCCTAAAAATGTCATATAGGGCGTCTATTTTCAAAGGGCGCGTGTTCTGCGTATATTACCTAAACTATGCGACTCGCAATTGTTCTGCGCGGTGTCGCGCCTTTTGAAAATAGACCTCCTATATCGCATTTTTAGGAAAAGTGTTCAACATCAAAGTTGTAGATCTCGTCGAGATCTACAACTTTGATGTTGAACACTTTTCCTAAAAATGTCATATAGGGCGTCTATTTTCAAAGGGCGCGTGTTCTGCGTAAATTACCTAAACTATGCGACTCGCAATTGTTCTGCGCGGTGTCGCGCCTTTTGAAAATAGACCTCCTATATCGCATTTTTAGGAAAAGTGTTCAACATCAAAGTTGTAGATCTCGTCGAGATCTACAACTTTGATGTTGAACACTTTTCCTAAAAATGTCATATAGGGCGTCTATTTTCAAAGGGCGCGTGTTCTGCGTAAATATTACCTAAACTATGCGACTCGCAATTGTTCTGCGCGGGTGATCGAGATCTACAACTTTGATGTTGAACACTTTTCCTAAAAATGTCATATAGGGCGTCTATTTTCAAAGGGCGCGTGTTCTGCGTATATTACCTAAACTATGCGACTCGCAATTGTTCTGCGCGGTGTCGCGCCTTTTGAAAATAGACCTCCTATATCGCATTTTTAGGAAAAGTGTTCAACATCAAAGTTGTAGATCTCGTCGAGATCTACAACTTTGATGTTGAACACTTTTCCTAAAAATGTCATATAGGGCGTCTATTTTCAAAGGGCGCGTGTTCTGCGTATATTACCTAAACTATGCGACTCGCAATTGTTCTGCGCGGTGTCGCGCCTTTTGAAAATAGACCTCCTATATCGCATTTTTAGGAAAAGTGTTCAACATCAAAGTTGTAGATCTCGTCGAGATCTACAACTTTGATGTTGAACACTTTTCCTAAAAATGTCATATAGGGCGTCTATTTTCAAAGGGCGCGTGTTCTGCGTATATTACCTAAACTATGCGACTCGCAATTGTTCTGCGCGGTGTCGCGCCTTTTGAAAATAGACCTCCTATATCGCATTTTAGGAAAAGTGTTCAACATCAAAGTTGTAGATCTCGTCGAGATCTACAACTTTGATGTTGAACACTTTTCCTAAAAATGTCATATAGGGCGTCTATTTTCAAAGGGCGCGTGTTCTGCGTATATTACCTAAACTATGCGACTCGCAATTGTTCTGCGCGGTGTCGCGCCTTTTGAAAATAGACCTCCTATATCGCATTTTTAGGAAAAGTGTTCAACATCAAAGTTGTAGATCTCGTCGAGATCTACAACTTTGATGTTGAACACTTTTCCTAAAAATGTCATATAGGGCGTCTATTTTCAAAGGGCGCGTGTTCTGCGTATATTACCTAAACTATGCGACTCGCAATTGTTCTGCGCGGTGTCGCGCCTTTTGAAAATAGACCTCCTATATCGCATTTTTAGGAAAAGTGTTCAACATCAAAGTTGTAGATCTCGTCGAGATCTACAACTTTGATGTTGAACACTTTTCCTAAAAATGTCATATAGGGCGTCTATTTTCAAAGGGCGCGTGTTCTGCGTATATTACCTAAACTATGCGACTCGCAATTGTTCTGCGCGGTGTCGCGCCTTTTGAAAATAGACCTCCTATATCGCATTTTTAGGAAAAGTGTTCAACATCAAAGTTGTAGATCTCGTCGAGATCTACAACTTTGATGTTGAACACTTTTCCTAAAAATGTCATATAGGGCGTCTATTTTCAAAGGGCGCGTGTTCTGCGTATATTACCTAAACTATGCGACTCGCAATTGTTCTGCGCGGTGTCGCGCCTTTTGAAAATAGACCTCCTATATCGCATTTTTAGGAAAAGTGTTCAACATCAAAGTTGTAGATCTCGTCGAGATCTACAACTTTGATGTTGAACACTTTTCCTAAAAATGTCATATAGGGCGTCTATTTTCAAAGGGCGCGTGTTCTGCGTATATTACCTAAACTATGCGACTCGCAATTGTTCTGCGCGGTGTCGCGCCTTTTGAAAATAGACCTCCTATATCGCATTTTTAGGAAAAGTGTTCAACATCAAAGTTGTAGATCTCGTCGAGATCTACAACTTTGATGTTGAACACTTTTCCTAAAAATGTCATATAGGGCGTCTATTTTCAAAGGGCGCGTGTTCTGCGTATATTACCTAAACTATGCGACTCGCAATTGTTCTGCGCGGTGTCGCGCCTTTTGAAAATAGACCTCCTATATCGCATTTTTAGGAAAAGTGTTCAACATCAAAGTTGTAGATCTCGTCGAGATCTACAACTTTGATGTTGAACACTTTTCCTAAAAATGTCATATAGGGCGTCTATTTTCAAAGGGCGCGTGTTCTGCGTATATTACCTAAACTATGCGACTCGCAATTGTTCTGCGCGGTGTCGCGCCTTTTGAAAATAGACCTCCTATATCGCATTTTTAGGAAAAGTGTTCAACATCAAAGTTGTAGATCTCGTCGAGATCTACAACTTTGATGTTGAACACTTTTCCTAAAAATGTCATATAGGGCGTCTATTTTCAAAGGGCGCGTGTTCTGCGTATATTACCTAAACTATGCGACTCGCAATTGTTCTGCGCGGTGTCGCGCCTTTTGAAAATAGACCTCCTATATCGCATTTTTAGGAAAAGTGTTCAACATCAAAGTTGTAGATCTCGTCGAGATCTACAACTTTGATGTTGAACACTTTTCCTAAAAATGTCATATAGGGCGTCTATTTTCAAAGGGCGCGTGTTCTGCGTATATTACCTAAACTATGCGACTCGCAATTGTTCTGCGCGGTGTCGCGCCTTTTGAAAATAGACCTCCTATATCGCATTTTTAGGAAAAGTGTTCAACATCAAAGTTGTAGATCTCGTCGAGATCTACAACTTTGATGTTGAACACTTTTCCTAAAAATGTCATATAGGGCGTCTATTTTCAAAGGGCGCGTGTTCTGCGTATATTACCTAAACTATGCGACTCGCAATTGTTCTGCGCGGTGTCGCGCCTTTTGAAAATAGACCTCCTATATCGCATTTTTAGGAAAAGTGTTCAACATCAAAGTTGTAGATCTCGTCGAGATCTACAACTTTGATGTTGAACACTTTTCCTAAAAATGTCATATAGGGCGTCTATTTTCAAAGGGCGCGTGTTCTGCGTATATTACCTAAACTATGCGACTCGCAATTGTTCTGCGCGGTGTCGCGCCTTTTGAAAATAGACCTCCTATATCGCATTTTTAGGAAAAGTGTTCAACATCAAAGTTGTAGATCTCGTCGAGATCTACAACTTTGATGTTGAACACTTTTCCTAAAAATGTCATATAGGGCGTCTATTTTCAAAGGGCGCGTGTTCTGCGTATATTACCTAAACTATGCGACTCGCAATTGTTCTGCGCGGTGTCGCGCCTTTTGAAAATAGACCTCCTATATCGCATTTTTAGGAAAAGTGTTCAACATCAAAGTTGTAGATCTCGTCGAGATCTACAACTTTGATGTTGAACACTTTTCCTAAAAATGTCATATAGGGCGTCTATTTTCAAAGGGCGCGTGTTCTGCGTATATTACCTAAACTATGCGACTCGCAATTGTTCTGCGCGGTGTCGCGCCTTTTGAAAATAGACCTCCTATATCGCATTTTTAGGAAAAGTGTTCAACATCAAAGTTGTAGATCTCGTCGAGATCTACAACTTTGATGTTGAACACTTTTCCTAAAAATGTCATATAGGGCGTCTATTTCAAAGGGCGCGTGTTCTGCGTAATTACCTAAACTATGCGACTCGCAATTGTTCTGCGCGCAATCTGACGAGATCTACAACTTTGATGTTGAACACTTTTCCTAAAAATGTCATATAGGGCGTCTATTTTCAAAGGGCGCGTGTTCTGCGTATATTACCTAAACTATGCGACTCGCAATTGTTCTGCGCGGTGTCGCGCCTTTTGAAAATAGACCTCCTATATCGCATTTTTAGGAAAAGTGTTCAACATCAAAGTTGTAGATCTCGTCGAGATCTACAACTTTGATGTTGAACACTTTTCCTAAAAATGTCATATAGGGCGTCTATTTTCAAAGGGCGCGTGTTCTGCGTAAATTACCTAAACTATGCGACTCGCAATTGTTCTGCGCGGTGTCGCGCCTTTTGAAAATAGACCTCCTATATCGCATTTTTAGGAAAAGTGTTCAACATCAAAGTTGTAGATCTCGTCGAGATCTACAACTTTGATGTTGAACACTTTTCCTAAAAATGTCATATAGGGCGTCTATTTTCAAAGGGCGCGTGTTCTGCGTATATTACCTAAACTATGCGACTCGCAATTGTTCTGCGCGGTGTCGCGCCTTTTGAAAATAGACCTCCTATATCGCATTTTTAGGAAAAGTGTTCAACATCAAAGTTGTAGATCTCGTCGAGATCTACAACTTTGATGTTGAACACTTTTCCTAAAAATGTCATATAGGGCGTCTATTTTCAAAGGGCGCGTGTTCTGCGTATATTACCTAAACTATGCGACTCGCAATTGTTCTGCGCGGTGTCGCGCCTTTTGAAAATAGACCTCCTATATCGCATTTTTAGGAAAAGTGTTCAACATCAAAGTTGTAGATCTCGTCGAGATCTACAACTTTGATGTTGAACACTTTTCCTAAAAATGTCATATAGGGCGTCTATTTTCAAAGGGCGCGTGTTCTGCGTATATTACCTAAACTATGCGACTCGCAATTGTTCTGCGCGGTGTCGCGCCTTTTGAAAATAGACCTCCTATATCGCATTTTTAGGAAAAGTGTTCAACATCAAAGTTGTAGATCTCGTCGAGATCTACAACTTTGATGTTGAACACTTTTCCTAAAAATGTCATATAGGGCGTCTATTTTCAAAGGGCGCGTGTTCTGCGTATATTACCTAAACTATGCGACTCGCAATTGTTCTGCGCGGTGTCGCGCCTTTTGAAAATAGACCTCCTATATCGCATTTTTAGGAAAAGTGTTCAACATCAAAGTTGTAGATCTCGTCGAGATCTACAACTTTGATGTTGAACACTTTTCCTAAAAATGTCATATAGGGCGTCTATTTTCAAAGGGCGCGTGTTCTGCGTATATTACCTAAACTATGCGACTCGCAATTGTTCTGCGCGGTGTCGCGCCTTTTGAAAATAGACCTCCTATATCGCATTTTTAGGAAAAGTGTTCAACATCAAAGTTGTAGATCTACAACGATGTTGAACACTTTTCCTAAAAATGTCATATAGGGCGTCTATTTTCAAAGGGCGCGTGTTCTGCGTATATTACCTAAACTATGCGACTCGCAATTGTTCTGCGCGGTGTCGCGCCTTTTGAAAATAGACCTCCTATATCGCATTTTTAGGAAAAGTGTTCAACATCAAAGTTGTAGATCTCGTCGAGATCTACAACTTTGATGTTGAACACTTTTCCTAAAAATGTCATATAGGGCGTCTATTTTCAAAGGGCGCGTGTTCTGCGTATATTACCTAAACTATGCGACTCGCAATTGTTCTGCGCGGTGTCGCGCCTTTTGAAAATAGACCTCCTATATCGCATTTTTAGGAAAAGTGTTCAACATCAAAGTTGTAGATCTCGTCGAGATCTACAACTTTGATGTTGAACACTTTTCCTAAAAATGTCATATAGGGCGTCTATTTTCAAAGGGCGCGTGTTCTGCGTATATTACCTAAACTATGCGACTCGCAATTGTTCTGCGCGGTGTCGCGCCTTTTGAAAATAGACCTCCTATATCGCATTTTTAGGAAAAGTGTTCAACATCAAAGTTGTAGATCTCGTCGAGATCTACAACTTTGATGTTGAACACTTTTCCTAAAAATGTCATATAGGGCGTCTATTTTCAAAGGGCGCGTGTTCTGCGTATAATTACCTAAACTATGCGACTCGCAATTGTTCTGCGCGGTGTCGCGCCTTTTGAAAATAGACCTCCTATATCGCATTTTTAGGAAAAGTGTTCAACATCAAAGTTGTAGATCTCGTCGAGATCTACAACTTTGATGTTGAACACTTTTCCTAAAAATGTCATATAGGGCGTCTATTTTCAAAGGGCGCGTGTTCTGCGTATATTACCTAAACTATGCGACTCGCAATTGTTCTGCGCGGTGTCGCGCCTTTTGAAAATAGACCTCCTATATCGCATTTTTAGGAAAAGTGTTCAACATCAAAGTTGTAGATCTCGTCGAGATCTACAACTTTGATGTTGAACACTTTTCCTAAAAATGTCATATAGGGCGTCTATTTTCAAAGGGCGCGTGTTCTGCGTAATTACCTAAACTATGCGACTCGCAATTGTTCTGCGCGGTGTCGCGCCTTTTGAAAATAGACCTCCTATATCGCATTTTTAGGAAAAGTGTTCAACATCAAAGTTGTAGATCTCGTCGAGATCTACAACTTTGATGTTGAACACTTTTCCTAAAAATGTCATATAGGGCGTCTATTTTCAAAGGGCGCGTGTTCTGCGTATATTACCTAAACTATGCGACTCGCAATTGTTCTGCGCGGTGTCGCGCCTTTTGAAAATAGACCTCCTATATCGCATTTTTAGGAAAAGTGTTCAACATCAAAGTTGTAGATCTCGTCGAGATCTACAACTTTGATGTTGAACACTTTTCCTAAAAATGTCATATAGGGCGTCTATTTTCAAAGGGCGCGTGTTCTGCGTATATTACCTAAACTATGCGACTCGCAATTGTTCTGCGCGGTGTCGCGCCTTTTGAAAATAGACCTCCTATATCGCATTTTTAGGAAAAGTGTTCAACATCAAAGTTGTAGATCTCGTCGAGATCTACAACTTTGATGTTGAACACTTTTCCTAAAAATGTCATATAGGGCGTCTATTTTCAAAGGGCGCGTGTTCTGCGTAATATTACCTAAACTATGCGACTCGCAATTGTTCTGCGCGGTGTCGCGCCTTTTGAAAATAGACCTCCTATATCGCATTTTTAGGAAAAGTGTTCAACATCAAAGTTGTAGATCTCGTCGAGATCTACAACTTTGATGTTGAACACTTTTCCTAAAAATGTCATATAGGGCGTCTATTTTCAAAGGGCGCGTGTTCTGCGTAAATTACCTAAACTATGCGACTCGCAATTGTTCTGCGCGGTGTCGCGCCTTTTGAAAATAGACCTCCTATATCGCATTTTTAGGAAAAGTGTTCAACATCAAAGTTGTAGATCTCGTCGAGATCTACAACTTTGATGTTGAACACTTTTCCTAAAAATGTCATATAGGGCGTCTATTTTCAAAGGGCGCGTGTTCTGCGTATATTACCTAAACTATGCGACTCGCAATTGTTCTGCGCGGTGTCGCGCCTTTTGAAAATAGACCTCCTATATCGCATTTTTAGGAAAAGTGTTCAACATCAAAGTTGTAGATCTCGTCGAGATCTACAACTTTGATGTTGAACACTTTTCCTAAAAATGTCATATAGGGCGTCTATTTTCAAAGGGCGCGTGTTCTGCGTATATTACCTAAACTATGCGACTCGCAATTGTTCTGCGCGGTGTCGCGCCTTTTGAAAATAGACCTCCTATATCGCATTTTTAGGAAAAGTGTTCAACATCAAAGTTGTAGATCTCGTCGAGATCTACAACTTTGATGTTGAACACTTTTCCTAAAAATGTCATATAGGGCGTCTATTTTCAAAGGGCGCGTGTTCTGCGTATATTACCTAAACTATGCGACTCGCAATTGTTCTGCGCGGTGTCGCGCCTTTTGAAAATAGACCTCCTATATCGCATTTTTAGGAAAAGTGTTCAACATCAAAGTTGTAGATCTCGTCGAGATCTACAACTTTGATGTTGAACACTTTTCCTAAAAATGTCATATAGGGCGTCTATTTTCAAAGGGCGCGTGTTCTGCGTATATTACCTAAACTATGCGACTCGCAATTGTTCTGCGCGGTGTCGCGCCTTTTGAAAATAGACCTCCTATATCGCATTTTTAGGAAAAGTGTTCAACATCAAAGTTGTAGATCTCGTCGAGATCTACAACTTTGATGTTGAACACTTTTCCTAAAAATGTCATATAGGGCGTCTATTTTCAAAGGGCGCGTGTTCTGCGTATATTACCTAAACTATGCGACTCGCAATTGTTCTGCGCGGTGTCGCGCCTTTTGAAAATAGACCTCCTATATCGCATTTTTAGGAAAAGTGTTCAACATCAAAGTTGTAGATCTCGTCGAGATCTACAACTTTGATGTTGAACACTTTTCCTAAAAATGTCATATAGGGCGTCTATTTTCAAAGGGCGCGTGTTCTGCGTATATTACCTAAACTATGCGACTCGCAATTGTTCTGCGCGGTGTCGCGCCTTTTGAAAATAGACCTCCTATATCGCATTTTTAGGAAAAGTGTTCAACATCAAAGTTGTAGATCTCGTCGAGATCTACAACTTTGATGTTGAACACTTTTCCTAAAAATGTCATATAGGGCGTCTATTTTCAAAGGGCGCGTGTTCTGCGTATATTACCTAAACTATGCGACTCGCAATTGTTCTGCGCGGTGTCGCGCCTTTTGAAAATAGACCTCCTATATCGCATTTTTAGGAAAAGTGTTCAACATCAAAGTTGTAGATCTCGTCGAGATCTACAACTTTGATGTTGAACACTTTTCCTAAAAATGTCATATAGGGCGTCTATTTTCAAAGGGCGCGTGTTCTGCGTATATTACCTAAACTATGCGACTCGCAATTGTTCTGCGCGGTGTCGCGCCTTTTGAAAATAGACCTCCTATATCGCATTTTTAGGAAAAGTGTTCAACATCAAAGTTGTAGATCTCGTCGAGATCTACAACTTTGATGTTGAACACTTTTCCTAAAAATGTCATATAGGGCGTCTATTTTCAAAGGGCGCGTGTTCTGCGTATATTACCTAAACTATGCGACTCGCAATTGTTCTGCGCGGTGTCGCGCCTTTTGAAAATAGACCTCCTATATCGCATTTTTAGGAAAAGTGTTCAACATCAAAGTTGTAGATCTCGTCGAGATCTACAACTTTGATGTTGAACACTTTTCCTAAAAATGTCATATAGGGCGTCTATTTTCAAAGGGCGCGTGTTCTGCGTATATTACCTAAACTATGCGACTCGCAATTGTTCTGCGCGGTGTCGCGCCTTTTGAAAATAGACCTCCTATATCGCATTTTTAGGAAAAGTGTTCAACATCAAAGTTGTAGATCTCGTCGAGATCTACAACTTTGATGTTGAACACTTTTCCTAAAAATGTCATATAGGGCGTCTATTTTCAAAGGGCGCGTGTTCTGCGTAATTACCTAAACTATGCGACTCGCAATTGTTCTGCGCGGTGTCGCGCCTTTTGAAAATAGACCTCCTATATCGCATTTTTAGGAAAAGTGTTCAACATCAAAGTTGTAGATCTCGTCGAGATCTACAACTTTGATGTTGAACACTTTTCCTAAAAATGTCATATAGGGCGTCTATTTTCAAAGGCGCGTGTTCTGCGTATATTACCTAAACTATGCGACTCGCAATTGTTCTGCGCGGTGTCGCGCCTTTTGAAAATAGACCTCCTATATCGCATTTTTAGGAAAAGTGTTCAACATCAAAGTTGTAGATCTCGTCGAGATCTACAACTTTGATGTTGAACACTTTTCCTAAAAATGTCATATAGGGCGTCTATTTTCAAAGGGCGCGTGTTCTGCGTATATTACCTAAACTATGCGACTCGCAATTGTTCTGCGCGGGGTGTCGCGCCTTTTGAAAATAGACCTCCTATATCGCATTTTTAGGAAAAGTGTTCAACATCAAAGTTGTAGATCTCGTCGAGATCTACAACTTTGATGTTGAACACTTTTCCTAAAAATGTCATATAGGGCGTCTATTTTCAAAGGGCGCGTGTTCTGCGTATATTACCTAAACTATGCGACTCGCAATTGTTCTGCGCGGTGTCGCGCCTTTTGAAAATAGACCTCCTATATCGCATTTTTAGGAAAAGTGTTCAACATCAAAGTTGTAGATCTCGTCGAGATCTACAACTTTGATGTTGAACACTTTTCCTAAAAATGTCATATAGGGCGTCTATTTTCAAAGGGCGCGTGTTCTGCGTATATTACCTAAACTATGCGACTCGCAATTGTTCTGCGCTGATGTGCGGCCTTTTGAAAATAGACCTCCTATATCGCATTTTTAGGAAAAGTGTTCAACATCAAGTTGTAGATCTCGTCGAGATCTACAACTTTGATGTTGAACACTTTTCCTAAAAATGTCATATAGGGCGTCTATTTTCAAAGGGCGCGTGTTCTGCGTAAATTACCTAAACTATGCGACTCGCAATTGTTCCTGCGCGGTGTCGCGCCTTTTGAAAATAGACCTCCTATATCGCATTTTTTAGGAAAAGTGTTCAACATCCAAAGTTGTAGATCTCGTCGAGATCTACAACTTTGATGTTGAAACACTTTTCCTAAAAATGTCATATATAGGGCGTCTATTTTCAAAGGGCGCGTGTTCTGCGTATATTACCTAAACTATCGACTCGCAATTGTTCTGCGCGTGTCGCGCCTTTTGAAAATAGACCTCCTATATCGCATTTTTAGGAAAAGTGTTCAACATCAAAGTTGTAGATCTCGTACGAGATCTACAACTTTGATGTTGAACACTTTTCCTAAAAATGTCATATAGGGCGTCTATTTTCAAAGGGCGCGTGTTCTGCGTAAATTACCTAAACTATGCGACTCGCAATTGTTCTGCGCGGTGTCGCGCCTTTTGAAAATAGACCTCCTATATCGCATTTTTAGGAAAAGTGTTCAACATCAAAGTTGTAGATCTCGTCGAGATCTACAACTTTGATGTTGAACACTTTTCCTAAAAATGTCATATAGGGCGTCTATTTTCAAAGGGCGCGTGTTCTGCGTATATTACCTAAACTATGCGACTCGCAATTGTTCTGCGCGGGTGTCGCGCCTTTTGAAAATAGACCTCCTATATCGCATTTTTAGGAAAAGTGTTCAACATCAAAGTTGTAGATCTCGTCGAGATCTACAACTTTGATGTTGAACACTTTTCCTAAAAATGTCATATAGGGCGTCTATTTCAAAGGGCGCGTGTTCTGCGTATAATTACCTAAACTATGCGACTCGCAATTGTTCTGCGCGGTGTCGCGCCTTTTGAAAATAGACCTCCTATATCGCATTTTAGGAAAAGTGTTCAACATCAAAGTTGTAGATCTCGTCGAGATCTACAACTTTGATGTTGAACACTTTTCCTAAAAATGTCATATAGGGCGTCTATTTTCAAAGGGCGCGTGTTCTGCGTATATTACCTAAACTATGCGACTCGCAATTGTTCTGCGCGGTGTCGCGCCTTTTGAAAATAGACCTCCTATATCGCATTTTTTAGGAAAAGTGTTCAACATCAAAGTTGTAGATCTCGTCGAGATATTACAACTTTGATGCTGAACACTTTTCCTAAAAATGTCATATAGGGCGTCTATTTTCAAAGGGCGCGTGTTCTGCGTATATTACCTAAACTATGCGACTCGCAATTGTTCTGCGCCGGTGTCGCGCCTTTTGAAAATAGACCTCCTATATCGCATTTTTAGGAAAAGTGTTCAACATCAAAGTTGTAGATCTCGTCGAGATCTACAACTTTGATGTTGAACACTTTTCCTAAAAATGTCATATAGGGCGTCTATTTTCAAAGGGCGCGTTGTTCTGCGTATATTACCTAAACTATGCGACTCGCAATTGTTCTGCGCGGTGTCGCGCCTTTTGAAAATAGACCTCCTATATCGCATTTTTAGGAAAAGTGTTCAACATCAAAGTTGTAGATCTCGTCGAGATCTACAACTTTGATGTTGAACACTTTTCCTAAAAATGTCATATAGGGCGTCTATTTTCAAAGGGCGCGTGTTCTGCGTATATTACCTAAACTATGCGACTCGCAATTGTTCTGCGCGGTGTCGCGCCTTTTGAAAATAGACCTCCTATATCGCATTTTTAGGAAAAGTGTTCAACATCAAAGTTGTAGATCTCGTCGAGATCTACAACTTTGATGTTGAACACTTTTCCTAAAAATGTCATATAGGGCGTCTATTTTCAAAGGGCGCGTGTTTCTGCGTAATTACCTAAACTATGCGACTCGCAATTGTTCTGCGCGGTGTCGCGCCTTTTGAAAATAGACCTCCTATATCGCATTTTTTAGGAAAAGTGTTCAACATCAAAGTTGTAGATCTCGTCGAGATCTACAACTTTGATGTTGAACACTTTTCCTAAAAATGTCATATAGGGCGTCTATTTTCAAAGGGCGCGGTGTTCTGCGTAATATTACCTAAACTATGCGACTCGCAATTGTTCTGCGCGGTGTCGCGCCTTTTGAAAATAGACCTCCTATATCGCATTTTTAGGAAAAGTGTTCAACATCAAAGTTGTAGATCTCGTCGAGATCTACAACTTTGATGTTGAACACTTTCCTAAAAATGTCATATAGGGCGTCTATTTTCAAAGGGCGCGTGTTCTGCGTATATTACCTAAACTATGCGACTCGCAATTGTTCTGCGCGGTGTCGCGCCTTTTGAAAATAGACCTCCTATATCGCATTTTTAGGAAAAGTGTTCAACATCAAAGTTGTAGATCTCGTCGAGATCTACAACTTTGATGTTGAACACTTTTCCTAAAAATGTCATATATGGCGTCTATTTTCAAAGGGCGCGTGTTCTGCGTATATTACCTAAACTATGCGACTCGCAATTGTTCTGCGCGGTGTCGCGCCTTTTGAAAATAGACCTCCTATATCGCATTTTTAGGAAAAGTGTTCAACATCAAAGTTGTAGATCTCGTCGAGATCTACAACTTTGATGTTGAACACTTTTCCTAAAAATGTCATATAGGGCGTCTATTTTCAAAGGGCGCGTGTTCTGCGTAAATTACCTAAACTATGCGACTCGCAATTGTTCTGCGCGGTGTCGCGCCTTTTGAAAATAGACCTCCTATATCGCATTTTTAGGAAAAGTGTTCAACATCAAAGTTGTAGATCTCGTCGAGATCTACAACTTTGATGTTGAACACTTTTCCTAAAAATGTCATATAGGGCGTCTATTTTCAAAGGGCCGCGTGTTCTGCGTATATTACCTAAACTATGCGACTCGCAATTGTTCTGCGCGGTGTCGCGCCTTTTGAAAATAGACCTCCTATATCGCATTTTTAGGAAAAGTGTTCAACATCAAAGTTGTAGATCTCGTCGAGATCTACAACTTTGATGTTGAACACTTTTCCTAAAAATGTCATATAGGGCGTCTATTTTCAAAGGGCGCGTGTTCTGCGTATATTACCTAAACTATGCGACTCGCAATTGTTCTGCGCGGTGTCGCGCCTTTTGAAAATAGACCTCCTATATCGCATTTTTAGGAAAAGTGTTCAACATCAAAGTTGTAGATCTCGTCGAGATCTACAACTTTGATGTTGAACACTTTTCCTAAAAATGTCATATAGGGCGTCTATTTTCAAAGGGCGCGTGTTCTGCGTATATTACCTAAACTATGCGACTCGCAATTGTTCTGCGCGGTGTCGCGCCTTTTGAAAATAGACCTCCTATATCGCATTTTTAGGAAAAGTGTTCAACATCAAAGTTGTAGATCTCGTCGAGATCTACAACTTTGATGTTGAACACTTTTCCTAAAAATGTCATATAGGGCGTCTATTTTCAAAGGGCGCGTGTTCTGCGTATATTACCTAAACTATGCGACTCGCAATTGTTCTGCGCGGTGTCGCGCCTTTTGAAAATAGACCTCCTATATCGCATTTTTAGGAAAAGTGTTCAACATCAAAGTTGTAGATCTCGTCGAGATCTACAACTTTGATGTTGAACACTTTTCCTAAAAATGTCATATAGGGCGTCTATTTTCAAAGGGCGCGTGTTCTGCGTAATATTACCTAAACTATGCGACTCGCAATTGTTCTGCGCGGTGTCGCGCCTTTTGAAAATAGACCTCCTATATCGCATTTTTAGGAAAAGTGTTCAACATCAAAGTTGTAGATCTCGTCGAGATCTACAACTTTGATGTTGAACACTTTTCCTAAAAATGTCATATAGGGCGTCTATTTTCAAAGGGCGCGTGTTCTGCGTATAATTACCTAAACTATGCGACTCGCAATTGTTCTGCGCGGTGTCGCGCCTTTTGAAAATAGACCTCCTATATCGCATTTTTAGGAAAAGTGTTCAACATCAAAGTTGTAGATCTCGTCGAGATCTACAACTTTGATGTTGAACACTTTTCCTAAAAATGTCATATAGGGCGTCTATTTTCAAAGGGCGCGTGTTCTGCGTATATTACCTAAACTATGCGACTCGCAATTGTTCTGCGCGGTGTCGCGCCTTTTGAAAATAGACCTCCTATATCGCATTTTTAGGAAAAGTGTTCAACATCAAAGTTGTAGATCTCGTCGAGATCTACAACTTTGATGTTGAACACTTTTCCTAAAAATGTCATATAGGGCGTCTATTTTCAAAGGGCGCGTGTTCTGCGTATATTACCTAAACTATGCGACTCGCAATTGTTCTGCGCGGTGTCGCGCCTTTTGAAAATAGACCTCCTATATCGCATTTTTAGGAAAAGTGTTCAACATCAAAGTTGTAGATCTCGTCGAGATCTACAACTTTGATGTTGAACACTTTTCCTAAAAATGTCATATAGGGCGTCTATTTTCAAAGGGCGCGTGTTCTGCGTATATTACCTAAACTATGCGACTCGCAATTGTTCTGCGCGGTGTCGCGCCTTTTGAAAATAGACCTCCTATATCGCATTTTTAGGAAAAGTGTTCAACATCAAAGTTGTAGATCTCGTCGAGATCTACAACTTTGATGTTGAACACTTTTCCTAAAAATGTCATATAGGGCGTCTATTTTCAAAGGGCGCGTGTTCTGCGTATATTACCTAAACTATGCGACTCGCAATTGTTCTGCGCGGTGTCGCGCCTTTTGAAAATAGACCTCCTATATCGCATTTTTAGGAAAAGTGTTCAACATCAAAGTTGTAGATCTCGTCGAGATCTACAACTTTGATGTTGAACACTTTTCCTAAAAATGTCATATAGGGCGTCTATTTTCAAAGGGCGCGTGTTCTGCGTATATTACCTAAACTATGCGACTCGCAATTGTTCTGCGCGGTGTCGCGCCTTTTGAAAATAGACCTCCTATATCGCATTTTTTAGGAAAAGTGTTCAACATCAAAGTTGTAGATCTCGTCGAGATCTACAACTTTGATGTTGAACACTTTTCCTAAAAATGTCATATAGGGCGTCTATTTTCAAAGGGCGCGTGTTCTGCGTAATTACCTAAACTATGCGACTCGCAATTGTTCTGCGCGGTGTCGCGCCTTTTGAAAATAGACCTCCTATATCGCATTTTTAGGAAAAGTGTTCAACATCAAAGTTGTAGATCTCGTCGAGATCTACAACTTTGATGTTGAACACTTTTCCTAAAAATGTCATATAGGGCGTCTATTTTCAAAGGGCGCGTGTTCTGCGTATATTACCTAAACTATGCGACTCGCAATTGTTCTGCGCGGTGTCGCGCCTTTTGAAAATAGACCTCCTATATCGCATTTTTAGGAAAAGTGTTCAACATCAAAGTTGTAGATCTCGTCGAGATCTACAACTTTGATGTTGAACACTTTTCCTAAAAATGTCATATAGGGCGTCTATTTTCAAAGGGCGCGTGTTCTGCGTATATTACCTAAACTATGCGACTCGCAATTGTTCTGCGCGGGTGTCGCGCCTTTTGAAAATAGACCTCCTATATCGCATTTTTTAGGAAAAGTGTTCAACATCAAAGTTGTAGATCTCGTCGAGATCTACAACTTTGATGTTGAACACTTTTCCTAAAAATGTCATATAGGGCGTCTATTTTCAAAGGGCGCGTGTTCTGCGTATATTACCTAAACTATGCGACTCGCAATTGTTCTGCGCGGTGTCGCGCCTTTTGAAAATAGACCTCCTATATCGCATTTTTAGGAAAAGTGTTCAACATCAAAGTTGTAGATCTCGTCGAGATCTACAACTTTGATGTTGAACACTTTTCCTAAAAATGTCATATAGGGCGTCTATTTTCAAAGGGCGCGTGTTCTGCGTATATTACCTAAACTATGCGACTCGCAATTGTTCTGCGCGGTGTCGCGCCTTTTGAAAATAGACCTCCTATATCGCATTTTTAGGAAAAGTGTTCAACATCAAAGTTGTAGATCTCGTCGAGAT